>JAACYP010030679.1:0-360342 GCA_011076525.1 Nettapus auritus
TACAGATAGGGTTTAGGACTTCATTTTTTATTATTTGAAATATGCACAGTACATGTAGTATTCTTCAATCTTTCAGATATTTGCCAAAATCTTGATCACGTGAAACCTATTATTTGGTAAAACAATGTTAATTTTGAACATCACATAGTATTAGAAAAGTAACAAATATTCTTAGACACTTAGATTAAAAACTGCTCTTGCTATTGTAGCATATTCAGATTATGTAAGCAGTATGGAAGGACTGTACTTGAAATTCAATTTTGCTTATTTAGAATAAAATGAGATTGTTAAGAAAGAAAAAAAAATAAAAATGCTGAAGGCAAAAAAAATACTCAAGATTACCCTGAACAAAAATTTAAGGATTGTTAAAACACAATCTGGAGAGCAAAAAGGCCTAGGAGTTAAAAATACAAACAAAACAGTCAAAACCCTTACACAGATTTAAAAAATACAGGAAGAAAAGGGCAGGCAGTAAGTCTTTTAGCTATGTCTTCTTTAAATGTGCGTGACTGGGCACGCACATTTTGGACTCCTGTTTTGGACTGCCTAGGCCTGCCGTGAATCAGGTGCTGTTAGGACTAAAACTGAAGTTCTATCTCACAGTAATACCAAACATGAATCATTTACTAATTGCACCAGGAATGTCATGTAAGGAGAGACCATGCCTCAGCAATTATTAAGTAATTATTAAGCAAACTTTTCAAGCTTATGAAGCCAATTCATAAAAAGCCATACAGACCGTTCTTACCGCTTCCTCGGCACGGTCACCATTTGCAGTGAGATAGGTCACTCTGAACTGCTGAACATTGTAATCTGAAATGTCCCATATCACTCTCAGACTTGAGGTTGTTTCATCATCTATGACAAGGTTTCTGACACCTGTTCGAAAAACTGTTTGAAAAAAAAAAAAATAATTTAATTAATATTTTATCATTTTATCAATATTTTATTTCTAGTTTTAGATTTAAAATTGTGCTAGTTATCACCAAATCTATCCTATGGCAGACCTATTCAGTTCAGTCCTACTTGGGCTGAACCACAAAAACTCTTAACAATTTAATAAAATAATAGTTATCCTATACTGCCATTAATATATATGATCCATTTGCTTTATTTATATTACTCTGCTTATGAAGCTTTCAAAGAATCAAAAGCTCACTGCAGACAGAATGTTACAGAAGAGGAATAATGTAGGACTTTTAATCCATAAAATTCAATGTTCTAAACTCCCAAGAAGACAAATATAATCTTCAAAACTAAGCAAAATTCTAAAGAGCATTCATGCTCATAATTATGAGGAAAAAGTGAAAAGAGAACTGCATTTTCCAAATTAGTCTCAGTCTCTGCATTGCTATGTAATAATTCTGGTAGCATTCAGAGTTCCTACACTGTGTTGGCTCCTCACCCACATGTGGCAGATGCTGGAAGCTGGCTACACACAGCAGGGTGGTGCAGGAACGTGACAGGGTGTACCTTTCAATGACAATTTTCCTCACCTGGGGTCTAAACCTCAACAAGATCTTCCATAGCAGTGTACCAACCACACAAACCATGAGGAACTGGAGTTATCAGCCCCTCAGTACCATCACAGCTCTCTGCCCCTACATCTGGGTGTGCTAGGCTGCGGGAAGCCTCAGCTTTTTGCCTTCAGCTTTTAAACTGTTGATATTTATTCAACTTACCTGCAATGGTGGGCTTAGGAGTTGTGGTACTGGGAGTAGTCACAGTGGTAGGTATTGTGGTAGTCCCTGCAACTGAAGAACAATACTCAGCTCACAAATAATTCAACAAGATATGCAAGTCACAGTATTTATCTTGGATTTCTAACCATGACAATGAAAACTACGTGCTCCCACCTACAAGCATCCCACACACTTCAGGCATTTCAGTGACTACAAGGGAACTATTCATTTAGCTTACTTTAGGCACATGTATTTGCAGGATTAGCACTTAGATCTGCAGATAAGGCATAATTATAAACTGTACCATTACGTAAGAATGGATATAGTCTTCTACATTTCTGGTTGAACTTCCATGACTTCCATTACTTCCACTTTGACTGTTTGTTAAGGTTGTCATATTAACTGAAGCAAGGACTTTGTGAGGGTGCTTCACTACTGCTCAAGGAAAAACTGAAAGTACACTCGGTACTATGCCAGCATCATTTGGATGGACAGTGAGTTCTCATCTTAACAGAATATTGAAAATTTAGCCTGTGATTTATAAGAATCGAATATATTTTTGAATTTACGTGTGAAAAATAGATGTTTACTGAACTATCCACCAAAAGAGAATGTGCGCATGAAATTTTGAAGAAACATTTCTTCCTCGTTGAATAGAAAACCAGAAATGATCCATCTGAGTTTACATCATGCCAACAAGTATCCTAACCTGCACTTCAACAGCAATTTACTGGTACTTTAATAGACTAGATAAGAAAAACGAACATCTTTCCCCATTAAAGCTCCCTTTGTATGCCAGAAATAAATAAATTATTGAATAGGTGCTTTCCCATAATCTTACAAAGAGCATTCTTTTACACACACACACCAAAATATATACATATATATATCCTTCCAGTAAACTCCAAAAGTTTAATTTCTTAGAGAAAAATAATACCAGCAGTCAAGGGCAAGTTATTTTTCATGTCTGACAGTGCCTAATGTAAAGAGAAAGGACACATTTTTTATTACTACTGTTAAGTTGAAATCATTTATGCATGTGCTTGGTTAATGCTAATTTCCACAAATGGTACACTACTCAAGGAATAGACTTGAAATATTAATACAGTTTTGCTTTCAAAGTTTTAGAGATGGGCATGGGAAGCACGAGTTACTTGACAGAGAACGAGACAGAAATCTTCAGGGCAATGATTTTATCACATAGCAGATTTATCAAGTACAGAAGATGCATCTCTATGCCCATGTCATTCAGCTGTCTGGCCTAAATAAGAATTCTACTTATATTAGGTCAAAGTTCCGAATACATTTCTTTACTAAATAGCAATGGATTTACGTATATGACTAAGTGTGTCATAAATATATGACTAAGCGTGTCATTGAATCAAAGACTTTAGCAATCAAAATGAAATTGCTCGCCACTGTTCCAGTTATGACTATAAATTACACTGTATATGATTGATTTACAAGTTTTATCTTTGTTATTCTTATATTAATTTCACAGGCTACCTGTGTAAACTTTCTGGACCAATATTTCAGCCAAGAGTGAACACAACTCCTGTGAGGGAGTACGAATTACACAAATAAGAACGAAAAAGGCATACTGTAAATTGCAAACATCTTCAATGAAATTCCTGTAAAATAATTACTTTAAATACTTATTGCACCCCCAGTATAATATATCTGCTAATGGGGAACAGTGTTCTGAGTCTGAATAATGAAATGAAGGATGTCTTTCCAGATCAATTGGTTATTAGTAGCACTGCTCAGAGAGGGAGCCAAACCATCATTTTGATTCAGTGCCATCTACCACATAATATTAAATAAGAATAGCAAAAAATGCAGTCAGCAAAGCCCTGCTGCTAAACCACCACATTCTTCAGTATTAGAGCTACCCAAAAAAGGACAATATTTTAAATATTAGATTTATACTTCAAATTTAAACCACTTAAACATATCCAAAAATTATAATCAAGAGTTTGTCTTACATGTAGCTCCAAGAACAGCAACAACTTCACTCTCACTTTCATCATCAAAAACCGCCAGCAAAGAGACTTCATATTCCGTGTTGGGCAACAAACCCTCAATAACATAACTGTCTGTGTCTCCATTTAAGACAACCTAAATAGCAAAGCAAGATTAAAGAAAATTAGTACTACATTTGATTAATCTATGCAAAGTGACTACAGTCAAGGAAGGAAAATAGGTACTCCTTTAAAATAGATCTACACTCAAATATGCCCAAATTATTTATCAGGTATGTGGAAATAAAAACATTGTTAAGAAAAATTTTAAAAAAAAATGTTTTTATTTTGTGGCAGGTTTGGTTATTCTATTGTGCAGTCTTATACTTTCACCCACAACTAATAAATTACTAAAGCTGAAGATAAGCATTATATTTGAAAATCACTAAAATTGAAGACATCGGTGAAAGCTATGTAACAATGTGGATTAACTTCCATTCATATTTCTATCATCCGGTAACGCATAGTATGACGAGAACATTCAGTATCTCCACAGCTCTGGAAAACGCTGTTTCTATGCTGTATTTATAACCTGAGTTATGAGTCCACCCTTTTGAATGTGACTTGACGAATACAGATAAATGCACTCTGCAAACAATTGCAATAAAATTTAGGTTACTACTAACTCCACCAAGCCCTAGTTGCCATAAGTTACTACACTCCTTCTGCCTCTGCCTGCTAGGACATCAGCTCACCTGGGGAAACCACTCGTAAGACCAAACACGGTTACCTCTGACAGTTCAAATAGAGGCTCTACCATTTTTACAAGCTCTGCTTCATTGTGACTGAACGTGGTGAGGGAGCGCTCATACAGATTTGATGTCCGTACACATGAAATTTGAAATCCTGATCTGTGCAGGAAACTGGGGGCAAACTGCTGGAAGGCATAATTTATCCTACTAACAAAGCTGGATCCAGAAAGGATGTCCATAGTCAAAGAAATCAAATAGACTGTATGCTATAACAGAAAAAAACATTTGCAGCAGACCTGGCGGTGTAGGTAGGAGATGCCTACCACCACTGAGAAGCTGGCTATATGTAACGATGTTTTAAATAATAATTTTATTTTTATTTTTTCTACCTATGATAGTAGCAGAAGATTCACATGTGCAATGTTAACTGTAAGCAGAAAGTATTACTTTGGATTTTTTTGTGTTTCATTGATTTTTATTGGAAGGGGTCAACAAACGGGCAAGAGCCCAAGCAGCAATTGCAGTGAAATGGGCTGACTGGTTTGGAGAACAGTTATTAGCTTATGCAGATAAATATTCTCATAAAACCATCTGTCTTTGTAGTAACACTGGCAACTTTTTCAAGGTGGCCACCATATAAATGGAATCAAAATAAGACTTAAAATGGAAATCAAATAATAATACATTTGCAGCATAAAGTCTACTACAACAGCTAGCTTTAATAGTGAACCACACTTTATTGTTTTCATGACCACAGATTTCCTGAGTTGACAGATAGGCACGGTCCAGGAAAAAAAGAATACCTTGGGGAAGAGGAACCCATCAAACAACCACAGACTTTTTGAACTCAAATAAAGAAAACAAAAGGAGAATAATTAATTGGGCCCACGTCCTCTACAATTATCAAATAATGAAATAGGCAGCCCACACTGTGTAATCTGGCACAGATTTTCTTGGGAAAAAAATCAGAAATGAGTTGAGTGAGTCTAGCTGTATTCTAAGTAGGTACAAACAATATCTTCCTTTCCAGTTCCCCAGAGTCTCTAGTCACGTGTGTCATCATGAAATTTCTGTAGTTAGTTACCATCTTACACGTAACTTTGGCAAACTTTCTGAAGCATAACTTCTACCACTCGCCATCCTCTGCTAATTTAGCCCACAGAGAACAACACACACACAAAAAGAACACAAAGCCCTGAACTTTCAAGTGGAGAGGACAAGTAAGAGAAGCAAAAATAGCAACAAACACAGGAGCATAACAGCATGCATTTCCTACTCCAACCTACAAATAAAAGGTCACTCTTAAATTTATTCTGGCTCTTTAGTACCAACACCTCCCTGAACTCTCCTTGCACATTAGTAGTGTGAGTGAAGTGAGCTGAGAGGTGTGTAATTCTCAACACCACTCTGTGACCCCACTCAGCTAATTGGCAAGTTGGGTCTTGGGAGAAAGAGAGGAAGCACATGTTGTTTCTCTGCATGACTGATCACTTAGCTGGGAAAGAAGCTTAAAGAGGCAACAGCCTGGAGGTATTGTGCCATCTTAGGCCTGACCCCATTAGAGAGGTCATGCAAGGAGAACAAGAAAGCAGCTTGAGTATTTTTAATATTTCAACATACATAAAATATTAGGGCCTCCAGCAGTTATTAATGAATGCAACAAACAAGAAGAACCTTAGAAGTTCAAATATTTCTTGATCATTAATTCTCACACTTTAAGGACACCACAGATACAATCTCACCAAAAAAAAAAAAAAATCATATTGCCTAAAAGGGTTTGGTGACAGCTACTCATTGGAACTTGAAAGAGAAACGAAGCAGTTCATCTACTGCAGGAGGATGCTAGGGGATGACCTGTGCCCACTCACTCACCTGTCAATTCCTTCTTTTTCTTGCTCATTCCTGTAATTTCTTTCAACAGTTTGCAGGACTACCTCTTGTCAGGTGAAAGAATCAACTAAATTTACAGAACATGCCATATAACCTAATCTGGAAAGACTGCTTTCTGCCTTAATGGATGAGAAAATTATGCATGAAATCTAGGCACAGATAGGAAAGGTCATCTTTCCCCATCATGTTCTCTACCTTGATTATCAGCTTGCAGACCCTCTCTTCATCATGTTGATGCCAACTGAGCAAGATGTGCGAGAAGGTATAAAAGACTGAGGAATACAAAGGAAGCAAAAACTATGAGGGAATAAATAATGGAGAAGAGGAAATGAGAGACTATGAACAAGAAAGATTTGGGAAAGGAAGTGTCTGTTGAAAAAAACTTGCAAAAACTGAATGCAACACAAAAAGCCCAACAGCAGGAAAATAATTTGAAAATTTCAACTGATGAAAATGGCATTATGGAGAAGATGCACAAGGGCTTAGAGCAAACAAAAAAAAAAAAAATAGAGCATGGGGAGGAAAAAGAGAAAGAGCTATTAGGAGGGGAAAAAGGGGGACAGTCTAATAAATTAACTATGTGTAAAATTTTATCTTCCAAACATTCATAACTAAGGATTCACAGGCAATTTTAATGAGGCCAGCTTATTAGACAAATGTGGAGCCTTATGTGAGGATATCACAGCTCTGGCTCAGTTACCATCTTCTTCAAAGCCAAATGAAGAATATTAACATTTGAAAACTGAAGTAGCATCAAACAGCAAAGCTAGTTCTATGCAATTGGCACATGACAGACAAGACTGATTTTTCGCAAAAGATGTCTTCTGTTTTCACTTCCTCTTCAAAAAGAAACTGGAATATTGGTTTGATTATGGCTTAGAGAGCTCTGCAGCAGGACAGATCTTTCTCAAAGTCAATTGGCCATAATTAATTGGCAAAAGTTGAAGCAAAGGTGACCTCAGAATACAATTCCTTCTTCTGTTTCACACCCTCAGAGAATCAAGGCAACTCACCTCTTCAGATTCTCCCCCATCCAAAGGAATCCATGCCAATCTGTAAAACGCAATATCTGAGGATGTGGGTTTCCAGCTGACCCTAAAACTGTCTGTTGATGCTTCATCAATTTCCAAATGCTGGGGAGGTGGTACTTTTTCTGCAAAATATTATGCAAAAGAAAAGTGAAATTAAATTATTCTCTAAAACTTACATAGATGGTAATAGCAAGGAGACACCATTTTACCTGCAGCTTGTCATAAGGAGTATAACATGGAAGGTGGATAACAAAAGCACATCAGATTCTTTGCACACTTACTTGGGAAAGTGTTTTTGTAATTGAGGAGGGACATACACACAGTACATGCTTTTTACCTACTCTAACTGTACCAGCCTTGTAATCCTCTCTCCACTGAAGGAGCTCCATGCATATCTGTATATCTGAATCCACCGTCAGAGAGTTTCTATTAATGGTCTTACTTTCCAGTGAATTAAAAAAAGTTTAGAAATTCTTTCTTGGAAAGCCTTCAAAAGTTCAGACATACATACTTGTGGTAAAGCTGCCAGTAAGTGGTTCAGATTGTCCTTCATCATACAGGGAGAAAATAGCAACAGTATATTCCGTAAGAGATGTCAGACTTGTTAAGGTATGTGTTGAAACACGATCAACTTCCACCTAGAGAAAGCATAATTTGCAGACAATATTGATCAGACACTTGAAATAAAGAAGCAAAGTTGCTTTATATTTTCATGAAATTCTGAAATTTCACTGGGTAATAATGACACAGAAAGAGAATGTCATATAATTAGTAAATAAATTCTGTGGAACTATGAGGATTGATAATTTCAAGGCACCAAAGCTGACAAAATTAATTAAATATTCTAGATTATGACAAACTAGAAGAAAGTAGAATTCAGCCATAGTAAACCCAACTCATTAGCTAACATACCAGTATTGTGTGTACAGGAACACAGAACTGTAGGGAAATTTTGTGCTGTTGATTCTAGTCTTTTACTATTTTGGATAATTTTTGCCTAAACCATTATGTTCATCTTTTGTCATGAGAAAAGATGACAGTTTTATATGGTCTCTATCCAGGTAGCAATTAACTTTGCAGCAAACAGATCACTCAAAGCTGTATAAGCTGACAGTTTATCAGTCCAAATATTAGTGTCATGTTAGCTCGACATCACAGGGGAAACGTTACCAATGCAAAGCTAACAGAAAAAATGCCGCCTGCTCTTTGAACAGACACAAAGGAATAGTTAAGAGGTAGGTAAAAACCTACTGAACATTCACTCATATTATAGATTACATTACCACAAGCCTGAGATGTTCAAAACCATTCTCACAGAATCATAGAATATCCTGACTTGGAAGGGATCCACAAGGATCATCAAGTCCAGCTTCTGGCTCCACACAGGACCACCCACAAAATCAAACCATATTTCAGAGGGAGAGCATTGTCCAAATGCTTCTTGAACTCCAGCAGGCTCAGTGCTGTGACCACTGCCCTGGGGAGCCTGTCCTAGCGCCCGACCACTTCTGGGTGCAGAACCTTTCCCTAACCCCCAGCCTGACCCTCCCCTGTCCCAGCTCCATGCCGTTCCCTCGGGTCCTGTCGCTGTCCCCAGAGAGCAGAGCTCAGCGCCTGCCCCTCGTGAGGGAGCTGCAGGCTGCCATGAGGCCTCCCCTTGGTCTCCTCAAACCTGAACAATCCAAGTGACTTCAGCTCCTCCTCATACATCTTGCCCTCTAGACCCTTCACCAACTTCATAGCCCGCCTTTGGACACACTCTTAGTTCTACTTCCTTCTTATATTGGGGCACCCAAGACTGCACAAAGTACTATAGGAGAAGCCACATCAGCACACAGTGGAACAATCACTTCCCACAACGAGCAAGCTCTTATGCTGACATACACGGAGTGTCTAACAGACAGCCACCTTATCCTTATTAAAAGTAATCAATAGGAAGAGGTCAAGTAATTTCTGACTTAAAGGACCTAGCAGAAAGAAAAGACATAACACAGGTATGCTATCTTCTAAACTCAGGAATATAAATATTTCATCTAATATGTAAGGAAGGACAGATATGCCCCAGAAAAGAAAAAAAATACCCCAAACCAAACCAAATGAAAACAAAATCACATGATTACATATAATTATATATACACATTTTTTTTTTAATGTAAGTTGCATGTGACAACTTATTTTGTATGGGATCTATCCTATTTTAACAATCAGCCCACTTACCATGATTTTATAAAAATCTTTTTCTAATTTGTTTGGATTTCTGTATGTAAGCAAAGCTTTTGTCACAGCTCGCAAGGCAGCTTTTATTTACAAAGGTTACCTTTGATAATTACAGAAGTCTGTGGAGGTCTGAGATTGGTTAAGGGAAAGAAGGAGCTATTAATTTACCTCATTGGTTTCCGTTCCATCTGTTTTAACATACATGATGCGATAGCCTTTTACATTTTTGGAAGCAGGATCCCATGTTAGTTTAGCACTATTGTGTCCAACATCTGAAAATTTCAAGTTCGCTGGGGGACTCAGAGGCACTTGAAAAGGAAAGAGATAAAACCATGGGTTTAGCTGTGAAACTTTTCCTGTCTGGAAAATAAGCAGCACATTTCCATTTAAAAACTCAAATGACCGATATTTATATTTAAAAAGCCCTTCATCAATGGGGCTACACAAGTACTTAAAGACAGGTAATAAGGTTTAGCTCCTTGCTGAAGCAGAACTTTCAGTCTTGGTTAGTGTGTCTGAAAAAGAAATAATTCTCCTGCTCATAGTAGATATTATAGCTGGAGCTAACTTACACAATAGTTGTAATAAATTATAAATTTGTGTTTGTATTTATACATTAATGTAATTCAACTGTATCTGTACCTCACGTTTGTTTTTGTTTTTCCATAAGTATTCTATCAAAAAGATTTCCTGACAGGAATATTTTGGTAAAACATTTTCTGAATATAAAAGTTCCTGACGTAAGGGAAAGTTTGTCCAAAAGCATAACTGGTTCAAATGATCTGTGAAGTAGAAATTTTTATTTTTACTTTTTTAATCTCTGCTTAATCTTTCCCCTTTTTTACAGAAAGGTATTATTCTCTGTGTAAAGGCCACATTTGACTGATGCTGCTTCCTAATAGCAACCCCAGTTAAAGACATATTTATATACTATACAATTCTTGGCTGTCATGAGCTGGAGGAAAGTTAGGTCATGCAAAAGTCACAGATTGCTTCCACTTTTCTGTTGCCCAAGAGGAAGTAATTTGTGCTATCTCTGTTACTCTCAGAAGTAGGTTCTGTATTACCCCAACATCTGCTTATTTTCTCCAAGTTGTGAAAGTTCTCTCTCTCCATCCTGACTTTACACACACACTCCTCACCAATCCACATGGACAGAAAAATATCAACACTTCAGAAGTTGTTTCCCTCACACAAGAGCATATGGGAAAAAGCAAAAGATAAAAACGGTACATGGGTTCTTTATTCAGGCCATATAGTGACTCAGAATCTGCAAGCAAGTGCCTAACCAGCATAGGAACAGTCAAGTCAACTTCGCTGTGAGGAAAGAGAAGACGAGAACAGATTGGAATTATACTAGATGGCTTTGCCACACTTTCTGGCACGCGATATATTCCTCTGAGTAAAGTGAAGGGAGTATCACGTGCTGGCTTTCCTTTCTACTTTCTGTCAGTCATGGAATTCACTTCATTTCACCAACCTGGCCATACCACAGAATGCTTCAGTCTCAGCTCTTTCCTTTTGGAACATAATCTCCTGACAACATTGCTCACGACCAGACAGGCAGTCCTGCTGCCAAAGTTATATGATATTTACAGTGAGATTTGGGTAAATCCTGCCCTCCCCCACCAAAAAAATGCTAACTCAGAATAAGCTTATTGATCATGTCACCTCGTGGCACAAGACAGGTTTCACTACAATGATTAAGATGACTGAAGATGATTGTGTGTGTAGAATAATTTTTACAGGTAATGCTACTGCAAATTAGGCAGATCCCTCTCCAGGCAGATACGTGGTATAGGAAGAAAATACCAGACAGCCTGTTTTTTTAGTTGAAAGATAGAAATAATCACATTGAAAAAAGAAAAAAAAAAAAAAAAAAACAAACTTAAATCTGAATCCAGACAGGGAAGACATTACCACTGAACACTGACCATGTGTGACAGGTGTGCTCACCAAGAGCTTCCTCTCCTCCCAGACTGCCCCAATGCCTGATTAATCAAAGCCTGTTAGAAGAGGTTTATTTGAATAACTGCATACAGAAGCTTAGAATTAATCCTCTTTCTTATTACAGTGCTAAAAACCAATCAGAGTTGGCTGCACTGAGTCACCTTAAAAATAAATGAAGGTTGCAGGGTTAGGTTGTTTTTTATTATTCTGGTCTGGTAATAGTGATGATACTGGTCTGACTAACATATGTTACTAGCTTCTGCAATCAAACACTGAGGTCATGATTCCTCAGCTTGTGCCAATGTATCTGGAATTTGCATGTGATCTTCCATCCAATGTGTTAGCAAGGTTTAGAGCTATGCAACCTCCAAGATCATATGACATGAAGTGAATTCAGGCTGGCATGGTCATAAACTACATAAACTACTAGGAAAAATGAAAAACAGATATTGACCAAAGGAGGAAAAAAAAAAAAAAAAAGAGGAATGAGAGATACACAATAGGAGAGAATGACAGAGAAAATGCAAAGACTTGATTCTCCAAATGTTAAGAACCTTTCACACTTTTAAAGTCCACAAACATTTCCAAGTTGCATTAGTTCCCTGTCTGTTCTTGTCTGTCCTGAACTGTTCAATAGCACTTTTAGAACGTCTTCTACCATTACTCACTTTACAGGTCATTGCTCTGGCCCTTCTCTTTCTTAGCACTCTCATGCCTGAACTTTTCTCACCTATTAAATGTAAGCCACTTTCACACTGGCCCACTCAAGCCAGGAGCACAAAACAAGGGGAAGCATTCACTCCACTGCTGGAAGCAGTAGAGGTATCACTGAATGCAGTGCCAGAAATATCCCTGCCGCACAATTGCTTATTTTCAATTCCTTTGTCTTCCAAATTGCTGAGGCTATTTAGAGAGCCGACATACAGTGCTGTGTACAGTTAGCAAAGGACAGAATTTAGCTGGCCAAACTCTTGCTGCTTATTAAAAACACATCATCTATCATGAATGCACAGGCACTTTCCAACCCCTCATTTACCAGATGTTAAGCAGTGGGGGTTGGACAGAAATCTTCCCTTGCTTCTTTTCCATCTGTACTGACTACTACTGAGCCAGAGGAATGAACTTCTCCATCTGAGCAGACTTTCCCCCACACACACCTGGTACACAAGAGACTAAACAGCAGTCTCATTTAGTTCTACATTGTGACCTTCATTCACCTTCAGCACGTTCAAAAAACGATCACTAGTTCCACTGAAATCAACAGGGATACCCAAAGTACTGCTACCGACAAAAGAAGAGTTCAAATCAGATTTTAAAATCAGATGCCTTTTCTAATGTGTGCAAAGACTGTTGTGAAGTTCTGTTAACACCGAGGTGAATATAGGTACATGCTACCCACGTGTAGTTTCTTGTCCTGTAAGGGGATCACTAGCTTCTTCTCCAAACATGGCATACACTGTGACTGTATATTCTGTATTTGGCAATAGTCCATCCAGTTCAAGTTCTGTGGAAGCCTCCCCAATTTTTATCTAGAAACAACACAAATAAATAAATAAATTAATTAAAAAAAAAAAAAAGACACATTATTTCTGAATTAGCTCGTGATGGGGAAGAATGCTAATTACACACTTGGAATTAAACTTGTGATCAAATACTTTGCTGAGCATTTTTCTAATATTGTGCCTGATCTTGGCCCAAGATTTGGGGATTTTGCACAACAATCAAAAAAACAAAATTGTCAAAAGGCCAAAAGTCAACTTGCAGGTAAGAAAACTTTGAAGGTCACATTAGCAACAACACAATACACTTCTGTAGATTGTGCAGCTCCTATGCCCTTTCCATTCCCAGCTACATCTTCTTTCGTCTTCAGTCTTTTACAGGAGAAATTCATTTCTATGCACAGCAAGCTCAGTTTTTCTGCTTGCTAATTCAGGCGTGTATCACTTTTCATTTCCACCTTTTCAGTGAGAGCCACGGCAACAGGAACTGACTTATTTACTGGAAAAAAAAGTCTTTCTTCGGGGTTCAGCTCAGATCTCCTGATTCAGCTAAGTTTTAGGGAGAGACTTATTTAGCAGAGAACACAAGTCTATGCGAGCTTTTGCTAGCTTCCTACACTCTTTTACACACAAGTTTGCATGCCATAGCATGCTTTTTAATGTTCTTGCTTCAACAGAGATGCTATACATAATCTGAATTATACATATAGAAACTTGAGCTTAAAAGCTTTTTAAATCCTGCCCCAAAAGTTTCACCGGAACCAGGCTAGAAACTATTTTTAATCGACTGCTTTTAGTATTTTACTTACAGTAGAAGACTGTAGTTTACCTAGTCCCATTTTGTTTTCTTTCTAAAGATACCTATTAAAAACTTTTGACAGAAGACATTATTTTTAAAATCAAAAAATAAAAGTTGAACAGAATTAGAACAGAATTAGAATATTTGATAATTTGATTTACTTTCAAAGGTCCTGGTGAGTACAAAGGCTTAACTTCTTCTGATAGCACACTTAGGAAGTAACTTTGGTGTTTTGGGCTTTTTATGAGTGTTTGTTTTATATGATGACACAGTATCACCTCTTACCATTTCAAAAGAGTCACTTTAATTCAGATGAAGTTGTTGCATTTTTTGACAATAACATATTAAAATAATCAACTTGTACTTGCCCTCTATTCGTAAAGTCTAACATGAAGTACTTAAGACAGTCAGGGAAAAAAAGAAAAAAGAAGTATTTGTTGATAAAGTTGAATGTTAAAGGCCAACTATTATTTTATTCTTTAAATATTTATTTCTTGAATACTTATTATTCAAATGAAAGCTCAGTACATCACCTCCTTTTCATCTGCAGCCAATCCTTCTGTCAGAGGAGCGTACAGGATCATGTAACCTGTGGCACCCGCTACTCCATTCCACTTAGCTCTCATGCTGCTGTGTGACACATCGTACAACTGCAGATCTGATGCCATTGGCAAGGCAACTACAGTAGAAAAAAGAGAGAGACACTTCAGTTGTCTCACATGAATACCCAGCTATTTTACAAGCAGTTTATTTTACTGCAGGAAACACAAAGGAAAATAGCTGTCTCCAGGTGTGGAAGTGCTTTCTGTATGACACAACTATGAAGAGCTGGTTAATACATAAAAGACTGCAGAATTACAGAAATGAGGAAATTACGATCTAACCACGCCATGTTATGCCAGGGCAAAGTTTGTCCCTACAAAGCATTGCAGATTTTTGTCTTAATAGCTTTGAACTTTTCAGGTGGGAGGGTTTCAGTTCTTTAAGCAGCAAATCGCTCTGTTCAATCTCACCCTCCCTTCTCCCTGATCTGTACAGAGATAACCACTTGCTATTGAAGAATGGGCAAGGTTGCTACCAGGAACAAGTCCCTAGAGCAATTATTTACAGCAATAATTCCCAAGCCAGTGTGTGAGAAAGACAGCCTTGATGTAGGACACCATGGAGGAAATCCTGAATAAGTAAATTACACACAGCAAAATATTTTGACTACAAACTGTTGCATTTAGAGCCTGGAGTGTCCGAACCGACTCCTGGGTTTGTGTGAGTGGGATTATAGAAATATGAGCAAGAACACCCATCACAAATCACAGTGGATGCTAATGTGACTATATAAGCACATGTGCCATTCTTCATAGTGGTGGCTAATTTTAATCCATCAGTATCTCACACAAAGGCAAGAATGCAAACTACAATTTTCTACAGTTCTCCATTGGGATGGTAAAACAAACAAACAACAACAACAAAAACTTTTGAACTGCATGTATTTTATCATCTGGAGTGATTAATACTTGCACATGTCAGGCTGTCACTTCTAACACAGTATCAGATCAGTACTCGATGCTGCATGACCCTGGGGTGTGATCTGAGCAGATCTCAGAAAGTCATCAGGGCTCGGCTCAGTCAGAACTTGACTGGGTGACTTCAAAGGAATACCAGGTGCAATAGGAAATGATCCTGTTGGCGCAGTATGCATCTCTCTTCTCTCTGCCTCAATAAATTAAACCGTTCCTAGCACTGTGTCATGGGGTAAAACACAGCTGGAGATGACTTTATGGGAGACTAAGACAAAAAAACAGGCTCAAATAATTTTATATGGTCCTATTTTCTTTTATTTTCAGAAGATTAGCTTGACATAGAATCAAAGAATTGTTGCAGATGGAAGGTAGCTTGAGATCACCTAGTATAGTTTCCCTGTCCAGTCACGATCAGCTACAGAAAGTTGATAAGGATCATGTCCAGTAGGGTTTTGGATAGCTTTACACATGCAGACTCCAGTTCCTCAAGAAAACTCACTCCAGTGTTTGACCATGACAGTAAAAAAGTGCTTTCTTTTGTTTAGATTTAATTTAATTTTATTTTTAATTTGTGCCCATTGACTTTTGTCTTGTAAGTGGGCGCTACTGAAAAAGTCTGCCTTCCTCTTCTTCATTCCTTCCCATTAGGGATTTTTACACATTTGTAAGATCCACCAGAGCCTTCTATTCTCCAAGCTGAACAGCCACAGCTGTCTCTCCTTTTATGAAAGATGGTCCAATCACTTAATTATCTTTGTGGTACTTCGCTGGACTCCAGTAAATCCATGTCTCTCATGTACTGGGGAGTCCAGCAGTGGATGTAGCATTTCACATGTGGACTCACCAGTGCTGAGCTGAGGGGAAGGATCACCTGGCAATGCTCTGCCTACCATAGCTCCAGAGGTGGTTGACCTTCTTTGCTGTGAGGGTGTGTTGCCTCAGGTCCTTCTGTGCAGAGCTGTTTTCCAGGCAGCTGGCCACTAGCATGTACCAGTGGCTGGGTTTATGCTTCCCCAGGGGCATGACTTTGCATTTCCCTTTCTTGAACTTTCTGAGGTCAACAACGATTCCCCTTTCATAAATCCATGCTGACTACTACCTTCCTGTCCTTCACACATTTGAACAGGGTTTCAAGGATTAGTTACTCCATCATCTTTCCAGGGATTGAGATGAGGACGACCAGCCTGTAGTTCCATGGATCCCCTTCACAAATAAATTACATTTGCTTTCTTCCAGTCTTCAGGAAGCTCTCCCAGTCACCATGACCTTTCAAAGGTAATCAAGAGAGTCTTCACAATAACATAAACCAGCTCCCCTAACACTTATGAGTACAACCCATTAGGTCTTGTGTCTAGTTTGCTTAAGTGCTACCTAATACTGGTCCTCCTTCAGTGAGGATAAATATTCTTTGTTCCAGACCTTCTCAATGATCTCAAGAGCCTGGGACTCATGAAGGCTGTTTTTACTGATTAAAGACTGCATCAAAGAAGATATCGAGTACCTCTGCTTTTACCATGTCATTTGTCACCGGGTTCCCTGTCCCCTTCAGGAGTAGGCCATGTTTTCCTCAGTGTTCCTTTTGCTGTTCATGCACCCGTAGAGTCCTTTGCTGTTGCTCTTCACATCCTTCGCCACATTAAGACCCAAGGTGGCCTTGGCTTTCCTAACCATATCCTACAAGATCATACAGCAATTCTGTACTTCTCCTGGGTCACCTGCCCCTGCTTCTACCACTTCCTTTTTATGTCAGAGTTCAGTTACGAGTTCCTTTCTTACCCATGCAGGTATCCTGCCACCTTTGCTTGATTTCCTGCTTGTCAGGATGGACTGTTCTTGAGCTTGGAGGTGATCCTTTAGTATCAAGCAGCTTTTCTAGACCCCTCTTCTCACCAGGGCCATATACATTTGGATTCTTCCCAGCAGATCTCTGAAGAAGTTGAACACTGCAGTCCTGAAATCCAGAGCAGTGGCCCTGTTTTTCGCTCTCCTCACTCCTCTCACAATCCTGAATTCCACCATTTCACAGTCACTGCAGCCAAGGCTGCCTCTGACTTAAATATCCCTGATCAGTTCTTCCTAATTTGCAACTATCAGCTTCAGCACAACACCTTCTGTTGGCTCCTCAATCACCTGAGTCAGAAGGTCAATGCACTCTACAGATCTTTTAGATTGCTTGAGCCCTGCTGTTTTTCTTCCAACAGATGTCAGCTACTCACAGAATCACACAGAATCACAGAATTTCTAGGTTGGAAGAGACCTCAAGATCATCGAGTCCAACCTCTGACCTAACACTAACAGTCCCCACTAAACCATATCCCTAAGCTCTACATCTAAACGTCTTTTAAAGACCTCCAGGGATGGTGACTCCACCACTTCCCTGGGCAGCCCGTTCCAATGTCTAACAACCCTTTCGGTAAAGAAGTTAATATATTGATATATTTTAATTGTCTTTATAGCTCCTAATTTTAACATCAGAGTTATTCTTTATTTCCCTTCCTAACATGTGTAATGTTTACTACAGAAAATAACTGTATTTTGTATACAAATATATAATTTCTATTCCTATGATCTATAACAGCGCTTAGTTTGAGGTACTAACATGGTTTTCCTTACAGAACCCCAAACTTCAAATGCATTCATTCTAAAAATATCCCAAGTCATCATCTGACAGGTAGAAAATCAACTGAATCATTGAAAAAGCAACTTACAGAAGTTACTTTGAAATACTTGGCACTGGTGGGAATCACATGCAGGTAATTTCTGGTCCCACCTAATACTCTACTCATTAGATCATCTTCAGCCGCAAACCTTATTTATAAAGCTTGGCTCCACAGCCAAAATTTAGGACTGTTCTAATTTAGCATTCAATAGAACTGACTTCAAAGTTCAGCCCAGAGATAAATAAAACTCTCAGCGTTTAAAGATCTGCAGAGCATTTGGACTTAGGAATTTGACCCAGAATTAATTCAAACAGAAATGAATTTAAGACAAATGCATTAAAAGAATCGAATGTTTAAACAGTGTGATTAAATGCAGAAAATAAAATCCCTAACAAATGTGATTAGGATACTCACGTGTAGTTTCAGTTCCACGAAGGCCCTCACTAGCAGCATTTGAGTATATAGCAAATACAGCTATCTGGTATTCAGTTAAAGACATCAGGTTTTTCAGAACTGTTGTTGATATGCTTCCATCTACCACAACCTGTTTAGAAGAAAGTTCAACTAAATATGCATATGGCAAGCTAACAATATTGTTATCCAATCAATAAATCTCTCCTTCAAGTGGTTTTTAAACTAGCATCTAAGAATCAGTGTGCTAGATTTCAGTTCATAAACTGGATTTGCTTTTGCTACCTTTATGTACAGTAAGGCATCTGAAAAAAAAAAAAAAAAGCAAGTATGTACATAATTCAAATGTTTAGCTGATATATAAGTAGCTATTCCGAATAAAGGAACTGTTCAGATAATGTGCTTGCAATACAGTTTAACTGTGTGTATTGGTCACTTTTTAATGTTATTGCTACACCCTCATAAATATTCCTTTAGGACTACATATGTAAACACTGTACTATAAATTGACATTAATGCTTATCCATGCTAAATGCAATGCTTCTAGTGCAAAAAGAAACAAAATATGTCCTTAGTAAAATCCTTTTGCTCTTTTGCATTTCCTTTCACTTTTGTGAGTTGCCAGCCAAAGCCAAAAGCTTGTTCTACTGCATTTTTGCACATCTCCAAAATGCCTCTAAGTCCTATGCAAATAAATACCTTGACATTTTCAGTGATCAGTTGTAGACATCCCAAAATATACATCCATATTTCCTTCCTTTTATGAATCCTCTCTTCTTAGAACTGAAAATCTGTCTCACCATCAGTTCCTACCTCTTCTGTTCTTGTCAAGAGAATGGCACAGGGGAAGTTGATAGATTTGTTTCAAGTAACCATATGTGTAAGCAGAAATGCAGGCACTTCCCTGAAGGTACAATTCACGCCATTCCCCAAAAGTACTCCCATGTTTATAGCACACTTACTTTAAATTACATGAGAGATAAGCAGCCTGGCCACTACCTAACCTTCAACTCCATCTTATGTGACCATATCTCTTTTTTACAGTGTGCTTCAAGTCCACACAGGCTATTTTGGGGTAGATTAGTAAGACCAGGGATTTTCTGTCTGGTTAGTTCTTCCTGTTGTATTATAAACTTCTGGGAAGCTTGTACTCATATTACCTCTTCTGGTTGCCCTCCTCGAGTGGGATAGTACACAACTCTGTATTTTTCCACTTTGCCTGGTGCATGGGTCCAGCTAACACGGAATCCTCTAGCTGTTACCTCAGACGTGACCAAATCCATAGGAGCCCCAAGTGAAGCAGCAATTGTTCCTAGGTTAGAAATAACATAGTTTATTTTTTGTATTCCTCTCTGCAAAATATATTTATTTGTTTTGTTGTATTTATTGAAGCTCCAAAGATCTCTCCTCATAAGAAAATCTAATGCCAATGAGAAAATCTACTGCCCATTCATATTATTCTCAATGGAAACAAAGAACTAATAATATGAATGAATACTGCACACAGAGTTTTCACTGGGATTAAGCCTCCCTGGACTTGCATAAACGTTATGTGAAAGAAAGAAAAATACAAAACTAAACCTTCCTGTCCTTCCTCCCATCATTCTTTCAAGCCCTTTCTCTTCCCTTTTTATTTTTTTTTTCAGGATGCCTGCTTCCCAGTCATGAAAAACACACAAGTATATACACAGCTTTAATTTCCTGTGTTCCTTTGCACCTTTGCAGGTCAGAAACTGATATGCTGCCTGTCAGCAGATTGAAGAGATGTACTGAATAGCCATCTTCTCTGGCAATCATTCCTTTCCACAAAGATGCCTCATCTCTGTATGCTTTTTTCCATCCTTTCCCTCTCAATTTCTCAGTTTACTACTTATTTGCCCTGCAAGACACCATTAATATTTTGTATTTCTTCCAGTTTCCAAGTGAATTAAAGAGTGAAAAATTGAAACCTTACTAATACATTTTCCACTGCACAGGTAGGAATATGTTTGAAGAACAACTTTCCTTACAGGTATGTATTATAAGCATATTGAAAAATCACTCAGCATTTCTGTGATATTGCAGAATCATAAATGAAGCAATATGAACAAACTTCAGTGAAGCCATTCAGAAAGAATTTCCTCAAGTATGACTCTTTCTCTGACAAATTGCAGTATTTTATCATAGATATTTCTTTTGTTCAGAAAAGCAAGAAATTATTGTAGTCAGAGAAGGCTTTTTTATATACAAGAAGAGTGTTCTCCACCAGCACCTTTTCTTATGCTCTGAAATGTATTTTAGAAATGTATTAAAGAATAAAGAGGAAAAAAACATACATCATCAGGAAGGGACAAAGCGATCTTAAAAGCTGAAAATTTTGAAAACTTATGAGACAATAAAAACAGTGAATTAGGAGATGGAAAGCACAGCACAGACATAACAATTCCATGTGTAGCTGTTAAAGTAATTCATCCCCAAACCTGTGTATTATGATTTTTTTCCCCTTACTCACTACTTGGAAATAGATATAGCAGAATGAACGTATATCTGTTTATATATTTGTACTACAAAAAATCATAATATTTACCACTATCAAAGACAAAGACCAAAAGATCAAAGCTATCAAAGCAAGTACAAAGCATAGCTTTCCTAACAAAGTACCTTCTTGGGAGCAAAAGAATATGCAGCTTGACTTAAATGCCAGAAGCCAGCTTGGAAATACAGGTATTCAGAACAGGATTTCTAGCTATAAATTCATACTAAATTACATTAGACTTCATTTCTTATTCACCTTTGATTTCCTTTTCCTGTTCCTCTACTCGTGAGCACACTGTTCTAGTAAGACCTTCAACAATAGTATGCATGAAGTTGAAGTCAGCGACGTTGTAGACGTGTGTGCTGTCAGGTTCAGAGGCAATCTCTTTGAGTTCATTTATGTCTGCGTTCTTCACACCTTTCATTGGAAAGGAAAATAAAATATTTGCAACAATAGCAACAACAACAACAAAAGCTTACATGCACAGGCACTCATAAAAAGTGTTTTTTTTCCAGTTGTTTTAATGACTAACTACAGATACAGCTCTGTCGTTGTTAGTTCAAAAATAATTTTTGCCAGTGTACACCCTATTTTTTTCAGCTGTCTCTTGATAATGTAGCATGAATGTATCATGCTAAATTCACATTATAGTTTAATGTATTGGTAAACATATTAAAGGTTTTAAATAATGTTTATACTTACAGCATACAGACACAAAAGAACACTTAATTAATGCACAGGGTAACAGATACAAATACACCAGAGTTTAATGGAACACTGTATATAGATATGGCAGAATACCCACCAATAGCAAACAGCTCAATGCCAGCATCTCGTAGATTTTTAGCAGGAGGGATAACATCATCCTGGGATTTCCCATCGGTGATCAATATGCCAATTTTAGATACCCCAGGCCTCGCACCTGCTTCAGGCTTAAAGCTGTTTTCCAAAATGTAAGTTAACGCAAGACCTAAAAATGGAAACATTTTAAAAGGGAAAAGCATCCATTATTTTTTTGGCTATCACAGTGTTTATATTTCCACTCAATTTAAAAACCCTGAGAAACCTTTTAATAAAGAATGATTATGGAAATGGAGCTTATTTAATAAAGAATATATTCCAACAAGCAAACTAAACGGCAGTGGTGACATTTCATTTTTAGCAGCCTTTTGATCAATCAATGTATTTTAAATTGGCAATGGAAGCCTAAATTAACCTTCCAATGGATTTATCTTTTTTTATTTTTTCATTCTGACAATCATACTGGAGTATCTCTGTCCTTTGTCCCATTGCAATCACTTATATCAAAATAAGGGCTGCTGAAGAAGAGAAAGATAACCTTTCAGATCCTTTCTCCCCTTTTCCTCCCTACCAAGTTAAAAAAGGCAACAATTTACATAAAGGCATGCCTGGGTATTCGAATATGTCATTCTCCTGGCAAGACAGCCAGTATTACTAATAGCTACCTTGATGATACTGGAGTTGCACTGAGGCCATATTTTTCCCAGGCTGAAGGGCATCCTCCATTTCTGTATCACTGAGTATCTTCTTGGGTTTTAGTGCTCTAACTATCAAAAGGTCAATGGAAATCTAAAAGCCCCAGGTGACCATTTGAACAGTTACTATTGCCAGTTGTCAGATATTAGAACAGCATTCTTTCCTTCCCCAGAATAAAGCTTTGTGCAAGAACAATATGAATGGATTTTGCATGTTTTCCTAGCAGGTTAAAGATATTACTTCAAGCACACAGAGTCCACGTACACTGTGCTTAATGAGACCCTGTCCTGACTAGAAAGATTCCCAGTGAAGCCAATGAGACAAACACTTCAGAAAGATTTCAAAGACATCAGACAAAGCCATTAGCAAGCTGCAAAATAAACATGCCTTTTACCTTTCACAATAAGATATAAAACGTCTTAGTTTGTGCAGCAGGATGTGTTTTTTAACAGAAGACTAAAATTTAAACATATACCCTACCTGTTAACGTATTCCCTCCTTTATATGGTAGATTACGGACTGCATCCAACACCGCATCTTTTGTGCCATAGGCATTCAAATGCCATTCAATGCGAGGATCACCACTGTACTGGGCAAGACCTAATGTACCAGAAAGTACAGTACTGCATTAGACAACAAAGCATTTTTTTTCTGAGTATCTGTACTTTACATACTTGGTTACTAACAGCTTGCTACTGTAACAGGAAAACTGTACTGCTTGATGCCAAAAAACCTGTATTATGTTGTTCTTAGTGGCAGCTCCTCCATTTATTTTCAAAGCCTTCCTTTCAAGCACTAAAGTAAGTAAATGAGAAGAATCACGCAACTTTTTCAGAGGTTAGGAAGATTTCCCCCAAAATTGCTTTTTTGAAAAAGAACATTTATATATAATATGTTTTAGAACGGACTAAAATGTAAGTAGCAGAACAGAAATGTAACATTTGAGCCAGTTAAAACCACCAGAAGTCATCCATTGGCACGCTCTTCCTTTCAAAATTAAACTGTAAGGATTTGATCTAATGCTGATTGAAGTCAGTATGGCTTTTTCCATTTTTTTTTCCACTGACATCGCATTAGAGTTTGCTTAAGCAGAGTACTACAGTAAACTGTGAAGAATACCTTCATTAATGTTGGAAACATTCTAGCAGTATTAAAAATTAGAATGAATCTTGCACAAACAAGCAGCATTAAGCTGTTAAAGATCTTGAAACCATAACGTTTTTACATTGCTGCAGCAGTACTAAGAAAAAACACGATACCTTACCTACTCTTGTTTTCTCAGATCCCACATTGAAAGCAGAAACCAGATTTTCCAGGAACAGTCGAACAAGTCTGAAATTGAATCGGCCGATACTCCAGGAACCATCTACTAGAATCACAATATCTGCAATAGCTGGAGTTTTACAGGTAAACAGGCTTCCTGTAAATCATTAAAATGAAAACATAATCTTTAATTTAACAATAAAATTGCAACTAAATAAATTTAAAACTTCTTCCTCCCAGTAAGCTTAATACCTAAAGCTTTCTTCCATGGGCAAAGTGAAAAATAAACAAAATCCCTAAATATATTTGTCCTAAATCTAGTAATAGAACACTTTGGCCATTTTCTACTTTGATTATTTTGTTAGGCTATTCAAAATCTGGGGACACCCCCCCCCCCCAAAAAAAAAAAAAAAATCTAAAAATATGATACTTCAGAAAGAATAAGTTAAACATCATATAATGCAACCAAACCAGCAGCTCATTTTCATTATCCAGATGAATTCTATACACGGTATAGAATTCATGACACTTAACTTTAGGTATAGACAACACAAAGATTAAAACTGAAAGTCGATTAAATATGCTGTATCAAACCTAAGTAGGATGCACTCAATACAGCAAAGGTAAAATACAGATTCAAATTCACAATCTCTATGTTAACTAGCACCATATAAAGATTGAGTCAAGTGCCTCTCTTGCAAGTGTATGAAAAAGTAAACTAAAACAAAAGAATAAGAAATCAACAGAAAAGACCTGACGAGAATCAGCAGAGATGCTTTAGGGTTTAGCTTACCAATGAGGAAATCAGAGGAAATGGGAGTAGGGTTCAGACACAAATTGTAAGATAAGCCAAGAAGAAGGCTTTTAGGGAAACAAATTCTTAACAAATTGAGAAGGCTAAGAAAATGTACCATGTTCAGTTAGGGAAAACGACTGGAAGGCAAGAAAGTGGAAGGTATACTATGGAAGAGTGTAAGGAAAGGTTTCCATAACCTCCAATAGAATAGCCACAACCCACAGAATGGCTGCGTGACTGTAATAGTAAGGTTGCTGTAATAGTGGCTTCATAGTGTATGAAGGGAAAATGAATGATGTTATACAGGTACACCAAAAAAGAGCCTGTGTCTGAACTCTAAAAATAGCAAACCACCTGCAAGACTGACTACAGAATAAGGATGGAAGCAGAAAAGTCAAAGCAAAGCATGTTAGTGGAAAAGGTCTCATGCATGACAAACCATCTAGGCAGGAAAAACATGTCCCTGAACAGAGAAAAAGAAACCAAGGCTGATTAGTGAGGTAAGCTGCATCTCAACTTCCATCATCAGACTCCTCAGGGTCCACTACATAAATTAGCTGAGTAAGGCTACTAACATCAAGGGTGGTATACTGACAGCAATGGCCAACAGAGTAAAGAACTATTAGAAACAAGCCGATCTTGAGCACAGATACTCAGCAAATAACAAATTCAATGAGAATTATCAAAAAGGTGCCCAGTTAGCTCACACGAAGCTCTCCTATTACACAGAGAGAATAAACCACATGGTTAGCAACTCAAAACTTCAACATCATATTACTAAGGACAATACTGTAATTAAGAATGAAATGATAATCTCACAGGCAAAAACAATCTGATGTGCAGAAGGACTTAAAAATTATTAGATTCTTACTGTAGTGTAAATCCACTGACCAGGAAACCCAATCCATAAATTTACAGTTAATATCTTACACATGTACTAAAAATGTCTTGAAAAGAGACAGGAACATTTCCTACGTGCAGTTAGCAGTGTAGAGTGAGTTCTAAACACATGACAAAAATTCCACTTATAAAGATGCCAAAACAAATATTTTATTTTAGTTTTTACAGTACAAGACAACGCTATTTGAATTGGCAACACATTTTAAAATGTAAACACTGGGGAACATTTAGTAAGCATCACAAAAATCCTAAATTGGAGGATAAATCCAAAGGAGGTCCAAACCTTTCTATCATTGAACTTAATAGGAAAAATTCCATTGATTTCAGCGAGAATGAGATCTGCCTTTTTGTGATTTAATAGGAATTTACTGGTCATGGCAAAATCCATGTTTTAATTATCTTTGCCAAATAAACTTCCTGTTAATCAGCCCGCATTATTTGCAGCATTTGTCTTCATTAAGCATAAAGTTCAATTATGCCATTCTCGCACTGGCCACAACGAGCATCTTAAGCTTCAAAATAGCTGTTGGCAAAGTTAAGCGCGACTCAACACCAGCAAGGATGACAGAACTGGACCCCTGATTCACATCCAAGCAGCTGCACTGTAGCACAGATGTACCTTTTCAGTATGATCCCGGTAGTTTAATCATATAGCCCAATGAGGAAAACAGGATTTGCGTGGCTGTATTTCCCTTCAAAACTAATAAAATCTTATGCTTACTATGAAACCCAGCTAGTACCCTAGGTAATACTCTTTGCATATCAATAGGTTTCGCCTATAAGACTTCTTTAACACTGTAGCTGTATCTTTGTGAATGAAAGTTTTTATTGGTTTTAGTAAACCCACTCAGTGCAGCAAAGGCCGAAGAATAAAGAAAACAGTAACCGCATTCCTTTCAGTACTTTATTTCCACGTCATCAGATCAGTGCAAATAGCATCATTCAATTATTTTGGTTAAAATAGCGTGTGTGGTTTAATCCAAGATTGTACTGCAATGGCACAGAATGTGAAAATACGATGCTTCCTTCGTAGATAGGAGACACTTGATGAATCTTTTCTGCATAAAACATTTAGGTTTTGTTACTTCTGTACACCCACTATTTGCTTATGTTTTCTCCTTGTTGTACTTAATAGAATTGAAGAAAGATCCCTAAAATGGAACAAACAACAGTGAGATATTAAATAGAATAACATGCTGTATAGAAATCTTTAAAACCTGCTAGGAATACAAACACCATATATCATCCTAGTCTATAAAGTTATCCTAAAAGACTGTGTGTGGCAGCTAATTTACACACCCCATTGAGAATAGCTGGTTTCCATTAACAGCTCCAGCAAAAGTCTTTTTCAGTGATCTCTTCAGACAACCATACATAGTCATGGATTCCTATGGTGCTTGAGGATAATTATGAACTTCTCAAATATCTAAACAAAACTTTAATGGTTAGTTTTCTCAAAGACATGTCTTGAACGAGGATGACAACATATAATTTCATATGAAAATGCTTCCAGAACTCAGAGTTTTAGCCCACTACAAACTTCAACATTGTGATCAGGTTGTGCACATTTTCCTTTCACTCAGTTATTAATAGTGGTGAGAGAGAAGGCACCACTTTCCTCTGAGGCACAGAATACTCACCAGCTCCAAGAGCAGGACAGTAGGGAGGTAACCTGTTGCCTGATTTTGTATAATGTTTCCCAGTCTTACACAGACAGCATCATTCTACTTCTAATTCAAGTGCTGCTTTCCACAACAAACAGTAACAGAGGCTGCAATTTTTGGATTAGAGAAAATGACAGAAACGCAAACATGCTCAAGTCAGAAGGCAAGCTCCATATTTTACAGCAGCAACTGTCTTCACTGCATCTGCCTGCCATGGGTGGAGGAGTTTCTTGCGGAGAAAATAATAAATTCATGATCCTTCCGTAATAAATTTACAATCTTCCTAGTGTCACTTGGCGAAAGGAATTTGCCATTCTGTCAGACAGTTCACTGAGGAGGAAGGAGCTCAGTCTGCTCATTTCCTCATGAATGAAGGGAAGACTTTTAATGTACTCAGAATTTCTCTTCTGAAGACACCAACAATGAGGCTACAGCAATGTATTAGGAGAAAATATTCACACAAAACCTGTTTCAGTAACTCCAACAGTCATATCCTCATCAGAAAACTTGAATCTTGCTGCCTTTGTTTCAAGGAAATCTTTCAAAGAATAACCAGTACTGAAGGAACTTTGCATCTACCAAATGAAGTTTCCTGCCTTTGATCTCTCCAGGCTCCAGACGTTAAAGATGATTCACTTGCCTGCAATTCCAACGTGCAAGTGCTATTGCACTACCAAGACCCATGTCAGAATTTGGCTGCCAGCAAGGCCAATGATGGCAATGCTGAGAAAATGATCCAGCTTGATCCTTCTGAGATAGAGAGTTACTGGAGCATGCAAAATGTGACCCCAGAGACATCCCATTGAAGGAAATGGTGAACAGAGTCAGGACTGGGAGGGGCTCTGGCAGCAGTGAGGATGCACAGAACAAAGCAGGGTCTGCAAGCTTCTGAAAACACTGGCACTGCCTCTCTGAGGCCACGTTTTCAACCTACTATTATTCTCTTCTTCACACATGCACTCAGTGAGTGAGCAACCAATGTCAAAAAAAGAAGTCTGATTTAAAAAAAATGCAAGCCTTACTAAGAAACAGATAGAAAAAGTATGAATTTTAGACTGGAGTAGTGGCTCTTTGACTCTTGGAATTAATACTACTAATACCTGAAAGTTCTTTGAAAGGCAAAGGAAGAAGCAGTAAATGTAGGCACTGCTACACGGGAGGACTCCTTGCCTTAGAAGAACCTGTTCAGTTTGCATCCAGCTATGATACGTTTTGCAGAAATACATTTGATATTTTTCCTCCCTTCGGTACGAAACTCCGTTTGCATTTTCAAGAGCCAAAACACACACTTCTTCGGCTAGGACAAGTGAAGACTGTAGTTCTTACCGAGTCTGCAATATGTCGTTTCCTTTCTCGCTCCCTGTCACAGTGGAAAAGGCAAATAATGTAAAGGAAGATGGTTCAAGTGGAGGTCAGTAATAACGCAGTATGAATGGGAGACTCCTTCACGGAGTAACAAAGCACAAAAGGCAAGACACTTGACAAAAGTGAATGCAAACTAGCTCAATAGTGACTGAGAGCACCACAGCTGAGCAGCAACACCACGGAGGACAAGGGCAATGTAATTCTACAGCAGCAAAATGTTACTTCTATATTAGAAAGGGTTAAAAAACAGAGGGACGTGGAGCAGTGTTCAGCTCCAACATGCAGCAACTCACTAGTTCACGCTTCTGACAGTGATATTATTGCACTGTGCTGGTGATATCATCATTGCACTTAGACCCCAGTTTAACACATCCCATATGTCAGGCTAAGGACCAGACAAATGCATACAGCATAAATGCTTCTCTTTGAACTAGATCCAAACATAGCTTGAATTTGAAGAGCTCAAATGCTGGAACTTCGTTAGGTTGAAAGAGCGGCCCAATGAGGTCAGAAGCTCATCCCTGCTCCCTTAAAAAATAAAAATAAAAAAATAAAAAAAAATCAGCACACAAAATAAAGCAGCCAGCCCTTTCCCATGCACCTTGTTCTTTTCCAGAAAATGACTCTTGCCCAATTGGCAGGCCTACGAATTTCTTATTTTGGACAGTTTGAATCTTAAGGTCTGTTGTGTCTAATCATCTTTGGAAGAATTTCTTTTCATTTGACTGCTAATGCTGTAGTTCAATACCTGCTTAACAGAAATTTACTTCTTTCAAGAAGTATACAACTGTAAATACGTGTTATTATTTAAAGTGTACCTTTTGAAAATAAAGTGAAAAAACTAATTAGCAGTTGCTGATAAAAAAACATTAATTAGTCTACATTCAATAGCAAAAATTCTCAACTGTGAGAAAACGAAGCATAAAGCCCTTTTCTATGCACGTTTCCATGCCCACTGCATGACAGCTGGACTTCTGCAGCAGCAAGGCCTAGCTTACAGAAAGTTCCAGAGCTTTCTCCCTATACAATGTTGTAGCTTTCTTCCTATATCCCCTTTTTAATTTACTTGAGAGACAGAATAAATGTAAAAGATAACTATGAAACAAAGTGCCACTGCTGACTGATAGCACTGACATACCTGATGTCTGCAGCAGCTTCCCAAACAGCAACACCAAACTCTATTTGTGTATCTTGATAGAAAAATAAGTTAAAAAATCACCCTGAATTTTAACTGAGAGTTCAATACGTTTATATTTCTCTTTCAGCAGGCAACATGACAACACAGAACAACACATAGTGCTGAAATCTTTCCTGAAACTGAAGGTAAATGTGGCAAGACATTATGACCATTAAGCCATAATGATTTACAACAGAGATGTTCCACAGACCCTCCTATGAAGCACAGGAAGCTAAAGACGCTCGTCTGCAGATTACAGTGATAATTCTCCACTTCTCTTTGCTCTCAGTCCTGCATCTGTGTGCATTAATGTTTTAAATGAAACAGCTGTCTTGAAGTACAAATGACTTTTCAAGGCAGAGAACTATATTTTTATTATTGTGGTCATATTTATCCACCACTGCAGTGTCACAAATACTCCATCATTTAAGAGAGTTATTTTCCCTTTGGTTTAGTAAAGTATAAAATCCTTGAGACCATTTTCTCTGGCTATCTAGAAGGCAGTGAATCAGGGGGCTGTGGACCAAACTGGCACTCAGAAATCCTGAAGGTTAATTAAGTTGTAAGTACAAATCCCTCTAAACCATGATAAAGAGCTGCTCTGTATCTGAGATTTTAACTAAGATACAGCTTTAACATATCGGGTAAAATGACAGAAAAGAGCCTGCCTGAGAGAACAAACCGCAGCTCTACAAAGGTCATTAACCCAAAACTCGCATTACAGCACAGTTCTACAGAGCCAGGTGCACAGTGTGTTGTGGCCAGTTTGTTCCAGGAGAAAAAAAAGGGATGGTGAAGTAGAGATGCTGTACAGAAGACTTTCAAATTCAGGTCCCTGTATTACCCTCAAGCATTTCTTGAAATGATATTAACGTAACCAATGGCTATGCTTGTGTAAATAAATATGTGGGATCTTCAGAAGCATCACTAATTTTGGAGGTCATGTGCCAATCTACAAAAGCTTTGGATGAAATTCCTGTCCTGTCTAATGTAACAATTCCTCCTTTGTCTGTTTCACAGAGGTGCCTGAGTGAACACGGATGCACAGAAACCACAGGCACCCACAGTGCAGGGAGGTGGGAAGGGGCCTCCTGTGATCAGCTAGACCAAACACCAGGGCAACTACAGCTCAGGGCCATGCCCAGTCAGGTTTAAGTGTCTCCAAAGATGGAGACCCCACAATCCCTCTGAGCAACCAGTGTTTGACCACCATCACAGTATAGAAGTGCTTTCTTAGGTTTAAATTTAGAGTTAGTTCAGTTTCTGTCCACTGTTTCTTGTCCTTTGATTGGACACTACTGAGAGTCTGGCTCTCCTCTCTTTAGTCCTTCCAATGAGTATTTTTACACAACTGAAAGCCACCCCTGAGCCTTCTCCTCTCCAGCCTGAACAGTCCCAGCTCTCTCAGTCTCTTCTCACAAGAAACATGCTCTAAGCCCTTTTTTACTTAACTTTTTAAATTAAAAATTTACCTTTGGTGCCCTTCACAGGATTCCCATTCATAAATCCATGCTTTTCTTGTCCATCCCAGCACTGGACCCAGCACTCCCCATGTGTCTCGCCAGGGCTGAGGACAGGGGAAGGGTCGATCACCTCCCTCTACCTGCTGGCAGTGCCAGGCCTCTGGTCAGCTGCTTTCCAGTGAGTTGGTCACCAGTGTGGACTGATGCCTGGGTTCATTTCTACCCAGGGCAGGACTTTGCAGTGCCTTTTACTGAGCTGCATGAGGTTCCTGCTGGCTTATTTCTACGGCCTGCTGAGGGCACTGAAGATGGAGAACAACCATGCTGGTGGATCAACTACTCCTCCCAGTTTTCATCATCTACACACCTGTGGAGGTACCCTGGGGTACATCACTGGTGACTGGCCTCCACCTGGCCATCATGAAGTTGGAGATCACAACTCGCAGGGCTTGGCAGTTCAGCCAGTCTTCCATCCACCCCATTATCCACACACCTCCCTCACACTTCATCAGTTTGTGAAGATGTTATGGAAGACAGACCTTGCTAAAGTCAAAGTAAACAATATCCACTCCTCCCCTTCATCCACCAAGTCAGTCACCTCACTGAAGAAGGCTATCAGCTTGCGAAGGCATGATTTCACCTTCATACATCCACACTGACTGCTCTTAATCACCTTCTTGTCCTGTATACATTGGAAATGGTGGCCAGGAGAATTTGCATCATCACTTTTCCAGGGATAAGGGTGATGTTGACTGGCCAGTATTTCCTTTGTCCTTCTGGAAGACAGGAGTGACATTTACTCTCTGCTGTCAGAAACATTCCCCCAGTTGCCACAATCCTTCAGAGATAATTGAGAGTGGCCTTGCAATGAGACCAGCCTGCTCCTTCACTTCAGGGCGCATCTCATCATACCCCATGAACTTCTGTCTGTCAGGATTGTTTAAATGTTCCTGAACTTGATCCTCCTCCACCAAAGGTAAGTCTTTCTCACTCCAGACTCTAATGATTACATTGCATAAGGCATTTTTTAAAAACTTTGTCCAGAAACAATCTAAACAATCTAAATCTGTAAGACTGAATTTAAAATTCATGCTGAAAAAGAGACAATTATTTTAATTCATCCAGTCAAATCAGTGCTTGATACCCAAAGTCTGCAATGTCTATGGGAGCTATCAAAAACAGAGTGTCTGAACTATCACAAGGTACAGACTATGCTGAGACATCTGGGTTTATTTTCAGTTTGGCCATTAACTTGTCAGTAACTTAGCCATAATCAAAATGAAACTGCTGACCCTAACCTAAAACCACGTACTTCAGTACACACAAACACACACTTACATCACCCTCGTGCCTGAAGAGCAGGCTGAGGGCAACCACATAAAATGCATATTATTTATTAAAATAGTCCTGTGGAGCTCAATAGAGGATCTTTTCCATTTTTTTCTGAACAATAATTGTTCAATATTCAATAAATAATTGTTCAGTCACTCTTGCTCATTGTTTTTTTGTTTGTTTGTTTGTTTGTTTTTTTCCCAATAAATAATAATTATTGCATCACAGAGATATAATTGCAATCTATTAGGTCAGCTTTAGGGTTTCCCTCCCCCCATCAGTTTTCCATTCCCAGATTAATGAAACAGTAACAGTTGCAAGGCTGGCAAAGGACCTGTGATTTAACTGAGACAAAACATGAGCTTCTGTGTGTCATTTTCCTTTTTTTAAGATATCGCCAAGCATAACTGCCCCACCAAAGTCATAAAAATATCTCCACCAACCTCTAACAGATACATCATTATTGCTTCCAACTGGTGTGTTATTACTGCTTCTTAAGAGAACAAAGAAACACTAAACATTATGAAACTCTCAAGGCCGAAACATCTGCCACAGTTTGACACCACCTGCCTGCCCCCAAGGTATTGAGCTAGATTTCCATGCTGAGTGTGAAAGGTGTTGGGGGCAGGGAGAGAAGAGATGAGATACGGGTGATATTTCACAGGCCACAGCCAGTCTTTCTGAAGGAGTTACCATCCCTGTGCTCACAACTTCCAGCTTTCCTCCCTTCGTCCTTCTTTTTAGATCATTGCAAAGGACAAGAAAGTTTAACGCACATGTTCAGTGCTACATAAACAAGCAAAACCCCCCCCGAGGCTAAAATTTACTCCTAAAACAGCTGTTTGCACCACCGTGTAGACCTGCTAACTTCTGGCATTCAAGGAAACTGAATATACTCAAGCACTGGTCCCTCGAGGACTCCCGGAGAGCAAGCTATGGGAATACCTTGGCTCTGTTCACTGGGGAATAATGAACCCAACGCACACACAAAGCCCAGCAGCTGGATGAGGAAAAAGGAGCCCCTCATTTTAGCAGATGAGTACAATCAGCACAGATAACCAGACAGGCGAGATGGGTGAGAACATTTTTGAGGGGGAAAACAAGGACTAATAAATTCTGTTTCAGCTCCTAACCAGCACCTTTTATATGAAGGGACACGGCTCTGCTGTAACACCAAGGCTCACTAAGCACAGGGCACCAAGCAAAGGGTGCTGACAAGCAGACAGGCCAGAATCAGAGTCCTGTATCACCGGGTCGAGAAGGAACATGGAGACCCTCCGATTACGCAGTGAGGGTGGCAGTGACCCTGAACTCATCTCTCCTCACCACAAGCTCCTGCTTCATGTTGATCACCAGCGTTAGTATCAGATGAATGGGACAGGCTGTGAAACAAGACTCCCCTGTCAAAGTGTTGAGGAACAGCCTTGAAAGGGAACTTGTACAGCAAACAGCTCAAAAGAAAAAGACTTGGCACCTCCTACTTGTATTCAAGACAAGGCCGTTTTAAGGATCACAGTCCCTGAAAACAGATACCAAAATGTTATCCTTAATCTCCTATGCTGTTGTCCAGAGCACGGAGCTTGTAAATCCACGTACAGGAATCTGTAGATGAATGCATCAGTCCCTTAGGACTGTAGCTTTCTTACAAGTCTTCATCTTGCACTTCAGCATTTATTAAAGTAGCAGAGGGTGCTGATGCAGCCTGCTACTGCCTCTCCAAATCTTTATTTTTATTTTTATTTTTGGCTCTCCTTTCCAAGATTGCAACACAACTTTAAATTACAGTCCAGAGTTTCAACACGTTACTGTGTAGCTTCAGTTTCAAAGACCAGGTAGTGTCTTTCGTCAAAGACAATCATCACTCATGATATACAGAGATATTTACCTAGTATATATAGACTCATGAGTAAGCCTACAGACTTCAAATTGTGGCATTATGAGAATTCATGCTGCCACATGATGAACTGTTAAGGAGTGTCTCAGCTTAGTAGTAACGCAAGTATTTCAGTAATGAAACATGTCAACACAGCCCCGAACCTGGCTGAAGGTAGCAGGCTCTTGCTGCCAGCAGAATCCAGCCGTGCCAGCACACTGGAGGGATGCTCAACAGCTAATGACCTGAAGAGATGAAAAGCAGCCTGAGAAGAGAAGGAAAGCCAAAGCTTCAATTATCAGTCATTCAAGTATGGGAATAGCAGTCTCCTGCTTCAGGTAAGAATTGATTGCACAAAGAAGCCAGTGCCCTGAGGAAAACTACCAAAGAAACAAAGAGCCCAGACAGGAGGGTGTTCAGTTGGTAATGATTCAGACTTACCTAGAAATATGTGATTTCCTGTGCTGAGATATGAGGATACACATCCTGTAATTCAAGGGTTATGAACCTGAACACCCTGATATTACGAACTAGATCATTTTATGACAAAAACAAAACTTACTTTAGGTCCAAGGTAGGACGTGTCTCTTTTTCTACTCTGATAGAATGGAAAGAGAGCTATAGGGTGTGTCGGTTTTTTATGACCACTTATAGGAACTTAATGTGCTGATAGAAGAAGAGCAGCAGAGCTAGGATGAGGAGCCAGGAGCTAAGTGTGTATGTACCCTGTGTATGAATGGGGACTGACCGTACCTGCTAATATCAAGCTTTTCCTTTCCTGAACAATGCAAGAGTTTGCCTGGCATATACAAACTGAGAACTGAGGAATATATCCAATATATACAATCTCTCTATCAATACACAATTTCAAAGGAGGCTATGGTAGATAAATGAAATAATTCACAATTTTACAGATGATGTGTAAATAGAGAAGGCAGTTACAAAATATGAGACCCTGTTAAATCAACCCCCCCACCAGATCTCTCTTTCTTTCTCTTTCTGAGCCTCTCTCTTTCCTGATCTCACTTAAATCAGGGATTCCTTCTGCCATGGTCAAAGTGCATTTCCCAGAGTGAACCCTTTCCCAGTTCCAGCTTTTACAGCTACTTTTGGGTCTTCACTTTCCATCTTCTTTCCCTCAAAAACATAATTCTCTTATGCAGGTGATTGCAATACATTTACAAGTAAACTAATGGCCATTTACCCCTCACAGAAATACATGCTGCAAGGTGTCATCAGTAAGACTCACTTGCATATTTTTCCTCAAGACAAAGGACAACAAAAACTTCCCGATCACATAACCTTGCTTCTCAAGTGGCCAGCAGAAGCCTGCACTATTAGAAACACAATTCATGCAGACATCTAAGATGCAGAAACAGCAGAGTTCAGCTAGCTTGACTGATTTACCATTACAACAGACTATGGGCAACACAACTCTCCATCCTTCTTCTCCTAAGCCTATTTTTAAAAGTTCTTGTGGCCATAAAGATGATGACAGTGTTACAGAACCTTATGCCTCACATACAGCCACAACCACGTGCTCAGTGGGGCTTGGAGTTAGTTCTGTCAAGACAGTAAGGCAAAATCATCCAAGTTTTTGTATTCAAAGTGACTGAAGGGGTCTGGTAATTGTCCTGAATACATTTAGCTGCTACTGGAGAACAGTCTCCTATCCCAGTTACCGGGATCTTATGATCACAATCTCAAAATGTAGCTTAAATATAGCTTGCTTGTTTTTCTCCAAAGCAGTAACTAAAACAATAGCAAAGGAAAAGCATTTAAGAGCTCTGTCATGGAATCACAGAATGGTTTGGATTGGAAGGGACCTCAAAGACCACCCAGTTCCAACCCTCTGCCATGGGCAGGGACACCTGCCACCAGCCCAGGTTGCCCAAAGCCCCATCCAGCCTGGCCTTGAGCACCTCCAGGGATGGGGCATCCACAGCTCAGCTTCTTTGGGCAGCCTGTTCCACTGTGTCACCACCCTCTGAGTAAGGATTTTTTTCCTAATATCTAATCTAAACCTATCCCCTTTTAGTTTAAAGCCACTACCCTTGTCCTATCCCTAGAACTCCTGACAAAAAGTCCCTCCCCAGCTTTCCTGTAGGCCCCCTTTAGGTACTGGAAGGCTGCTCTAAGGTCTCCCTGGAGCCTTCTCTTCTCCAGGCAGAACGACCTCAATTCCCTTAGCCTGTCTTCATAGGAGAGGTGCTCCAACTCCTTGATCATCCTTGTGGCCCTCCTCTGGACTTGCTCCAACAGGTCCATGTCCTTTTTGTGCTTGGGGCCCCAGAGCTGAACACAGCACTCCAGGTGGGGTCTCACAAGAGCAGAGCAGAGCGGAAGAATCCCCTCCCTCACCCTGCTGGCCACACTTCTTTTGATGCATCCCAGGATATGGTTGGATTTCTGAGCTGCAAGCGCACATTGCTGGCTCAGTGTTGAGCTTCTCATCAACCAACACCCCCAGGTCCTTCTCCTCAGGGCTGCTCTCAATATCCATCTCAGTACTGAAATTTCCTATCAGGTTTTCCATTTGTGGGAGGCAGGAAGCAAGAGTCTGCTGAAGTATTGTGGCCAGGTCTATAAAAGCATTGCCACTGAAAAAGGAAATCCAAGTTGCAAGTAGTCAAAGGATAAAAAGGCTTAGCTATGTCCTCCAGAGATATTCATAGGACAAACTCTTGGAATAAACATTGATCATCCAAAGCACAGTGAGCTAAACTTTCCAGAAGGTAAAAGGGAGTTTATTGAAGAGTTTCCCTGCAACAGAGTCCTCCTGGATGTCCTCCAGTGACTTAGAAGGATTTCCAAATGTACAAAACTCTGCATGGTGGCTCACAGCTTTACAGACTATCATGGAAACTTAAGGGATGCCTCTCATCAAATTCCACCTGTCTTGGATGGGATATCCTAAATTCAAGGTCAAAGAAAGCAGCATTATATTCTGGTAAGTCTTCACCTCCTGTTTTTAACCAGGTATTTGCATCAACTGAAGTTGAGGAAGAAGCCATCTCTTGCATGGTATGAGTAGAAAACAATCATTGTCTAATACAGCCATGCCTTGCCCACCTAGCAAGGATGGGGACTGCAGACAGAGCTGCTGGACAGGTTCTAAGTGGAGTCTGGAGCAGAGGTCTTTTAGTACTACGTCAAGATGGTGATCGGACCAGCAGTGAAGTCACTGACACACCAAGGTTCAAGTGAGAGTCGTATTAGCAAAGACCAGATGGTCAGGTGCTGTTTCCATTAGCAGGAGCTGAGATGAATTAATCGTGGATCCTCCACTTGAGCTAAGGTTCAGTAGAAAAAAAAAAAAAAGCCTCAGAAATTATCCAAATGCAAAAGTGAGAAAGATCAAAATGGGGCTATAACATTGTTCCTGTGGCTGAGCAGTCTCAGAGTACTGAGAAGAGTGTGGTGAGGGAAGCACAATTAAAAATGCCTGTCAACATTTTGTGGTGCTCCAAAATGTTCTAAGAATATGGCAGCATGATCCAAGCACTTCCCAGTCTTCTCAAGGGATGCATGGGGATCTGAGGTCATCCCCCTGAAGGCACATGGATAATAGATTCATTTTAATGTTGATATTACCTTTAATTGAGCAGCAAATGTTACAAGCAGGTGTACACCACACACACAAAACCTATTCACAATCAGGTCAGCCAAAGGACTTCATCTTACTGCATGCAAGATGGTGCTGAAAAGTGATTTTTCTACTAAACTACTAAAATATTCCACTAGTTGGTAACCACAAAACTCAAAAGTAAACTGAAAAAAAGGCAGTCCTGAAGTAACTATAACAGCCTGTGCAAAGCATGCGTACCCAGCCTGAAGGCAGTTAAATGGTAGCAAGCTCGCACCCTGCTTCATACACAACAAGGTGATGCATCCACTTTCTTCCTACAGATGCTGCAAAGATGAAACGTTCAAGTTTCAGTATGATGTATACACATCCTTTAAGGAAATGTAGGCTGTAGCCTAATATTTAGACAAATGCAATCAATAATTCCAAACTTTATTCTTCAATGCAAACTTTAATTTACACATGGCCAAAAATGAACCCTATCATGCTGAAGTACTACACAATGTTTAAAGAACTTACCATGTCTCCCACACAGGAAATGCATCTGTCTGCATGCTGCAGTATCTAAGAAATTGATGCTAAAGACTAATAGCCAGGGTAGTAGAAAGTAGAAACTTTGGTCAAAAAGTCATGGCTCATGCAATACTAATCACAGAATTATCACAAGTCACAAGATACCTCTCTGGTGACCTTGGGCTTTACCTACTGTGCAAGCTCAGGCCAAAGTAGTTCAGCGTTTGCCTATTGTACAAGTCCAACACAGCTCCAGAATCTAAATATTAGTTACAGGGGTATCTTGCTGCTATCTTCCAAGATCAGCAACAAAATTTATAACTTGTACTTACTTCATAGCATGGTCTAGATATTGGAGTAGGCATTGAAAAACAGGAAAACCTGGTCTCCCGGCATAGTTCTGGGTCTGCTAACACCTCTCACATAAAGGAGGTCACCATCCACATGGGATAGGTTGGGAAGAAAAAAAAAAAAAAAAAAAAAAAAAACTCTAAAAATCATATTTTTCTCTATTGCTCTGATTGCAGATGGCCATACGTGCCTTAAAATTGGATGAATATCTTTTGGGATTTTGGGACCTGGAAATAAAAACTGAAAATGAACCAGTAAATAGGTACTGGCAAAACAGGTTAATCTACGGTGGAAGACCACATTTTACATTTAAAGAAAATTTCATTATAGCATTAATCCTGGAATCACAGAGAAAGACAAAACTCTCACATGCTGTAAGACTGCACAGAGGGGAAAAAAAAAAAAAAAAAAAAAAAAAAAGAACGAAAGGGAGCAAAGGGGCAGGAAAGAGAAGACAGAAAAGAAGTCATCCACTTTAAAAACCACAGACAAGGAACACAGCCCATGAACAATAGTTTTATTGTGCAATGAAGAAATGGAATTCCCTTTCTTCCATCTGCTGTGGTCATTCTGGAGTATTAATTTACCCTTATACAATAAATCTATATTTTTTGCCATCTTGGTTCAGGCTTTTAATCCAGTTCCAGGGGGAGAAATATAATGCATTTGCTAAAATACAAGCAAACCTAGTGTATTTGGTTGTGTGATAAAACGCTTGCCTTCACGCACAAAGGAGCACAGAGGTACAATGCCAGTTGGAAGAACCTGAACACCACCCTTACAGGATTATTCCCAAGTCCATCAGAGGACAGCCATCGGCCCATGGTCCTGGGGTGAAACCCATAATGCTGACCAAAGGAAAGGCTTTCCAGAGCACCCTTCAGACTGATCGGTTACTGCCTAGGAGGTAACGAGCGTTATTATGAGATGCAGGAAATAGTGTTTGGGGAATGTCTAAGTCTTAGCGTGATAGGTTTAGGGAAGGAACCAAAGAAAGGGATCAAGGTAATTTGGGAAAGATCTGCCATGGGAAAATGAAAAGATAAATAATAAAAGGGGTCCCTTCCACATATGCAGGTGGCTGGTTTGTACACTTGCCTAGCCAAGCCCTGGGCCACAGGCTGTCCCATCTTCTCATTAAGCTTGTTTTATAACTATTTTTCTAGGTGAGGAGTGTTCTATTTTGTGTGCATGGGTGTAGGTCTAAATCCCAGCAACTAAAGTCAGGCACACAAGATACCTGTGTGTCCCTATGAGACAACTGGAGGAGCTGGCTACCAGAGGGACTAGGAGATCCGGGCCTGGAGAGATTCTGGCCTGGGGGTCAACTGAGACCCAGCTGCCTGGGTGTGTGTCTGTTTGTCTGACACAAACGGAGATCCAGGGGTCAGTTACCAGGGGGATCACATTTCCCACTAGCAGGCTTTCATCCTGAAAACCCAGAGAGGTGAAGAGGCCACTGATGTTTTTGTCAGTGCGAACCCTGTCTGCTTTTGCTCATGCTGCCCTGTGTGGCCAGACACGTATATGTGCATGTTAGCGTACCAATCAGGAGTACCTGCTCAGCTTTGGTACTGTTTGGATGTGGGGACACGGAGCTACAGCAACCCTGCATGGCTATATTGAGCTACTGGATCCCGTGAGCCCTAACACAACGCAAAAAAAGAACTCACATTGAAAGTGGGAGAGAGAAGTACTTTCCAGTAAACTTTACTTTTAGCCTCCGATTGCAGAAGCAGATTAACGTGCAAGACTGAAAAACTGCTAAGGACTGTATAAGAAGAACAGAACGGCACTCTGGAAAAATATGCCCACACAAAACTGTTACAATCTCTTTCTTCTGCTTGGTCATAATGCAAAAGCTGAGGTGCCCTCTGGAAAGCTCAGGGAAACACTGTTAATAAGGCCAATTAATTACAGGTTACACAAAAACACGGTTAATGAGTTCTGTAGCCTCAGAGTTCAGTAAGCAATAAAAAAAATAGAAAAATGTCCTAACTAAACCCAACATTTGCAGCAACGCTAGCCAGGATGAAGTGAGTAAAACTTGGAAACAGCCAAGGGAGCGGAAGTTCAGAAGGTATTCATTCCTGTGGCTTAGTCAAATACCTCATGGCACTAATTTCACACTGTCTAGCAATACTTACTGAAGCATCTGACATTAACTAACAGGCAAGTTAATAAATTAGATGATTAGTCTTTTCTGCTGAGAAGTATGTTAATATACTTCTCTGTGGACCTTTTCCAACACTCTTTAACATAGTGCCACTCCATAGCTACACAGAGAACGTCAAGGCTCACCTGCATCAGAAGTGATAGAGGTACTGGAAGAAGAAAGCAAATCAATATTTTTTCAAGTTTACTGCTCCTCTTATTTGTATCACTACCCAAAGACCAATGTGACCTCACTACAAGAACTACTATAATACAAATATCAGATATATATGCCATGATACTTTGAGGAATGATATGCCTTTTGCATTGTTTGATAATGTGCACAGCAGGGGAAGAAGGAAAAAAATATTATGGAGAAAACAGGGAAAGGATTGAGGCAAGCTGTTGTTTTAATATTTGGGGTTGTGTTTCCCACTACCCAACTAGTTTTTGTTTTGTTTTTTTTTTTTTAATTATTATTTTAATTGGCAGTAAATTAAGTATTTTTTTTCACAAGTCAAGTGTATTTTGCTTGCAATAGTACTTGTTAAACAATTTCCCTGTCTTTATCTCAGTCCAGGAGCTTTTTCATTCCTGTTCTTCCTATCTTCTTCCCATCTTCCTGGAGAGGGGAGTGATCAAGCACGTAGGTGGGAGTTTGGCTGCTAGCCTAGGCTAAATCATGGCAACTCACAAATACCACCACCCCCCCTCCCATACAGTTTGCAAACAAAAAATGAAATTGGCCCTCAATGCTTTGTTTTCATTGAAATGGTTGGCTAAAAACATTTCAGACACACTGAAACATATTCTAAAGAGAAAGGAGATAGTCACATATCTACCACAGGATATAGTCAAATCTCTGATTCTCCCCTCCCGAAAGGGATTTGATTAGAGAATCAGTCGCAGAAGCTCTTTGAGTAACTGTAAAACATCTGAGAAGGCAAAGAATGTATTAACTCCTTTCACTGTACAGAAAGGAGCTTTGTACACAAAGGAATTGAGTACTTGAACCATGGCACTTCTCCAAATATCAGTGCATGCTGAATGAGGCTGAGTCTGTGAACTTTATCTCAACAGAGAGAAAGAGAAAAGGCTTGTGACATGATTGAGCGTAGAGCAGCAATAAATCACTATGCTGAAAACTGACAGGTTCTGAAAATACAGAAAGAAGATTCAACACTTGAAAGTGCTTGTTCAGAAGAACTAGAGGAGGTTTCTGGAAATCAAATATGAAGTTAACATTTGATGTATGACTGCTAGACATTAAAGGTGAATTAATTTGGCACAATGACATTACTGAACATACACGGGAGGTTTATTTGAGATAAGAGCACCGTACTTAGAACAGGAAAGAAAGGAGTCAATCTTTTCAAACTACTTGAACGGGCAGGACACAACAGTTGGAAAATTTTAATCTACGTTACTAAAGCTGCTGGAAAAATTACTAATGAGCCACACAAGACACTGACAATTTCATAAACTGAATACAAGCTCGTTCAGAAACACAAGAAAAAAGGTAGATTTGGGTGGTTAGGAGAAGACACCCACACCTCCCAGCACTAAATAGAGCCTCAAGCAGTTGCTAATCAAATGGGGGACAGCACTGCAGAACCAGTCCTCCAAACCACAGAGGAAAAGAAGAATGAGAAGCTCTGAAACCATCTGGAATCATTAATATAGATATCCATCTTACATTTCTGAGTGAAGAACTGGTTTCTGTGAGTAAAAGGCTTACGATGAAATCTTTGTTCCACCAAAACTGAAAGTGAAATCTGTTTTATATTGTGTGATCATGAAGAAAGTTGTTAGTTAAGTATTTCAAAATGACAAATTTCAATGATGATGTGCCTTCGTGCCTTTCAGGAAAATTAACAGGATCTATAGAGATCAGACAGTAAGAGTTATCATAATGCACACCCTGGACCTGCCATTACTGACAGCATGCACACATTTTTTCCATATTTTTTAACAAGTTTGTTACTGTGCCTTAATAGTTGAGTATTATTGACAGAGTCCACATGCTTTTTCCATAAATTTTAACAAGTTCATTACTGTGCCTTAATAGCTTTGCCCCAAAACATGGAGCTGGAATTATCTAGCCTACTAAAATGCCAAATCAGTCCTAATATTCACACTGAAGAATTTTGCCAGACAGTTCTGCACATGCAGAAGACAGACTGATGACCTTTGCCTTTGTAAAGCTTGCAAAGGCACTCCAGCCTCTTCTTATATAATGATCCTTCTGTAAGATGTGGGGCAGATGTTCACAGAAGGCACCTTCTTACTGCGAAGCCTGGCACCAATACTTGCAGAAATGGTTAAATAAGCTTTTGCCATCCTTTCAGTCAAGAAAAAAATAGAAGCCATGGCCATTTCCTGACAATACCAGTCTGAACAATGATTGTTTTCAGTTTGATTTGTGGGTAAAGATTGCTCCATTTTCAGATCATATATTATACTACCCATTTATTTTATTGTGTGTTAACTCCTAAAGTCTCACCAACTTGATCAAGGATATAGCACAACCATAGAATGTATCAGAGTTGCTATTAAATCCATCAAATTTAGCCATAATTCTAAATTGTTATGAAACCAATTAACTGCTGGCCTGAATTCATTTGGTCATACTCAGATCATTTCCTGTCAAACATCTGCAGCGGATCAAGTTATTCTTCATGACTTTACCATAAAATTTTGCTCTTATTTCTTTACTCCATTTCTTTCACAGACTCTTCCTGATTAACTTTTTTTTTTTTTATTCATTGATCCAATTTCAGTTTGAGGTAAAACAGTCTTTACACATTAAACTAGTGAAGTTTTGATACCATTAGTCTTTATGTATCAATTTTGAATTCACTTCTATTCCAGCTATGCATTTTTTGCTGATGCTGTTATTTCTGCACAACTTTTTTTTCCTTGGACTTTCACCCTACTCCCACTGAAGTCATTCAGTTGGAATCTCCATCACTTTGAATAATCATTATGCTGTGCAAAGGGAAGAAATATGCAATAGCTAGACAGTAGGAAAAAAAAAGTCTTACTACATTACATTTCAGTATAGATGGATTGGGAATGGGTTTAAACAAAAGCAAGAGTTCATACAAATTAGCATAGGCTTTTTTTTTTTTGTCAATTTTTCTGATTGAGAAATCTGTAAATGTTGCATTTCTTTCAAATATATTCCCTGTTTTTCTAGTAAAAGATGTTACAGTAAATAGAAATTTTCACAAATGCTAGGTGAAAGTGTATTTTGCTCTGATACAATTAAAGAGGTTTAGATGAGTAAGAAGTTGGAGAGGGTGGAGGAGAGTTAAAGACTTTGCAAGTAAACAAGAATCCTGACGAGGAAGAGACTGCAGATCCACTCTCCTCTCGCCAACTGCATTTTTGCCCCTACTGCATGAAAAAAGCATAAATCCTCTCCCACAGTCTGGCAGACACTTTCCTCTGTCTGCATTTAATCAAGATTTTCCTATTACAGGCTCATTTTTCCCTCCTTCAACTTTTATCACTTCTCCTTCATTAAGAAAAGAAATCATATTTTCCTTCTTTGGTTCTCTCATTTCTTCCAACCCGATGTTCTTCTAGACATGAAAAAAAGATTGCTACCCTATCATGCAATTGCAGATATAACTTACTTCTTCTATACTAAATGCTAATTAACATTTTCTCCAATGCACCCAACGTCATAAATTTGAGGGTACCTTGGCTCGAAAAAATGCTGCATGGAAACAAACCTGTGTATTGTAAATAAATAGAATATGGCACAGATACATATGATAAGAAGACAATAATCACTCAAGTAAAAAAAAATTGCATGGGCTTCATGAAGTTTTGGATGAGGTCTCTGATATTTTGTTACCAGGACACAGAACAAAAAGGGACTGGAGAAATGGGAGCCTCAAAACAGTCCAATTTATTCAGAGAGAGAGAATGAAGTCATATCAAGCTTTTCTCTGTGCTTGTTCTGTACATCATAAATAACTGTTGAAGGCAATAATTACCATTGGGTTTAATTCATAAAGAAGATGCTATTTGAATTTTAGAGTAACAGGAAACAAACATGTATTAAGCTCAGAATAGATATTACTGCCCATTTCACATGAGCTTCTCCTAACAAGCAATATTACATTTCACCAGAAAATCGATTCCTTGCAATTGGACAAAGTGGACTCCTTTTTTTCCTATCAAAATTTTCCAGATGCTTTCATCATACATAAAACCCACATTAGGACAGAGGTATCAAGTTATTATGTGCATAATTATAAAAACAATACCACTTCGACTTTAGGTGAGAGTTAATACTGCGAGTCCATCTTGCAGGCAAGGTGATATGAATTACTTTTTTCCTGTATACATCTAAATACACACTCACTCATATATATAACATGATTATATGAAATAAGATTTTCATACATTATGATTATTTAAATATACACCCCACACACCCAGATACATATAAATATGCATACACACACTAGGATTTTATTTTTTTAATACTTAAAGTGCACCAGTGGAGAACTACAGGTTGTTTGGTTTTTTTTGCCCCCCCCCCCCCCCCTTTTTTTAATGCAGGTTCAAAACCTGCTTTTATGCTATTCATAGTGGTATTTGGTGCTTACTGTATAAAGTGATAAAACAGAACACAGAACTAAAAGCAATCCCTCTGTTGTAGCAACTCTCCAATATTCCTGAAAATACTGATTCTTGCCTTCTGTTTAACTTAATCCTGGGAAACAGATTTAAAGTAATCATTTAAATAAAATCTATACAGTGGCCAAGTTAAATAAAGAAACTGATCACTATCAGAATATCACACAAGTCCTATGTGGTATGATCTGACCTTCTGGAGCTGGTTTACTCGCGTTTGTTTTTTCTGGATCCTTCACCTTGGATTTACTTGTTTCTTTTCTTCTCTCTATATCTTTAACTAGAAAAGCAAGGGAAAAAATAAATCAGTCAAACCAGAAACAGCGCAGACAGAAGCGTGTAATTTTGCTCTTCCAGATAGAGAAGTTTCATGCATATCTTACAATATGCTTAGGTGACAAGTGAGTGTTACTGGGTTTTCTTTCCCTCCCTTTGGGTTTATTATTTTTATAGTCTGCCCCCATCCCATCATCATTAACATTCTGAAAAGTGACTCTCCTCACTCAGGAGACTCCAACTATAGTGACATCAGCATCTAAACCAACAATGACAAGAGCCAGCACTGGAAATACAGCCCAGAAAGTTGGCAAAGCTAGCTGGGGAAAGTCCAGTACTGCAGAGTTCCACTGCAAGTCATCCAGCACAAAAGCACATAAGCCAGCTGTTACATTATCCTCTTTAAAGAACCCGCTTAAATCCTATGCCCAAATCTGCATTAAGGGCACCGAATATTCCCATGAAAGCAGAGTGGCTCCAAAGCTCAGACTTCGTTTCTTCTCCTGCAAGTGGGTGGAATACCTCACTTATTATGTCCCAGGATTCTCATAACAGCCTAGCAGAACCCAGCCTGATTAGCAAATCCTGATATTATATTAGTAGCCAGTATCTACTCCATCATGGTCTGAAAGATTCTGGCAAAACCGCTGCTAAAGTCCCATACTAGAAAAAAAAAATCTGCATTTCTTTAGAATTGGTTTCAACACCCCAACCATCTACAATGGCCAAGAACAGCTTGAAAAAATGAAACAATATATTTCACAGAAGACAGAATTATACTCCAATTAAAACCTTTAGTTTATGTAGCCCAGAATTGTGATCAACATTCTTTCAAGTAGACACTGAATCCTAACCCAGATCAGATTTGTGCTACATCCTTCACAAAACATTGTGAGAGGGTGAAAGAAGGTTATCTGTCTCCTGAAACGTACAATATCAAATGGACAATACACATATTCTGTTTTGGAGAAGTGAAACCAAAGCCAAATGAATTTCAGTGATTTACCCAACTCTACATGGAGTATCTGGAACAGCGTTCTCTCAAGTCCCAACCCGAAATATAATCACATGACCATCTTAAGGTCTTATGAAGACAACAAACCATCAAACCTCTCAGTGTGGAAAGCCTCTGCAGAACTTACAGCCTTCATACTCCTGATGCAGAAATAAGGATACCGGTGAAAAAAGTAACCGATGTTTTTACCCCTTTCCAAACCAACACGCTATGTGTAGCTGTACCTTACTTCTATCTTTCGGGAATGGTTGTGAAACTGATTCAGAAGTAAGTTAGGTCTGCAAGCTTACTGAGGAATCAGCTTTTACCACAGCAGATCTTGGATGTCAGTTGTGCTACAGAAAAAGCCATGACAACATCAGGTCTTACTCAGAGGCCTGGGTTTAATCCTCACATAAACAAGTCTCCAACTAAAATAAAAGAGTAAATTTGGCAGAGTAATACTAGGACAAAAAGGATTCTATTGCTTAGCAACTAAGAGCATTCCTCTGAATAAAGGCTACTAGCAACCACCACTAAGGTGGTGCTGCCGACGGCCTTCTCAAATGCTAGTGCTGGGGAGGGGCAAGTCTCCAGAGAAATGGTTCAAAAGTTTGAAAATGCTCACAGGAGATGAGCTGGTCACATCCTGACGGAGATTTTTTGGTTTTGGGAAAGCCCTTTCTAATTGTCAAAGTCCTAACCACATAAGAAAACCAGACAGGAAGACACCAGTTTTACCCACGTACTCACACAATGAACTTAATTACCCATCAGCAGTGTGCCTTGGCAGCCAGGTGGGCCAGTCCTACCCTGGGGTGCATCAGGCAAAGCATTTCTAGCTGGTCAAGGTTAGGGAGTTGGACTTGATGATCCTTATAGGTCCCTTCCAACTCGGGATATTCTATGATTCTATGATTCTATCTTTATGGCTGGATCTTAAAGGAAGAATTCCCCAGTGACCTTTGTTAATTATGTACTATATATAATAGCTTACAAGCAGTGCCAGAATAAAAAAGAACCCCTGACTATATAAAAGGAATACTCTTAAAAATAAAATTTTATGGTAGACTTGAGAAGAATGCTTTGTGCATCAATTACAACACAACAGCATTAAAAACACACTTCCAGTACACTAGAACGCAGCATTTTCTCAAAGCTTTGGACTTGTTTGACCTTTTATCATCTCAACAATCAGTGACTACTTGTCAGGGAAGGGGGAGAGAAAACGTGGAATACAGGGTCAGAGAAAGGAAGACTTTGCACACATGTTGTACCTGGTTTTATTCATGCAAGGCATCAGATGGTCAAAGAAACTCCAGTCTCATTGAGTGCTACATGTTTTCTTTGGCAGCAAAGGAAGAGAATACTGAGTAGAACATAACCCCCACGCTGTTAATTCAAGATGCCAGCTCTGCTTTTCCTTTTTCTAGGAATAGAGCTAGTTTAAAAAGCAACCACACCTAATATTATAGAACTTGGTATGACTTTCTGTGGGCTGCTCTTTAATGCTAAAGTAATCTGTGGTTTTGTGGGTTTCCTAACTGGGATGGTACTTAAAATAGTAAACACACGGTGACCAAAAGCTAGGAAGACTTTGACACACCGCATCAAGCAGCCAGCATATTTTACCTTGTGCTGGTTCTCAGAGAAATGACAGCAACCAAATAGCGTCCTCCACAAATGGTTAATAAAATATTCAGTGCCAGGAGGATTCAGTGTGCTTTCAACTGTAATTCCAGACTGTCACATTTCTGTCTTCATTGGCCAAGTTGACACCACACTTAACTGAGTTGTTTAAAATGAAAATCATGAAAATTCAAGTGTTTTGCCTGTGAATTTCTTGTAATACTACCTTTTCACTATGATACACATGCTAAAAATATGTATAGGTCAGATAAGAGTCTTAGGCATAATCTGTAAACATATTTGACAGCTGAAGACCGGTAAGAATTTGGCCTTTCATAGTATCATTGAACAAGCAACTAACAGCTAGTTGGCACAGCCATAAGGATCTTTGAATAAAAATGGTTGAATGAAGGGAAGGAAACTTTTTAATGCATCAGAACATAGCACTTCCCTTCTTCTTTCTGCTCACTGAAGATTCTCTTCCATGAGATACCAGCACATTTCATACAGGATGGGGAAGACAGGAATCCCAAACCAATAAAACCAAAAATAACCCAAAGTAAGAATCTCCTGGGCGATTGCAACTAGATTAATTGAGACCTCCAGCTACAGCTGGTAAAAATCTGTGACTGATCAGCCTTCCACCACAGAAGAAACTTGTTTTTCCTTTATCCACCTTTATGTCAGAGTTTGCTACGGTTTCATAAGTTACACTGAACAGCTGATATACTCTGCATGTCAGGTATAAAAGATACCTACTTCTGAACTGGCCTTGGGCTGGCTTACTCTCCTTGTCATCACTGAATGCAATGATCTGAAGGGCATAGCTTTGGTCTGGAATAAGACCTTGAATAATTGCTTTGGTAGCTGTGTTTTGAAGAATTAGTTGATTGGTTTTTCCACCTGTAACAGAAAAGACAAAAAAAGACAAATACATAACTTTGCTTTTATTGCAATAAGGTAAATGTAATGACTTAGAACTACCTTGAGCTCTACAAAGACCCAAGTATCTTCCGTTACCCACTTTTGGAACTATCCAGATAGCCAGACCAAAGAACATCCCAGAAAAGCAAGAAGCTGGGCAGCGTGACCAAAGGCAGAGCCTAGATTTTTGAATATAAACACTCTAAGATAAAGCGATCCGACCTTGTATCTGGGTCCCATGGAATATCCAACATAGCCAGCATAACTATTAAGACAGAAATGAGTATTTATCAATAAGAGGAAAGAGCTTACGGAAAGTTCAAAACCATCTCACGAGACAGAGAATCACTGCTTGTAACAAAAAGTACAGACTAAAGATTAGTGATAAAATAACAAACCATGTAAGGTTGAAAGGAACCTCTCAATGTCTCAGAATCAGCAAATAGTTGAGGTTGGAAGGGGCCTCTGGGTGTTTTTTTATTCAACCCACCTGCTCAAGCAGGGCTACCTTCAGCCACTTGCCCAGGACCATGTCCAGACAGCTTTTATGTCTCAAGGAAGGAGACTCCACAACCCCTCTGGATAATCTGTGCCAGTGTTTGGTCACCCTCATAGTAAATGTTTCTTGATTGGAACACCTCCTGTTTTCAGATTGTGCCTGTTGCCTCTTAGCCTGGCACTGAAAAGGGCCTGGCTCTGCCTTCTTTCCACCCTCCCTGCAGGTATTTATAAGCATGGATAAGATCCTCCCTGAGCCTCCTATGCTGAAGAGTCCCGGCTCTCTCAGCCTGTCCTTAGAGAGATGCTCCAGACCCTTCATCATGGTGGCAGCCCTTGGCTGACTCTCTCCAGCAGCTCTGCATCTCCAGTCCACCTTCCTGCTCAAAGCAGGTCTAGATAGAACAGGTCACTCAAGACCATGTCCAAAAGAGTTCTGAATATCCCCAAGGGTGGACATTCCCCAACTTTTTCATGGTAGCCTGTCCTGATATCTGACAAGCCTCATTGTAGGGGAAAACACCAACTTTTCTCTATATCTGACTGGAATTCACATGCGCCAGTTTGTGTCTATTGTCTGTCACACTGTCGCGACACACCTCTGAGAAGAGTATGTCATCTTCTTTTCTGTCATCCCTTTAGACAGCAGTAAGACCTACCCTGAGATTTCTCCTCTTAAAACAATACAAACCCAGTTCTCTTTGTATAACCATGTGCTCCAAGCTTCTATCTTGGCAGTCCTCCATTGGCTTACTCTGGTAAATCAGAGTCTTTCTTGCAACACAGAACTCAAATTAGGACATAGTACTACAAACAAGTGCAAGGTGAGCAGGCATCAAACACGGGGAAATAAAAACTCTGAACCAGGTGGCTATGTTTTTGTTGGTACAACCTGTTGTAGCATTGTAATTCCTTGCTGCATGAGCATACTGCTCGTCCTTGCCTGTTGGGACCCCGGGTCCTTTCTACAAAAGATGGCTCAATACTCTGAGCAGAAACACAGTTATGCTTGCTCTGTTCTCCAGCCCGTGTTTCTCAGTGTGACAAAAGAACTTTATAATCCTTTTATTTACAAGAGAACATCTGATAGTGTTGAAAGCTTTTGCTCCTGGCTTGAGCAATTCACAACATTAAATGGGTCATCAACCGCATGGATGAAGGAAAGAAAACACAGCAACCAAGCCGACAGAGAAGCTTAAGAAGCAACAGAAGACATTATTTATGCAAGAAAGTCAGGAGATGGAGAACTCACTGAACAGTGGAATTACAGGCTTTCTAACATTTTACACTAAAAAGGAGACAGAAAGGGTGATTAGTCCTTTAAATGAAAGGCAGAATTGACTCAACAGGCAAAGGGAGCGTAACACAAACCTGAGAGCTTTGATCTCTGAAATTAAACAACAAACATGAACTGAATCAGGTTAATACGAAGGCAGTATTTTGTAATACAGAGGAATGGAGTTTGTGGGGAAAAAAAATCTTCAGACACCCAAACCAAAACTCAAAACTTTTCCAGATAAGTAAACTATAAGTAGCATTAGCAAACTTCCTTTACAGTGCGCAATATACTGAGGACATGTATATAAAACTAAGTCAATTGCACATTTGCCATACCCCATACATTTAATTACCCATATACGAGGCAAGTGTACGGAAATTAGACTGTATGAGTACAAGGCCTGATGTAACAAGATGGGTCCAGAGAGCTTCCAGCAGTACAAATGCCATGCAGCATTTTATTGTGTACCCCCTTGCACACCACTGCTACTCTAGGCCCCAGGAAAGTACTTAACGAGCTGTGCAAAAGCCCCATGCTTGAAATGACAAGGATTTAGCTGAGCTTCATGTCATGAGTTGCCTGCTCCCGCAGATCTACGTTCGAGCTCTCGCAACTGCTGAAAATACTTTTCTCTCCTGCCCGTCCATGTTGCCTACTGCTCAGCACATCAGAGGTTAGTGCCAGCAGTCTGAGTACGAGGTGAGAAGTGCCATGTCCCAGTGGAAGCCCCCCACCATGGGCAGACAAGTGCCCCAGAAGTCCTTCTCCTGTTTCCAGTTTCTCAGTCTGCCTCTTTTCTCTTCTGAGGGCTGCCTTTTTGTAAAGCATCATCCCTCACGTGCTCTTTGACCACCCTGTGAGTGGTTGGCAGGGCATGCCACCCCTTCTGGTTTGCCCAAAAGAAGTTCAGGTACCTCCCACTAAACACACAGGGACAGTTTTGTTTTGGCTGGCCTCTTATGGCACGAAGCTGTCAAGTGTGGTAACGTCATACCCCGCAAACTTGCACACCACTCTGTTGTTGGCTGCCAGTTCTGGCCTCATCATTCCCACTTAAAAAAAAAATAAAAAAAAACTTATTTTATTTTTTATTTTTTTATTTTTATTTTATTTCCTGAAATCTTATTGGTCTTCTCTGAGAAGCTCACTATGGGAGAAGGCCCAGGGAGATCCATCTCAAAGCTCTGACTGAAACAGAGTTCCTGTGTTCTCCCTCGAATACTTCTTTACACCCCACTGGAAGAAAGGTCAAGACAGATGGATCAGTGACAATTCCCAAGGACTACATATGAAGCATATCCAACATCCACCTCCTTCTACTTTAAGCATTCAATTCCCATATTCTATGCCAAAGACAATCCTGAGGCAAGTTCAATTTCTCTCTTCTGTCGACCACTCAACCATCTTACCCACAGACTGCTCACAATTCCTCAGTCCTGAAGGGTGACTTTAGCCTCAGAAAAGCTGCCCGGCCCTAGGTCTAGAAGACAACAGTCATTTCACCTTCCAGGAGAACATACAGACTTACCTGAACTTGGAGTGACAAGCAGCTTATATCCAGTGAATTGCCCTTTGGGGGCTTTCCAGGAGATCTGTACACTGTCAGGAGTGACTACATTATATCTTAGCCTTGTTGGTGGGGACACTGCAAGTGGGGAGAGAAAACAACATTTTAATCTCAAATAAAAGGCAACAATCAATTCTAAACAAACATTAAAATAAACATATAGGAAGACAACACGGAATTTTAATGATAAAGGATGCAAGTTATTCAAAATGTCACATACATCAGTTTATTAGTTTGTAAAATGACACCCCCAGGTGCACTACTTCCCTCAGACATACCTTTATCTCTTTATAAAAACACACTAACAGCCTAACAGCAGAGGACAAAGACAAACAGTGTTAGATGTTAAGATTCTAGTTTAGCAGGCAAAGCTGGTAATACAAATGCTCTTTGTTAATACAGGGGAATTAAAATCGCTCTCCTTGCGTATGCTGACAATATGCATTACCTAGCCTCCTTTACTTCTCATTACCGTGGGTGTTTCCCCACATTTAAAGTAGCTCGGGGCCAAATTTTCAAAGCCTTGTGAAGACACAGTAACCAAGAGGAAAAATAGGCATGCAAATAACAGAGGGAACATCAGCTGCCCAATTTGCAAACCTAGCCTCAGGGATACACGCTTGCCCAGCTGCAAGCAGTGCTTTGGGCTCCTCAAGACTAGGACACGTGCACAGGCTGGGCAAGGCTTAGGCGGGGGCAATCTGGAGGTGGCCAGTAAGTTTGACCTTTACTTATCTTGTGCCATCAACTAGGTTTCAAACAGAAGCAGCAGGTGAAATGAAAAAGAAAAAAAAAAGCAAGAAATGATGAAGAAAGATGAATTCACAGTGAAGTAACACACAGAGGAACAAAAGGTAACAACCCTAGGTTGGTACTGCAAGTTCAGCAATGCTGTGCCCATGTCCATTGGCTGGCAAGTTCCCCTGATGTTAGACTGTACCCTACATGGGATTTCTCTTCTGCCCCAAGGAGCCACATCCCCCTTCACAGCAAACAACTGAAGCACTGCTGCTAATTGTGTAGCCCTTGGTGTCCAAGGATGTCAATAAGGGGGAATCTTTATACATTTGTTTTTGCCTGCACAGAACTAACTAACCTAGTGAGAAGGGCAGCCAGGGAAGCTATCCAGAGGCTGAGAAATAAAAAGGGTTAAAAAAGCTTAGCACAGTCCTTCATTGACACCTTGCTCCTCCTCTTCCCACTACCTCCACAGCCCACTAAACTTCTTCCTTCATTTTTAAGTCCCTTGATGCCTCCGCCACTACCAGCCTTAAGGTTTCTCTTGGTACATCCAAGAAAGAAGGGAAATTATCTGAAGGGGGTGGGAGGAGCGGCAATTTCTTTGCTCCAGGGCCCAATATAGTTGACTAGGCCCATGCCCATGGTTTCTTGGTCTACTACATATTATAAGTCAATAGCACTCATGGCATTTCTGAGATTTAAGGATTACAGCATATGGAGCTTCTGAGTCTAGAGGCAGAACGTGCTATCCAGCAGTCTTTGGCCTCTCCACTTGCCCTGCTGCGGTCAATGCAGCTCTGGCAACAGCAGCAGCCAAAGAGCTGTCCTCGACTGATTACTTTTTCCTACTTTTTTTTTTTTTTTTTTTCTGAGAGTTTGCAGAAGAAAGAAGGGCAGAGGCAAGTGGTATATATATATATATTTGGATATTTGAAGGTGAGTTTTCAATGCCATCTAACATTAAAAATATTTTGAGTCTTAGAAGTGAAGCCTAGAGCTTTAATACAAGAGATTTACTCCCTGCATGCAGCCTATCAATCCCCAAGGGACAGCTTTGCCAGAGCAAATGCAGGTTCTGCTCCTCTCTGCCTCAAGGGACTTAGCACCAGAACACAGGAAAGAGAGGGTACGAGCACCAAGAAAGCTTAGTGACACCTCTACACTCTCAAAGATTTGAGAGAACAAGCTCAGGAGAGAGGCAAGGGAACAAGCGGAGCAGGTGGCACACCAATTTCACATACTCAGCACTGTTCTGATTTGCAGCACTGGGCACACATCCAGACATCTCCCCATTTGCTGGGCACAATCTTGTCAGACCGAGCCTTCACCCTGCCTGTCACCTCCCCCCAGGTTCAGAAGAAGAGAGGCTGCAAGTAAGAGCATGTGCAGGAATCGCTGCAAATCCAAAATCGGTTCTTTGAAAATTTGGCCCCTGCACTGCAAAAATATTTCCCTGGGCAGGCTTCTGCAAGAACATTCAGCATGCTATAATTGTAATAAAATGACAGAGACTATGGCAAAAAGTTTTGAAAGCCAAGCAGACTGTAGTTATGGATTACAGCTTTTAATTCATTCTCAAGATTCAATCCGTCTTTGAGCTACACATAAATCATCATGAATTGGTGCTGAATGAACAAGAGTGACAAATCATACCTAGAAGTCTGCAAAATATGCACTTCCTTTCGTTATTTATTTTTCTAAGAATGAGCAAATAAGCTTTTTACGCTTGCATACTGTCATTGTTCAAAATGCTACACGTTTCTCTGGGATTAAGTGGTAAATTTGTATGGGGATTAAGAGGCAGAACTGAGAGCTATTGTAAGCAAAAAAACATGGACTGACAAAAAAATCATGTCTTAGGATTTCAGAGTTTTTCTCTGCCATCTTCCTCCTTCCCCTGCCACTCCATCCGACTTCCAACTCAGTTCATGAAAGCATTTTCTAACAAAGAAGCATAGTCCTGGCCTAATCACCATCACCAACTAGGTAAACTTTGGGAGCCCCTAAAAAACAATCACAGATCTTACAAGCAAAGAAGGACACAGTCACCAAAAGTTGTTCTGCTTACTACGGTTACAATGGGAAAAACTAGAAAAGTTGTGCCAGGGTAGTCTTTACATAACTGGTCAATCTTCACTGGGTACTTTTTGCATCAAAAGTGACAGTGCAGGGGAACGGACATTCCCACACAGCAATTAACCATAAGGAAAAAGATTTTTTTCACCAGACAGATACTCAACTGTGTCTCAGTTGTGCAAAGACTAACGCTCTGGCATAGAAAAGTACATGTAATGGCTAAGGAAGTTAAACTAACACTTGAACAGACAACAAAATATCGATGGGAGTTACTACACATTCACCAACCTGCAGAGGATATCTTTATTTCTTTGGACCTTTATTGGCTGTGGAACAAAATCTCACTTCTTGCAGAAAGGGAAAAAAATTAATCCAAGCTGAGTCAGTTTACTGATAAAAACCAGTAGCTAAAGCTTGTTAAGTGGTTCTACAGGAATGCAAAAGTGAATGGCCATCAGCAACATCACAGCAGTCACCCAAGAGAAAAAGACAACTTCAAGGCTTCGGTTTATGGAACCAGGTAGATTAGCACTCCAAATACTCTCGTGGACTAGTGGGGAAAGAGTGTTTTGAACTGTTCAGTGTTTTAACGGAAAGGAAAAATACCACAAACTGCATATCTGCAGCTGTCTCAAAGGCATCCAATACTCTAAAATTGGATACTAACTAAACCTTGTGGCTTCCAACGTACTTTTGTCTTAAGAATTGAACCGAACAAGTTAATATGCATTGCAATTACATTAGTAACACATGGAAATTATTGCTACACAAGGACAAGTTTCCATCTTTAAATATAGAAGGAAAATACTTAAAACAAGTCGCTTTATGAACAAATGGAAATTTCTAAAGCATTTTTCTTGCCCAGCACTTTTTCATGTTCTATATAAGAACTTAAGTAGATGAAAACTGGATTTTTCTTGTTGCTGTTGTTTAAGTGACGTTATGTTGGTTGAGGAAACAGCAGTGAGGAAAGAATAACTGAGAAAGAACTGAATGGCATTTTGGTCTATAAGGCGTTCAGGCAATAAACAAGATAAAACCATGTCGCTCGACGCAGATAACTCCTCAGTTGAAAGAAATCAGTTGTAGCTTCAGGCATGTTCACTTCAGTCTCCCAAACATTTTCTCTTTTCCAAGAAGTCACATTGCACACCTTTAACCAAGCATCTTTGCCAAAGGAAGGAAACACAAGCTGGAACTAAAACCAGCTCTTCCTACACCTTGACAGAGTGTACAACTTCTTAAAACAGACAAACATATGGTTAGTGCTGTATTAAATAATTGTAAACAGTTAGCCAGCCACATGAAGAGCTTACTGCAAGGGGCGGCAACCTTACAAAAGGGTTTGAGAAGCATCTTACTAATTCAAGTGTAGCAAGAGAGATTTTTATTCTGTGAAAAGAGATTAGAGACTTCACATCACCTCGTTCAGTAACACCACAGTCACTTTAGGCCAAGGCAATAGTCCACTTAGCTTAGTGTCTAACTGCTGACAGCATGCGGTAGCTGATGCTTGCTGAAAGAGTGCAAGAACAAGGGAAGTATTGTTCTTTATTCAGCAAGTACACCAGCTCTAGCTTGTGCTGGTGCGGTGATTGTGGAAAAACTCTCTCTGACCTTCCTCTCATTGTATTAATAGTTTGAGAGTTTTCTCCCTTACAAATGACAGATTACATCAAAGCTTTAAAAAAAAAAAAGTAGGGGGAAGAGTACGCTTTTCCAAGTACACGGAATTGTATACAACTGTGGATGAACTTCTCTCCCCAGTCCTGCTTTGCAAATCTTAACCACATGTAGTAGGGCTGAAATACACAGGCAGGGGACTGACCATATGCTTTGCTTTATCGGCTCATTAAGTCACAAACATTCTGGCCCTTGTTTCTGACCAGAACTGATGTGTTGGACATTGGGAACACGTATTTCTTCATTCACCTCACATCGCCCACAGTAAGTATTGCTTCTAACACATGTCCCTAAGTTCTGGGAGAGGCTTGTAAAACACTCACAGATGCCCAAATGTCCAAGCCAGGATGCTTCCCCAGCACTTGAGTGCCACACGGGCTGGACAGCACTGCTGCTTGCACAAGTCAGAAAGCCTGCCACTAGTCTGAGTGTGCTCATGAATAATGCATTACAAAAAAAAGTCTTTAGAAGAGCCCCAGGATCACATTCTGCACCCAGTTATGCCTAGGCAACCTCATATCAAAGGGATTAAATAAACATAGTGTTGAGAGAAATGTCTTTCTTCAGGAGTCATAAAAACTTACTGGCATTTTTCCTCCCTCCTTCCCCAAGCAGTATGATAAATTTCCTCGAGAATCAAACCACCGTCCATCTGAGCCAACAAGTATTTAAGCCTAACAATCTCAGCAGGGTTTTTAATATCCACAGAGGAGATTAAAAAAAAAAAAACAAAAAAAAAACTGCAGAAGTAGTCTGTGACATTTACCAGTACTGTGTGATACTGTATGATCTAAGTGTTATATTAGCTACCGTTCCAACAAAGAAAAAGAAGTATATTCCATACAAGCTTAATGTCAAGGTTGGTCCTTCAAACCTACTTGATTACAAAGAGGGCAATGACAGCAATTTCTGATCAATACTTTCAGGTAAATAAGAGTAAAAATGTCCTGTAAAATTTGTTTTGAAACACCTGAACTTGCCAAAAGAATGATTTATGCTATTCAAAACACAAGGTTCAAAAAGCACACATGAACATGCAATTCTTTGCTCCCTGAGATCAACGGCAAAACTCCTGCATCATTTCAGTAACACTGGGTCAGCAACCCAGTAAGAGGAAAGTAACACTTCCATTTGGCATAAGTAAGTCTATTTCTGCACATCAGAGTGATCTAGTGAAAAGCTCCATCTTTTTATTCAGCACTTACCTTGGCCCTGGGCATCACTGATGGAGTAAGCTGCAACAGCTAAAAATGCCAAGAGGACGCAGCTCTGTACCTCGCACCAACAAGGCATCTTTTTCCCCTTGGTGAACACAGTATCAGTGCGTCTGAAAACACACAGAACAGAAACATTTAATAAACCTGTAAATCTAAAATATACACTTGAATGAAAAGTGTTGGCAAAATCTGGATTCCATTGGAAAAGTAACGACTAGGAGTTTGCCATGGACACCAGTGGAGCTAAGATTTCATCCTGGAAGCAGCTTATAAACAAACCATGTTGTACTTGAGAAGGACAAAGAAGCACATTCAAGGCACTGATCAGTTCTAAAAATTGGTCCCATGTAACCAGAAAAGTGTTAATCTTTGCATAGCATATGTTAGCATTGGAAGTAGAGTTGGCTACACGTAACAAGGCAAAACAGGGATCTCTCCAGAATCCAGTGTTGCAAACACCATACCAAGGCACCTGTGATAGAGAATTCTGAATCTCTTGATAAAGTAGGACTTTAACTGTTATCTACTTTACATCTAGAAAGCATCCAGAAAGGGATGTTAAGTCATTTATTTCATGACTGTGCAATTAAAAAAAAAATAAGCGCCCTGCAAGCCTACCATAAAACATCAAATACGCGTACTTCATCTCCCTGGTGAACTAATTCACTTGTCAGTTCAACTGAGTGATTTTGCACATCAGCTGTCAAAAAAAGTGGAAATTTGCTCTGAGGAAATGCAAGTCCTCCTCTCAATATCCCCTAGTGCCTACTCTGCTTTTCCTATTTTGATGTTATTGAGCTCTCTGTTGCACTAGCTGGCACAGTGACTGAAGCAGACAAGTCAGAAGGCATACAGGGTATCAGCTAAGTACTAATTTTATCTGTAGGCAATGCCATGGTCAAAAACATCTAACTTAATCCATTAGGAACATCAGCGCTTCATAGTGCAGCACTGTATGAACACTGAAGGTAGTTCTAGGTGAACTAACTGGGGTACAGAAAGCAACTCAGGTGCCAAAGTTCAAGTTCCAGACGGGTAATTTATCCACCTAAGAAGTTAGGTTAAAAACAGTACAAAATTCATTAGCTGGACTTGGCTTAATATTGGCCAGTAGAGTTACTCAACGTACAGAGAAGCACCTCCCAAGATGCATCATGTTCGTAACATCATGCTTTTAAGTGTCTATCTATCACTCAACTTTACTGCACTAGTTTTGGTCAATTTTCTGGAGGAGGAAGAATTTTTGCTGCCCTCTCCTGTTAGTATTTTACTGGAGAACTGAATTAATTTTGTCAAAGACTCAGCATTTGGAGATTTACTTTGGTCAATTTTGGTTTAAACTTTGCAAGTCCCTCCCTTTTACCTTCCATGTCATTTTCTCTAATATCCTCAGGCTACCACCACTTCATTTACATTCCCCGTTTTCAGTGTCTTCTGAGGAAGGTGTATTGGTCCAACCACTATCTAAGAATACAAAAGGCAGACTGAAGTACCTCAACCAGTAATGAACAGATGAGAGGATAACCCTACATCTCCTCCTCTCTTGTAAAAGATATTTACAATTTACCACAGTTATATCGGTCCTTGGTAAGTCTAATGTCACAAATCCCAGTCATGGATATTTAGTATGCCAACGGTATGAAGTTCAACAAGGCCAAGTGCTGGGATCTGCACCTGGGGCACAACAACCCCAAGCAGAGCTACAGGCTGGGAGATGTGTGGTTAGAAAGCTGCCTGGCAGAGAAGGACCTGGGTGTTTTGATTGACGGTTGGCTGAATATGAGCCAGCAGTGTGCTCAGGTGGCCATGAAGGCCAACAGCATCCTGGCTTGCATAAGGAACAGCGTGGCCAGCAGGTCCAGGGATGTGATTGTCCCCCTGTACTCGGCTCTGGTGAGGCCGCACCTCGAGTACTGTGTTCAGTTTTGGGCCCCTCACTACAAGAAGGACATCGAGGTGCTTGAGCGAGTCCAGAGAAGGGCTACGAAGCTGGTGAAGGGTCTGGAGAACAAGTCTTACGAGGAGCGGCTGAGGGAGCTGGGACTATTTAGCCTGGAGAAGAGGAGGCTCAGGGGCGACCTTATCGCACCCTACAGGTACCTGAAAGGAGGCTGTAGCGAGGTGGCGGTTGGTCTGTTCTCCCATGTGCCTGGTGACAGGGGGAATGGGCTAAAGTTGCGCCAGGGGAGGTTTAGGTTGGATATTAGGAAGAAATTCTTTACTGAACGGGTTGCTAGTCACTGGAATAGGCTGCCCAGGGAAGTGGTTGAGTCCCCATCCCTGGAGGTCTTTAAAAGACATTTAGATGTAGAGCTTAGGGATATGGTTTAGGGGATGATTTGTTAGTGTTAGGTCAGGGGTTGGACTCAGTGATCTTGGAGGTCTCTTCCAACCTAGACTTTCTGTGATTCTGTGATCTCAAAATATACAGGTGGCTTCATCATTTGAGGTTCTATCCCCACAGGAGGTTAAGTAAGTTTCAGCCAAATTATCAACAAGTTCCACAGTATTCAGATACCTATTTTGAATCCATCTCTTACAACATGAATCTCTCAAGACAGAGAGAAATAACTATATCTAACAACAAAACTGTGTGCCCAAAACTCAGGTATTGCTATGCCCAGTTCTTAGGACACATCCTCCAGATAAAATTCGAAAACCCAAGCAAAGTGCCCAGGCTTTCTACAACACAAACACGAGGAGTCAAACATCCAAGGACTGGATCCAGATGAGCCAGCATCAGCAGGCAGTTGCCTAGAGACAGGCAATAGTTAAAACAAAGAGAGCTAAGTCCTAAAGAGCACCCCTTGTGCAACTTACATTGCGTATTGAAGCCTCTCCCTACCTCAGGAATACAACCTGAAGCATGTAAATTCTGACTCTTCGAAGGATAATACACAACTCATTCTTCAATTCAGTCACCACTATGGGTGAGTTTCGTTCCATATAATAATCCAGATATTAAAATAGCCACTCACAGTGGTGGCTCAGCTCCCCATTTGCTAGTTTTGATATAAACCCTCCTCCCAGATAAGGGCTATAAATACTGTCTGACATGCAGTGCTGTGTAGGAACACTCTCTTCCGCTCATTTTAGAGAACAGCCATCAAAGGAAGAAAGTATGATTTATTGAGAGAAACATAACTGATACTGGATAAAAGCCTAGGCACAGGCTGACTTCTGCAAAGACCAGCACCTCTGGGTTCGCTCCAGGAGGAAAGGCACACAGAGGCAACAACGAGTCTGCAGCCACCCTGTGGCTGACAGCATCAGGGAATCTGAAAAACCATCCCATTCCCCTTGCTTTTTATATATTTCTCCACTGTTTGGTGGAAAAGTTATCCGAGTGAATAACTCTGAAAGCAGAAACCCAACTCCAGGCTCCTTTCCACGCCAAGAGCCTGGCCGATGAGTTGACCCCTGCTGCTCCATGGGCACTCGCTGCTGTGGTGGCCTCGGCTCCCGTCCCAGGCAGGGACAGGCTTCCACACCGCAGGCTGCCTACATCATCCACACAAGCCAGGCAGCTGGGCACCTTCTCCTGGGGGATGAACCTGCCTTTGAGGCACCCCAAACCTGATGTACAGCCACCCTGCTCCAGGCAAGACCCACCAGAGGAGCGCAATGTTTCTAGGTGCCAGTTAAACTCTGCCAAAGAGCAGGTCCCAGGCAGCTCAGCCAAGGAACAGATCTCAAGGACCCAGGAGCTCAGCCCTGAGGAAACCTGCCCAAAGCTGCAGCACCTTCACACACCTGGCTGGCCATAACGTCTCACACTGTGGCGCTTAGAGCCAGCCAGCTGCATCACAGCCTCAATGAGACAACAGGGGGTTTATAAACCATGTCGTGGTGGCTTATTAGGGTGCAGAGTGATTCAAATTTCTGGGATCGACGTCCCACAAGGAGGAGTGGGACCTGCCCCAGGGCAGCTGAGGGCTCTCAGGGGACACCCTGCTATTCGCAGCCCCCTCAGCGGTGCCACCAAGCCCCCCATTTTGAGGCGACATTCTCCCTTTTCGGTTCAAAAAGGGGGGCAGCAGGGGGTGTCTGTTGTCCCCGCCGAGTTGAGGGGGGGACCCCAGGGGACCCGAGCGAAGTCACCTCATCGCCCACCTCCCCACACGGGGCAGCCCCGTTACCGGCGGACACCGGGACGGGGGAACCGGGGAAAGAGACCTGCCTGGGGCCGCTGAGAGAGGGAAGGAGGATGTGCCCAGCCGGACCCTCAACTTAAAGTGCGTTTTCTTTAATAAATTCTAATTATCCATAAAAGTACGGCTTTTGCAGTTTTTAAGGGGCTCCCCCTCAGGCTCGACACTTCTGTCCCACGCTCCCAACAGCCTCGCCCGCTCCCTGCGGCTCCGCTCCGGTCCCCGCCGCCCTCCCTAAGGCTGGCCCCGCAGGTGGCTGCGGGACGCCCCCCTCCCCGAGCCCGGTGAAGCCTCCCCAGGCTCGGAGCCCCCCGGGGACTCGGAGCCGGTCCCTGTCCGCCTCGCCCCAGCCCTCCCGGGGCAGCACCGCGGAGCTCGCACCAACCTGGGCGGGCAGCGGCGGGCGGCCGGGGCTGGGGGTGCTGCTGCGCCGCGCCGCTCCCCTCCGGCTGCTCTTCCCCTCGCAGCGCCGCATCCGACGAGGAAGGAGGGCAGGGAGAGGAGGCGGGCAGTTATAGAGCTGAAGGTGGAAAGAAGGGGGGAAAAGAGGCGAGCACCGGGCCCGCCGGCCAGCCCCCGCCCCCGGATCCCTGCGCTGAGGCGGGAGGGTGCGGCCAGGTGCGGGAGGGACCGGGACGGGCTTCGCCTCACAGCACCCCGCTTCTCCTGTCAGCGCCACGGTCTTACCCTCAGCACCCCGGTTCTGTGGTGCACCCTGCTTCTCCTATCAACACCATGCTTCTCCTGTCAGAACCATGACTCTCTAGTGCACCCCACTTCTCTTGGTGCACCCCGCTTCTCCTGTCAGCACCGAGGGTCTCTGGTGCACACCCTCAGCACCCCGGTTCTCCCCTCAGCACCCCCGTTCTGTCAGCACCACGGTTCTACTGGTGCACCCGAATTCTCCTGTCAGCACCCCAGTTCTCCTGGTGCACCCCACTTTTCTGGTGCACCCTGGTTCTCTTGGTGCATCCCGGTTCACCTGCAAGCACCCCACTTCTCCTGTCAGCACCCCACTTCTGTCGGCACCCAACTTCTGTGAGCACCCTGCTTCTCTGCTGCACCCCCATTCTCCTGCCAGCACCCCAGTATTCCCGCTAGCACCCTGGTTCTCTTGGTGCACCCCGCATCTCCTGTCAGCACCCCAGTTCTCCAGTGCACCCCGCTTCTCCTGGTCCTGCTCCCTGTTAACTCCCTCTTCTCCTCCTGGCGTTGCTCGTTCACTACGTTATCAATGATTTAAAAGGTGCCTGCCCCACAGCGTGGCTAGGAATGCTATTCCCCCAGTGCTGGTTATTGTGCTGACGGATGATTAATCGGGGAAATATTTATAATAAAGTGTTCCAGTGCTTGTCTGGCTTAGGATAAACCTTGATGAGAAGCGCTGTAGTGCATGTGCGCATTTTTGCCATCTATGTAGACACAGCTATGGGGAAGTGGAACTGCAGAATCTGTATTCATACACAAATTTGATTTACCTCACATTATACCCTACTGAATTTACAATTAAGGCTACTACTCATGAAGTTTGTAAGCCCCTAGAATTTAAGAGGTGAGCGAAAATGCTCATTTCAATGTGCCTGGTCATCTGTATAAAATTACAGATGAAATCACTGAAGGACTGCAGTTAAGAAACAAGAGGCAGAAGTGAAAAGAGAGACGTGCATTGCTTTGTTCACATAAGTAGGACCCCCTCTGAGGGAAGGGGAACACAGTAAGTCTCGGGGAGATGTCTGTGTCTAAACTCCATAAAGCAGGACCTTCTGTGGCTCCATAGGATTCCCAGTCCTGCAGACTCTTATCCAAAGTCAAAATACACAGATATCTTTCTGTAGAAACTACAGAAGTGTGTAAGCTCTAAAGACGCTTTAAGTCTGGTTGTTTTATATAGCAAATGTTAAAAAGCATTCCTAGATGTTGTTATTCTGTTGTACTGCCAGGTGTGTGCAACGGCTAACGCTTTGTACCAGCCAAGAAGAGAGTAGCTTGCAGGGTAATGATTCCTCTGAAGCCATAAAATGTTCAGCTCATTGATGCTAAATGTGACACATTTTATACCTTTTCAGTCCCTAATTTATGTACTTAGCTAAATAATGGTCGACAGAAGACAAGGACGTAGATGGATAAGTCTGTTTGCAATACCCTTGAAGACTTTGTAAATGCAGAGAGATAAATCAGCCTAATCCATGACTGTGTGCTGGCTCGTGTATCTCAGGGCATGACAAGGAACAGCCTGCCAAAGGGAGAGTCCCTCTCTAGCTCTCTCTCTCTCTCTCTCTCTCATTTTTTATTTTTTTTTTTCCCTTCCATGAATCTGTAGTGTATGCAAAGTGCATGAGCACCATCCTGTGGCTCCATCTAGTCAGGAAGCCACACTGAAAAGTCCTGATAGATTTCACCGACCAGCAAGTAGATTCTGAACACACTGCAGCCTTCACATAAATTAATAATCTAATTTTGAGTCACCAGAAAATAAATTAATATTTCACATTTATACAAAGTATGAGCTTTCAAGGGTAACTCTGCTGATTTTTCTTGTATCAGTTTAATTTTCCCAATTCACAATATTATTTTTTACACCACTTGTTCACCTTGTAGAGTATATCCTGCTTGCTACCACTGAGCTTTACTCAGCTTGCTCTGGAAAGCACCATAGAACTCCTTGCACAATTACAAGGAAGAGCTCAGGTTGTTCAAAAGTTAAAGCTAAACGTTAAAATATAATGCTTCTTTGAAAGAGATCAAATATGCTGCACATCTGGAAATGTATTAAGAAATACAGTAAGATCACAGTGGTGACATTTGCACAATATTAACGTGCAAATGATTTACCAGTGTTTCCTTCTTGTCTTCTTTCTGAAAAAAAAAAATAAAAAATAAGTTTTCAGAAGAAATTTACTACATGTGGCTCGGTGCCATGGATTTACCTTCCACTATTTTGACTTGGCCAAGCCCCTGTGATTTCCAAAAAGCAACAAGGATTTATAGCTGCTGTGTTTTAAAAGTATCCAAACCAACAAGAGGTTGACCATCCTTCACTAGGCTAGTATAGATCTCACAAAATTTATATCAATAGGATTACAAGGGAATTATATTGAAAACACAGCTGGAAACAATTCCAATAATCCAATTCAAGTGCAAAAAAAAAGATCAGAATTAACACAGACTGGTGAGCTCAAAGTGAACTGGACTGAGTAATTGTGCAAGTGAACCAAGTAATGAGTCACTGTCATCAGAATTTGTGGGATCTAAACAGAAAGCAAGGTGATGGATATCTTTGGTGGCTGTGGGGAAAAATTACTTTAATTACTTATCCTTTGTTTTTTAGATTTTTTTTTTCCCCAAGACATTTAGAAAATGAGAATGTCAAGTTTCAAGGGCATTTTTTAATTGCGAATAATTGAAGCCTGATTAGGTCTTGCATTCTTTTATTACAATGACATTTTTAAAGGTGACTGGTGTTTTTACCTCCTAAACGAATATATCTTACAAAGAGATGTACATTCTTAAATGTCCTCTCTCCTCCAGTAACCAAAAACTCATCACATTCCATGTTGACTATAGAACATGTATTTGTGTGACTAGACCATTCCCTAGGTCTGACAACAATTCCTAGATTTTAATTTTTCTGTTAAAAGAACTAAAGAGCATAAAGGCAGAGGTAGTACTGGAAGTAAAGAACAGCTGAGTTTTCCTTTAAGTTTTTGTAGTTCCTACTACAAATGGTACATACAATGCTCTTTGGAAGGTACTTTGCCAAGATCAGTCTGTCAACACTTGAAATAATGAAGTGATTTATGGAATCATATGCTGAGAGATCGGAGAAGGACTCAGGGCTGTATTCTTCCCAAATTAAAAAAAAAAAAAAAAAAAAAAAAAGTAATGAAAAATGTAATTGTGATACAGTATCTTAACATATTAGCTGTCCTTGCTTCCTCAAGTTTCTTGTCTTTGGTAGCTGAGACAATTTCATCATTATTTTGTGATATAAATATGCAGTGGAATGATTTCTGAATAGGCTAGCTATGTTTTGTGAAGTATTATTTCTATTGACTTTTTTGTGCAGCAGCTGTTTCTCTGCTATCAGCCTCACAAGTGTGGCTTTTTCACAGCTCTGTTTTCAGGCAGAAACTGTCATAGAAGTCCAGCTTTCCTTCATTATTGGTTGGCGTGTCTGATGAGTCATTTTCATTTCCTTGATGCTTTTTAGAAGATTTCAGTGCTGTCAGCACTTTGGTGAGCTTCTAGGTTTGTTCATCTGAAGTTTATTACACATAATGAGGTAAGTGAAAGGGATACGTAGGAAGTATGATTGATGACATGGCCATTGAAGTGTAACTTTTCCAGTGTACGGTTGGTCCTGCTCCTCCAAATGCACAAGAAAGGGAGAAAAGCTGGGAAGAGATGAGCACAGAGGTATGGAAAAATACAAATATTTTCATTAAAATATTTTCATATTTTCAGTCATACATTTTTCTGTCTGTCTCTTATTATGAGGATTCCAGAAAGTAATGGGAAGCACGGAGAGTTTAGTGTTTGGTTATGTTAACTTTTCATTCTGCAGTTGAATCAGATCCTTTTTGTTTTATACAGTGAGATTCATCTATCCTGGGTTTACACTTCAGCATCTGAGCCAGGTTGCCTGGCCAGTGCTGAGGAACAGCCACATCACCTGTATGAGCCTGGAGATGTGGCCCACGTGGGAGCTAAGCTCCCTGAAAAGTGCAGCTTATCCAGATCCATTCTGGTAAGGAGCCCAGCCACACGTTACAGTCTCTGAGCAGCAGAGGGGCTGAGTTCTGCCTGCTGAGAAATGGGGGTCCCAGCTGCTAATTCCTGCACCCACAGCTTCCTCACGGCGACAGAGAACAGGAGAAGTGACGTTATCCTCTCTGATGTACCTATGTGCTCACACAGTAGCAGTCCATCGTATCTCGCTGGGCAGGGAGGGTTCATGTGTGTTCATTCCCCTTCAGAGTACAAGGAACAGGATGTTGGAAGGGAGAGTTTCCTAGTGTCCTGCTGAGCAATGCTCTGGACCCATGAGCATTACACAGGATCACAGAATCCTTGCAGGTGGGAGATCTTGCATCACAGCGTCTCTGAGCAAACTATTTCAGTGTTTAATCACTGTCAGAGGTTGTTTTTTGTTTTGTTTCTTTTTTTTTTTTTTTTTTTTTTTAAGTGTTTACTTGTGCTGAGGTGGAATTTGCTGGCTTATGGTCAGCTTGGTGCCTACCAGGACACCCACGGCCTTTTCTGCAAAGCTGCTTTCCACACACTCTACCGCCAACATGAGCTGGTGCCTGGGTTTATTCCTCCCCAGAGGCAGGACTTTGTGCCTCCCTTTGCTGAATTTCATGAAGTTCCTGTTTGGCCATTTCTCCAGCCTGTGAAATTTGCCCTAAATGGCAACACGGCCCTCTGGTGTATCAACCATTACTCCCTGTTGTGTATCTTCTGAAAACTTGTTTGAGATGTGCTCTCCACCATAAACCATTTAATTAATGAAGATTTTAAACAGACTAGCTCATATACCAACTCCTGGGGTACATCACTACTGGCTGGCCTCCACCTAGACTTCACGCTGCTGTTCACAACCCTCTGAGCCCAGCAGTCCAGCCAGTTTCAGTTCACGTCACTGTCCACATATCTAGCCCGTACTTCGTCAGTGTGCCTACGAGGACATTACAGGAGACGTGTCAGAAGCACTACTAAAGTGAAGGTAAACATCACAGCAGCCAAAATTAAAGATCCACAATCAACGCTCCCATCTGCTCGTAGACTGCATGCTGAGACTTTATCATCAACCAGCCTGAGATGGGCAGATCCTGGGATGCTGCCAGCGCCGAGGCAGGGGCTTGCAGAGGGAAGAAGGCAGAGCAGACTTTATGGTCCCTGGATCTACCACCAGCTGGAAATAAGGCACAAGTATGGCTTTAGGCTGGTGAAGGCGAGCGCAGATTTCTTTCCACTGGGTAATGCTGCGCTGCAGATTAAGTTGCAGCCCACCAATACAATCTGGCACAGCGAGCGAGGGGTTCACCACGTCTTACTGAATAAGCAGAAGACCTACAGATTCTGGCTGTCTGTGCCAAAAGTAATTTTCTTTGGAATGAAACCCAGGCTGGAATGGATATTTAAGCCCAGTAGGAGCTGGAAGCAATACCGTTGTGGTCTCTGTAATATATATGAGTTACGAATACAAGAGATGTCTGCAACAAGAATTCCTTTCCAAATGACATGTATCATGAGCTATTACCTGAAAGAAGCAGAGCTTCTCATCTATGTCCTGCTGAGCTCTTGCCGGAGCTCCTACCCGGTATGCTCCCGAATGCTACAACCACACCTCTGCAGGCTGCTTTAGTCTGCCTTAAGCACTGTTCTACACACATGTCCATCAGAGTGAAATTCTTCACAAGAAGAGCCAGATTTATTAAATGCTGCTGATTTTGTTTTTCCATTTTGTTTATTAATTAATTTACTAATGATGATTAGTTGATATATTAGTATAATTGGTTATTATTAACACTAATAATTTAAATTAATTTTAAACTATGAGCTTTCTTTTTTCTTTTTTTTTTTTTTTTTTTTAATTTGCAGTTTTTAGGAAAACAAGTCTGTACATAAGACTCTGAAAAATAATTACTGAGTCATCTCCTAGAATAATATCGCACGACAACGTGCTGTTATGTTTTGCAGCTAAACAAACACCTGAACAGAACTCTCCTTTCAGACAGAAGTTTTTGTTGCTCACAAATTTTATTCACCAAAAATTTTGTTCCACTTGAAACCATTGTCTCTGCTATTTTTTTTTTTAAGGTATTTAAAGTGGATGAAAAAAAAATCAGAATTGAGCGCTTTGTTCCTCTACACATATTTAAGAATTACCACTGGAATTTTCAAGAACAAACTTAGTTTTCCCATATTTATTTAAGCACATGTTAAACATTTAAAGTTAGCTTTCCACAAATAAAATACTGAATTGACCTTACCAGAAATTTTATGAAAGCAAAGTGCTACTGTTTTGTAGTTGCTGAAGAAAAAGCCATTAGTCTTTTTTTTAAAAAAAATGTAGCCTGTGTTTCAGAGTAATTTTATAGAAAATGGAGGAAACCAAGAGAAACATTAATAGTTTAACTTGTTGAAAACAGTTCAGTAAAATTGCCCCCATTCAAATACTCACTAAAGAGATTCAGTATTGCTTCTACTTTTATATGTCAGGAGCATTTAAGCAGCTGAAATAACGGTCAGTTAATTAGTCCAATAAATGTCAACACTAAATGTCTGTATACTGGAAATTTCACTTTAGTGAGATCAGGTATGAAGAGGAAAATTTACAATTTTACTTTATTATTATTATTATTTCTCAGTTATGAAGCAGTAACAGATGGGGGCAGTCTTGGCCAAAAATCTCTGTTGTGCATTTACATCTTGCTAGCTTCTGAGTATCCAAATTCAGGCACTGTGCCTGTTAAAAGAGACCACTTCAATAGTCTCTGGTTTTGATCTTTATTGTAAGCGCAGAGGAAAGAGCAGTGGTGAAGACCTCTATCACTCAGCTTCTGAGCTCCACTCAGCCCAAGGCAATTTGTAGAATGCTTCCTCTCACAGGAAAAGATTTCTATTTAAAAATAAATTTAAAAAAAAAAAAAAATCAAAAAATCATTGCACAACTTTTCAGGCCTAAGCATCATTTTATCACTGGAGATTTAGTCTTGATGTGTACGCAGAGCCCTGTTTAACAGCAGCTTCTGAACCCAACCCCCAGCTCCCTCTGGAAGCAGCAGAGATTTCTGAACTCTTGACAGGATCTAAGAAGGAAGATGCAGGACAGCTTTCCTCTCCATCTAGAAGGTAGCACCATGGGACAGTCTCAGGGTTGCCAGCATTGCTGGGAGGTAACTGCACCCTAAGGATGTGTGCAGCTGCTGTCAGTGAGCTCTCCTAAGGCTGACCTAACCATTTGCTGGCTCAAGATTTGCAGAGAATTGCTCAGATAAAGACAAGAAGTAGGCACAGTTTGGGTTCTGCCCTGCACGTGCCAGCAGAAGTAGCTCTCTGTGTTGCGTGTGCACCCAGGAAGTGTTTGGACACTTCCCATTGAACGAGATCTAAGGGCCTTAAATATGAAACCAAAAATAACAGGAAACTACACAGGAGGAAAGCAAGCTTCTGTTACTTGCCTTAAACAAATAGCCGGGAGCAATTGTGTTCCAAAGCAATTGATCTGATGGCTTAAAGAACTACAGGGTATTGTGACAAAGATTGTGAAAGCTGAAAAAAGGAGAGGCAGTAGTTTCCTACCACAAAAAGCAGATAACATCTTGAAAGATTTGGGGTTAACCTTTTTTTTTTTTTTTTTTTTTTTTTTTTTTTTTTACCACCCAAAAAAATTAAAAAAAAAAAAAATCCTCTATTTGTGCACTTGTGCAAGTTTTGCAGCATCTGGATGTTTCACTAGATAAGCTGAACATCACCTCAGTCCACATACCACACAAAAACAAGGTGTAAACAGGACTTTCAGCCACACTGCGCAAGTGTTGCAACTCCATTTTCCACTACTTGCTCATTTGCTCAGTTAACTCCAGTGACTGACTTTTCATGTCAAGCTTTTTGATAAAGTACTGTAATCAGTATGTGATCTTAGTAGTTTGTTTTTCTTTTTTCTTTTCTTTTTTTTTTTTTTTTTTTTTTTTTCCTGTTTTCTTTATATTATCCACTGGGGTCTTGTTTAAATCATTAATTTAAAGAAAAAAAAAAAAAAAAAAAAAAGTTTAAGCATTCTTGTAATATTGGCACTGCTCGCAGTAATATTCTCTATCTTACGGTTCACAGAAAAAAAGCTTGTCCCTGTCCTGTTTAAATTAACACAATGCTTAAGGTAAGTCAGTTTGCAATGGGGCCACCAGGAAAATAAAGCCTTGAAAAGCACAAGGTTTCTTACAGTGTGATTGTCAGAGGCAGTTAGAGTAGTCAATGTTCTGCACTAGCACAAACAAAACCTCTGTCCCAAGGCTTGCAGTCTTGGAACATTGGCCACTAGTCAAGTATTTTCCCTCATTCGGGTAAAATTCAGTCTTTTGTACAATGGTCAAGCATTTTATAGGAATTTATCATGTCTCAAGGTTGCAACATATTTCTGTGTATCACTGGATAAATGAAGGGAAAGAGAGCTTTAACTTAGATCAGATTTGCTTTTCAAAATAATTATTTGCCTGCAAATCTCCTAGAGCTCTGGCAGGATCACAGGTTTGTCCTTGCCCTGGTCCCACTGTAACCCCTCATCACTCACAGGGTGCTCTGCAGGACTGGTGCATGCAGTTTGGCTACTGCTGTTCAAATGCAACATGGTGCAGGATATAACACAGTGCTAGAACAAGTCTCCAAGTCATCTCTGCCACCCAACGCAGAATCAGGAGAAGAAAAAAGATTAAGTTATGTTGTTCTGTTGTCTTTGAGGAAGAATTTTTGGGGAAAAAATGCCTCTTAATGTCCTAACTCTTGTACCTGGAGCCTAAGCCCTGCTTCAGGCCACTGTAAACTTCAGAGTGTTGATGATAATAGTAATAGCTCAGCACACATAAGGAGTTACTGCTGTTTGGAACATCTGCCGTGTTAAATATTTGGAAGGTTTGGCGTGGACAATCAGTTCTTAAATGTGCTCTGAGTGTTTTGAGCATACAACGTCTGCAATGACAGCAAGCATTTTAGTCCTTGTAGTAACAAACCATGTATTTGTATTGCTTCTGCACATGCTGGTTCGTTAGAGCTAATATTAGTGTGTGTAAGAGACTGAGGATACAGACAACTAGTCAGAAGCTTAATTAAATCATGATTCATCACGATCTTACTCTATCCTGATCAATTATTTTTCCCGATGCCAGACAGGTGAGTGACTTCCCTCCTTGTCTCCCATCCCAGAGAGGTAATGTTTAAAAACAACCGGTCCCAACCTCTGCAGGAGAATCAGCCTGGTCTTTTGATAATTCTTCCTCTCATCCTCACTGCCCTCCTTTGCTGCCAGCTTGGAAAGCCTGGCTGGGAAGCTCAACAGGAGGATGGTGGGTCTTTCGCCAGTGAGGTTTCCCCGGTGAAATAATTCTGCAGGGAGAGATCCACCTAAGCTACACAAACCATCGGAGTCTACAAAGGGGACTTGAACCTATGTAATGATAAAAGCGATTCGGTTAGGATGTGATCGTATTCCATTAAATTCAAGAGCAAAACTCATTGGTAAGGAAGAGGGAGGATAGGATCAGATAATTTCAAAGAGAGCTATAAGCACCTTTGAAATTCAGTAAGCTTCAGGTTCGGATCCTACAGGCAGCAGCTCTCTCTGAGCACTTCCCCACTGGTTCATACAGAGCTGTCTGCATGTCTGTCAATTAGCTGTTTCTGTACTGTATTGGGAAAAGAGAAACAGGCAGTGTTAATGTATTTTGTTACTGAAATCTGTGAATCATAAAGGTGCAATTCACAAAATCATGTTTCTGCCCTTCCACGTGGTCTAAAGTTCATTTTCTTCGCATTTTTTCATTGTATCTGATGATAGCTTAAAAAATTATGTAATTATAACCTGAATCCCAGCTCCTCAGGAAAAAAAAAGAAAGAAAGGAAAAAAAGAAAAAAAGAAAAAAAAAAAAAAAAAAGTTAAGAACAGCTTTGTTCCTCCAATGTCAGACATTTTTCCTATATTTTATCTTTTTTAAAAAAAATCTGCCTGTGGCCTTTTGCCATGTGCAGAAAATATTACAACCATAAGGCAGGGCAGATAAGTTCAGATTACCAAGTACATTCTGTTCTTTTCAAAAGCTTTCCTCATAAAACTTCTGAAATATTTCATGGTATATAAAATTTTCTGAATTAAGGAGCAAAAAAATGAACAGTGTAAGTGTGCGGTGCAGTGCTTCATTTTTGGGTTCACAATATTAAGTCATAGCCTCGTGTGCCACATTTAAGGTAATATTTTAAAATAAGGGTTTGAACGAGGCTGTTGATTTAATGATGCTTTCGTGTATCAGTGGAATGTCAAAATTCTGTATGGGTAATAGGCACAATGAGCACTCATTTTCTATTTTGTCATCTTATTTTTTTGCTGGAGTGATTTAGAGAATCACCGTAGTCAGAAACCTGTGCTTCAGTGGGCAAGTTCAGTTCAGATGTACAAAATAATTTCCTAAGCATTTGCCTCTTATCTTCCTGCCAGTAACTGGTCAGATTGTAATTTTGCTTCTGCTTTTATATTTGTGCCATTTTTGTACAGTTAATGCAATTATCTCTGTTTTTCAACTGGGTAAATAAAGGAGAACCTCACCATAAATATTTATATTTGCTATTGTCTTTTGCGTAACTGCATTCTCAAAGAGTTTTCAACACTGTTTGTTAAACTGCCACTGATTTTCTGCCAAGCAGGGCTCGGCACTGACACTTGCTCTAGAGGGAGCTTGAGAAGATGGGAGGAAGGGGAGGGAGAGGAGCTTTGAGGGCTGCAAAGCTGCAGAGGCTGCAGGTTGATCCGCCTGACAGGTATCTGGCAAACTGGGACGAGAGCCTGCCAAAACTGAACATATGGGCTTGCAAAGAACAACTTTATGGCTACGGAGGATTCAAAATACAGAAAGAGAAATATTTTTCCACAGCCACGGGTTGCAGCCGATGAGGGGACCTGCTGTCCCGCTGCATGACAGGAGGCTTGAGGCCTTGCTCCTGCCTGGAGTCTGTGGGGTAAAGGGTGCTCCAGTGGGCCACAGACTGTCCAAGGATTTGGCAGAGCAAATTCTAGTTCTGCTGCTCTGCAGGCCTCCTAGCTTTTGGTATCCAGGCTGCCCAGGTGGGATTTAACCTTCAAGGATTTAGGATCTTGCCTGGACACACTTGGAGAGCGGCAGGTGTGGGAGTGAGGGACCTGCAGGCCTGCTGCTGGTTGTAAAACCCACTGACTGTGAAGATGTCTGAGTATGCTAATGGAGCATACACAAGGCCTTAAGTAGCTACAGGTGAAACCTTAAATGCTGGTGGCCCTTGAAACACCTCTGTGGGTTATCAGGTACTTTTAATTGATTATTTATTTATTTATTTATTTATTTATTTATTTATTTATTTATTTATTTATTTATGTCAGGACATAAATTGTCCATAAATTTCACTTTGACTTCTTCATTCAGTTTTGGTCACTGTCTGTCCTTCTTCTGCTACAGAGGGGGAGCAGAAACCCCCTATGTATCAAGGACTGAGATGCCAAACCCTGAGATGCTTGACTGATGGTGACGCATGGGACATGGCAGGGAGATCCATCACCAGCACTTTTGGGACAAGTATAAATGCTTCAGGGCACGTGGGAGCCACAATGCCTGCCATAATTGCAAGCAGTGGAACAAAATTCAGGTTTAACTGCTCATATTCAGTTGCTGCTTCCTCTGCTCTCATCTGCTGCAGTCGCAGTAGCTGCTGCTTTCTTCGGTGAGCCTCAGTTCCCTGATGGCAGCAGGTTGTCGCCTTGCTGGGACTTCGAGGGTGAAATGAGCACTTTTCAGGACAGATTAAAAACAGTACCACCCAAAAAGCAGGAAGAGTTTGGTGGAGCATGCAGAGAGTGATTATGTATGATCGTTTGTATATACAGATTACAGCTCAGCTGACAAATGGCTCTGGTCTCCTTGATAGGCGATTCAGAGAGAAAACTGTTCTTGGGTGAGAGGCCACTTTGCAGCTTGACAAAAGGCATGAGGAGAGGAAAAGAAGGCCCATTACACAGGAGATTTAATAATAGTACATCATCACAGTCAGTTCTGTATGATAGTTATGCAATGATATCTCAGAGAATTGGCTAGATGGCCAGGAAGTCCTTTCCCATAAGCAGCACTAATTGAATATACAGCTGGATAACCCCAGCAAAATGACCAACAGTAAGATGGTTGAATTAGCTGTTATTATGAGGTGTTTTTTGGGGGATGTGATTCAGCCATCCACACCAAGTTGTCTTGCAACACTTGAAGTATTTAAGTCATCTTTATGGATTGAATCTCCAGATGTGATTTGGAGGGGCATGGCTTTCCCCATAGGTCCTCTCCAACCCATAAGAACATCTCATATAGCTGAAAGCATCTTCAGTGTCACTCAATATTTAAATGTATGCAACTGAACCGAACCCCTGGATTCTGAGTTCTGATTCCAACGAGATAAATAGTAGATGCCATCACTCCGCTGCAATGCTTTTTTTAGATTATCTGCAGATGGAGGGAAAGAGCCCTGCATTAAACCACATGCCAAAGGTCATCTTTGCAATTATAAGTCCATTGTTAGGAGTTAATCATGATAGCTGCTGGAAAAGAGGTATCATCAAGTAGCCTTTAAAATGTGGACAATTTGCCCTTAATTATATGATTTTTGTTACTGTATTATGTGGCTTCCTGAAGTTCCGCACATTAAGACATTGTCTGTTTTTTTTTTTGTTTTTTTTTTTTTTTTTTGGCTTATATGCTTCATTGGTTGGTTTTGTGTGTGGCTTGTTTTTGGTTTTGTTTTCAAAAGAGATAATAATTAGTGAGAGTTAAGGTGCGTTCTGTGTCTTTATCTGTCGCGTTAAAGGGGTGTAGCTAATTAACCGTTATGGGTCCGGTCGGATTCAGGAAAGCAGATTAACTGTTATGGGTCCGGTTGGATTCAGAGTACCAAGCACTGAACAACACGGTCACGGATTCACCAATAACGTATAACCGCCCTTAGCACTTAGTCGATGATTAATCGTTATGGGCCCGGTCGGATTCAGGATACTGAGCTATCACAATCACAGATTCACCAATACCACATTAACCGATATGGGTCTGGTTGGACTCAGAGCACTGAACTATCATGGTCACAGATTCACCAATAACGAATAACCGCCCTTACTCTAGTCGTGTTCAATAAGAACTATCACGGCTAGGAACAATGCAATCAAGTGCAATTTATTACAGCAACAGGTACACAGGTTCTTTGGATTGCCGGCGATAGTGACTGTCTGCAAAAGCAAGCTAGCATGCATGAACACACAGGTGTGCAGCCTAGAAATTAATGCATTAAAAGGAGTATAACCAAGTGTTTGAATCTCACCCAAAGGCGTTCCAATGGGGGGGTTGGAGAGAGGCTCAGCCCGTCGACTGATCCCAGAAGTCAGGAGGTCCTCGGGATGATGTATTCCCTTGGGATGGTATCTCTCCTGACAATGGTGTCTTCCCTAACATCCCCTCTCTCTTAGGCCAATTTGTATTATTTTCTATCTTTTAGGTGGAGCTTGAGTGACTCTAGTCAAGCATATCTTAGTTATGATTGGTGAAAAGTTTTCCCGTCTCTGTTTAAAGTAATAGGCTCTGAGAAATTCAGCGCGCACGCTCAGTGAGGGGTGGTCACACCTTGGAGGTGGGTAGCTTTTGGGATGGAGGTGTGTTTTGGTATTATAATGATATTATAATGAGCAAAAGTACACTAGAGTACAGCATTTGTCCTAGTTACTTTAGGCAATTTCACCACATCATCTCCCAGATACAATTTTTGACTGAAAAAAACAGAAGAGAAGAATTTTTTCTTTAACTATGAGGTCAAGAGGATTTGTATCTAAATGGCCTCTGGAAGGGAATACTGATGCTGCTATAGAAAGGCAAATCAATAACCCTTGGAAAATAACCTCTTAGGAGAATGAACAATAATACAATCATTGGAATAAGTGCACAGCAGGTAATGAAACATTTTTAGAAAGCATAAGGCAGATTTTATCATCAAAATCGAATATTTAAGAGGGTAACTCAGTATGCTTTTGTAAAGGCTTCCTTTAAGTGTATTTTGCAGTAGGTGATTTGTCTGCTGGACTGTAATGGAAAATGAATTATTGAATTTTTTAAATATTCAAGAGGATCTTGTGGATTCTGGAAAAAAAAAAGAAACAAAGCACACACACATCCCAGTCCTCAACAACAAAAGTGTGCGTTAAGTTATCTACAAAATGCAGCTGAGCTGACAATGCTTATAAAACAAAACAGGCAACAGGAAAATGTAACATCAAGATCTTAAATACTTTCATGTTTCTTCCTTTCCAAGTTAGCCCACAAAATCCAACAGGTTCCACGTGCAACGTTTAAAAGAGTTTCAAGAAAATCTTATCTTGTTTCCAGAAATAGTTTGCCGGTAAAGCAAGGATATTAGGGCATTTTGAGAACACAAGTTAAATGGATTCCTGATCCCACAAACTGCCAAGCACTTCTTCCAAGTGGAATCACTTAATATTTCCCAGGCTTTGCTCAACATCATGCTTAATTAAACTTTTGCTAATAAACATGAAGGGCTCAGTTTAGCTCCATAGCTAGACTCCATTGACAGAGCCATTGTTCAGTCAAGCCCACTTATCTGCTTGTGTATTTATTTTCTGTTGATACATGCAGTGTTTGCACATACATAACTATATTTATTCATTTTTTAAAGAAATCCAAGACTGAGGAAAAAAATAAAAGCTTTACTTCACAATAGAAATGAGAATTGTTTTTGTAAGATGTTTTGTTTTGGGTAGCTTTTTTAATTTAAAACAAGGATTTCACAAGCACACACGTGTCTTTACCATGTTCTTATCTAATGTATTTTAGGCCTGAATGTTCTTAAATGCAAATACGTTAATTACAACTTTGTTTATTGAAAAAAATAATAGGGTTAAGAATGTAAGCTGTAAATTTAGCCATAAAATGCCGTATTTTTCTGCCCTGTGATGCTGTTAAGGTATGTGGCAGGGCAGTGTCACAACACCTGTCTGATGGCTGCTCATCTGAGTTAGATGTTCCTTTTGCTTTTAATTTAAAGCCAACAACAAACACGCTACCTTGATGCTATGCAAAAGACACGGCTTATACGCACTACATATTTTCCTGCTACAATATAGTACTGGGCACCATATTACAGCTTTTGCTCAGTTAAAATTTTCTGAGGGAGACACACTGAAGGTTTCCCCACGACACGTATGTAAGAACTATTATCCCATGAGTTATGCATGGGTACAAATGGGAAAGCCTCACTTCTGCTAATTGCAATTTCCACTGGAAAAGTAAGGAGAAAAGAAGCATTTGCTAATTGAAAAAGTATGGAATAGAGGGAGAAATATATATAATTTTGTGTTTAATGCAAGATACCATTAAACCTAAAGAGGAAAATAGTAAGTTTTAACAAATTCTTCAGTCATTTACTGTTTGCAATTAGGACAGGAGTTCATGTGGCTGGAAGCCCAGCTCTGGCTGTGAGGCCGTTCTCCAGCTGGGATGTGGTAACCACCCATAGCTCAGCTGCAAAGGAGCTTCTCGGAGGAAAGGAGCAATGGGGCTGTGTTAACTCATCCAGGGGACGAGTAAGAGTAACAAAGAAAGCAGGACCATCAGCACCATCAGCACCGTCAGCACCATCAAGAACCAATTTTTAAGCTGGGACAGGAAGCGGCACCATTTTAACCATGTGGCAAAAGGGCTGGAAGAAAAGGAAAGAAAACTATGTCTGTCCAGCAGTGGAAGCAGCAAAGCAGCCTGGTGAGCAGACTCTCCTTCACACTGCTGGCACGTTTGAATTTGCAGACATGCACATTCAGAAGAGAAGTGGCAATTACCATCTGACAAGGCAATGCAAAAGAGGGTGGCAACTCTGTAAGTTCAGGGAGAGCTAAAGTGGCGTGGGATGGGAGAGCTTGGTGTGCAGGACATCATTTCTCTCTAGCAGGCAATGCAACCATTTGTTCTACCTCGCATTTTTCTCTTTCAAATGAATGCTCCTGAAGCCCAGAATTTTATTTTTTTTAAGTCTGTGCTTAGGCAACTTGAGCTCCAGCACTAGAGGAAATGCACAGCCCCCACGGACAACGAGTGCACAGGTATCTAACTGCAAAGCAACATTTTTCTAGAGGACATGCAGTTTGACAGCAATAGCTATTCCCTTCTGAATATTTTCAAATTTTACTAGGAATTACAAGTATAAAGACTAAGTATCTATACACGAAACCACATCCATGGTAAATTAATTGTATCATTGACTCCTGTGAACATTGGTGTTCATAGATAGTTTCTTGCGTTAATGGCCCGGTTGAAAGACGTATGTGTAAATGTTTATTTCTGTACAAGTTCCTTGAGAAATCTAATAGTTTAAAATCACTCAGCTTCTCTGTAACATCAATATTTTTATCTACTCTGTGTGTACACAAAAGGAATTATTCCATTGACAGTTACTTTTTCAGAAGTGACATGTACAAAATACCACCTCACTCGCTAAAGAAAGAAAGAAAGAAAGAAAGAAAGAAAGAAAAGAAAGAAAGGTGATTTATGGAAATCTTTAATGGCTGTTTTATAGTAGAAGGTTAGAAGTTCTCTCACTTTGTTCAAAGAGTGCTGTGGTCTAGCGTTACTTATTCATGTGACATACACATGCTTTTTCACTTACACAAATGGTTTAGCTTTAATTATACACTGGGAAGAAAATAATCATAATGGCAACAATTGATTTCTCACTCTGTCTTTGATTAGGCAAACATTTTAGCAAACCATATTACCTCAGTTTTTCCTCTCTCTAAATTTAGAAGAATACTAATTTAGCACAATTATCTTTAAAAATTAGTGCTTAATTCCCAGTTTTGTCTGAAATTACTAGAGCATTACCCCATAAGCTGATCATCCTGTCTTCATCCACAGGGAAAAGGAAACCTCCATGCGCACGTAGCTGTCAGCGCAGATGAAGAAAGCAGTCAGTCACTCGTTCCTCTTTCCTAATCCTCTGTTTACTCTCTCTGGCTGTGTCTGTATCCGTGAATCTTAGAATCATAGAATCATTTAGGTTGGAAAAGGCTGGAAAAGACCTCTAAGATCATCCAGTCCAACCGTGAACGTAGTTAAGTGGCCAAGTCCACCATGAAACCATGGGAGATCACTACAGAGACCACCATCAGGTCAGTACAGGGACTCTTCTCTGATCCTAAGGCCAAGAGGTGCAACACAGCCAGCCTCCACACATGAATCTGGACCTCTGTTACTCTCTGCCTACACACCAGCAATTTTCTCAGAGGTGCTAACCATTAAACCAGTAATTGTGGGCCTGCCTTTGACACATCCCTAGCACTCTGCAGTTATTAGAGAGGATTTAACCACAAAAGGAAGAAAATACCAAGAAAAACATTCCTACAAGATGACTTCCTCCCAAACCTTCTGAATGTCATCTCATGGAAGTCAGTAGGAGGACAGATCCACTGGTACTGCAGTTGCTGCTATGACACTGCTGTATTTTTTCAATGCCAACCTTTTTATTTTCCGCTTCTCTTGAGACCTAAACTGCAGACGATTGCAGTCAGGTACACCTGAAGTGATGCATGACTTCAGGAGTCCAATGCTTTCAAGGGGACTAGCAGTGGGATGGGTTGTGTTCAATAGTATACACACGGCATTTAATTTAGATAATCAAAATTATGCATCTTGTAGCAAATAAGACAGAAGAAAAATAGGAGAAATATGGCATTGAGTTAATGCTCCAATTAGTTTAAATGCTACTTGAACTTAATTAACTATTATATTGCTTGAAGATGTTCCATAAATGAATTGCAAATGTACATATGCAGAGGAGTGGCACTAATCTATGTTATTAAAAGATTTATGAAAGGATCTCACAAGACTTAGAGTACCCATAAATGTGATCACTTACAAGAGTAAGTCTTGCTAAAATCTTTTTAATGAAGCTATTACTGTTAATGCTGTTAATGTTTTTTTCCTTTTTTTTTTTTTGGGGGGGGGGGAGAGGTGTTGTTTTTTTCTAATTTCTGGTTTCTTGCTTCAGTCCACACTTAATATTCATGATCATGTATTGAAATTCCTTACTTTGTGAACAGACGTACATTTCCCCTGGTCCTTCGCAGGGAGCCTGCTTCTCTATTATATTCAAAATCCTGTGCCCTCTGAAGTGCGTGAGAGTTTGACACTGGCTCCTGGGGGATGTCTCGCAGGGCATGTAATCACTGTGTGCAGACAAATTGCAATTTCATTGGAAATGATACATTTCACAACTTGTTAAAGTTGCATCCTTTTTTACAAAACACAAAATTTCATTGCACAGATCATTTGAACACCTGTGTCATATTGAAGGGGGAAAGAATTAATTAAATCCTGGATTGCCAATCAAGTTGAGAAGACAAGATGGAAATCCCCATAAAACAGTAGGCAAGTAATGGTGCTCGAATTGTGATAGAGACTAATGGGTCTTGCAAATGAAAATGCCATATCCAATCTGGAATATAATGATGTGCACAGATTTCTCCCTGCCCCCATTCCCACTCTTTTTACTCAAGTCTAAAGTGCACTCTGTAATGCATTATTAAGCTAAATTCTGACCCAGTTTCTTAATTATCTGTAAGCTACAGGGAACTTGTAGCAGAATATTAACTAAGGCAAGAGATGTAAGACAGGAGAATCCACAACGGTATTAGAGAGAATCATTAACATTTTGCTAAGAAAATCCTTCACATTTTAATATTTAACCTAATCTAACATGTAGAATTTATATTTTAAAGGGGTACAAAGTACATAGCGGCCAGGCCACGAAAACAACCCTGGCAAACAAGAAAAGAAAGCAGAAGTAGCTGGGGAAGCACGCCTGGATCCACAAAACCAAAAACCTGTAGCATACTGACACATTTCTGGAACAGCAGGATTTCCCCAACCTATTCTTAGTGGATTCCCTCAACAGTAGTTAGGATCTCATGTACCGTTATGTGCTGCACTATTTATTTTAGATGAACTGTATAATACATTCTGATGAGGGTTATATAATGTGCGCAGTTCGGGGGGGTACAACAAGGAAAAACAACTGTTGTACTACACCACAGCTTGAAACAATCTTCCAAACACGTTTGTGCCTACAGGACGTTAGTATCAAGCCAGTGGTTTCAGTCTTATACCTTCCTGCAAGGGTATGAATTAGTGGAATAGCAGAAGTTTTCTTGGTTAAAAATCAACCATGGCTATTCTATATCAGAATCAAGGAATACCTGGACTTCTACCTACAAATCTGCAGGCATATATAGTTATGAATGTTTACTATATCTCTGACGAAATCTGTGTAAGTGCTTAAGTGACTGAAAAACATACTGCAAGAGCAATACATTTAGCGAGAACAACTTTTAATATAAAATATATTTCAAAACTATTTGAGGGAAAAATACTTTCCCCACCCCAAAGACGAAGGATTTTTGGTATGCTCATAGAGGTCAAGCTTTAATTGTAAAATTTAGACAGCAGAGAAAGACTGCAAGGTATACTTATAATTCTATGGACAAGGATGTATCTATCCAGTTCAAAGATCAACGAATGTCCATGAAGTCCAGTCACCATAGGCTTAAGAAGTCACCCAGCTCAGCAGAATATAGAATTTATATATATTTATATATTTTAAAAGATTTGTTTCATAAATTTATCAACAAAGAAATCCTACCATTTGAAAAAGAGTAAGGAGTCAGTTAAATACAATTTTTTATTAGTAATAGTGTCAAATGCAACTTATGTGGCAAGTCTGTAGTTTGCAAAACATTCGATGATTTGAAAGTGCTAATGAGCTTAATGCACATTCGAGTACATTGCTTCAATTTGAAGTGTACTTCCTCTACTGGAGCGCTTGGATGTATCACTGCTAATGCTAACACCGAATTTCCCACCTCAACCCACTAAATATTATTCTCCTTCTAGGAATAAAGGTGTCCAGAAATTCTCCAAAGTGACAAACAATGAGACCGAGACACCTTTCCTTTACACGTAAGAAAACAAACAAAAAAAGAAATCAACACATACTTCAGTACCTACATCTGTGCTTAGGCATTTAAACAAATCGCCTGATTTTCAAAGGGCAGATTGTTTTACTTCGTAAAAGTAGCACATGCTTTTTGCACTTGCATGGTCTTCTATTTTTCTTTTAGAATACTCATTGTGCTCTATCAGGCCTGAACATCCATGCCGCGGTATCCTCTACAGAAAATGAACTTATTTGTTTCACAGCGATGCATTCACAGTTCCTTTGTGTCTGACTGCAATAAAGCCAGCGTCTAGTCACCTTTTCCTGACTGGAGGATGTTTACCCACGTAAATAAGTCACGCAAACTGCCTGTGACATCCTGACCCCACAGTGTGTGTGGTTCTTTCATCTCCTGAAGTGTTTTGATCCAGTGGTGGACTGCGAGGAAATCTGCACGGCCGCTTAGGTGGGAAACCACTCTGACGGATGCAGCCATGGCTGGAGAGACGACCTAAGGGCCTTTGCCTCGTCTTCATCAAGCAAAGCGAAGTCCTCAGTGAAAATATGCTGGTATCTATCACTCACTTCTCAGCATAATAACCAGTGCTATTATTGTTAAATGAAAGAGAACCCCCCTCCCCCAAAAGCAAATTCATTTATTTCGACACAGAAAGTTTTGTCTCCTCGTGTCATGCTGCTTCTTGGTTGTCACTGTTTCTCTCACAGAAATGTCCAGTAAGAGATCTTTCCTTCTCAGGACTCTATTTCTTCCATCACTTCCATGACAATCGTTCGTGGGCCGGTCAGGATGAGATTGCTCACTGTCCTGTAATCCACGTGGAGAACGTTGAGGCCATTGACAGAAACGACGAATTGGCAAACCTGGGGAGAAAGACAAGCAGCAAAAGTTACGCATTAGACTTTTTGTGTTGGGTTACTTACAAAGACATCGACTCCTGGGCTTGCAAAACCTCCAGAACTCTCCATGCTGTCTCATTTGGTGCTCTTAAGAAAGATACAGTCCTTAGAATTAATTTGGCAAGATAATTTTCCTTTTTTCCTTTTTTTTTTTTTTTCATTTTTTTTAATATCACTACAGCTTTGAAACCTGTGGCATTTTGAAGTTCTACATCAATATTTTTTCTTATTACACAATGATATCAATGGTGCTTTGAAAAAAATACAGGACAAGACAGCTCTGGCCATTGCAAACAGGTTGTTATTTCATCTGAAATGATTTAGAGAGCTCTTGATAGTCACGGTAAAAATATGCATCATGTTTCCAGGCTCAGGGCAGAGCCTGGATGATGATCTCACTAGATTCAGTGCCAGAACCTCCACCAGTGCACAATGAACCCAAAGGATCCAAATTCTAGGAAATAATACCCTGGAAAATAAAATGCCACTGTCATTTTCAGGAGATATTCCACTGTAAACTTAGCTCTTTCTACTTCTTCTGTGAATGGTTTTTCGTTTTCTTTGGAAAATATGGATCATTAATTAATTTCAAATATGCTAATATTTTCTTTCTAAATGTCATAAAAATTTCTAATGTTGGAAGTTTTGTATCATCAGAGGTTATTTTCTGTCCAAAAAGTCTTGATAGAAATATTTGGACCAACCTCACTGTGCATTTCAGTGGTGCCCAGTGCCGGGACAGGAGGCAACGGGCACAAACTGGCACACAGGAGGCTCCCTCTGAACACCAGAAGCACTTCTGTGCTGTGTGGGTGACAGAGCCTCGGCACAGGTTGCCCAGAGAGGCTGTGGGGTCTCCTTCTTGGAGACCTTCAAAAGCCACCTGGACGTGGTCCTGTGCACCCTGCTCTGGGTGTCCCTGCTTGAGAAGAGGTGGGACCAGATGGCCTCAGGAAGGCCCTTCCTACCTCAGCCATTCTGTGTTTCTGTGATTCTGCATTTTAAAAAAGTTAGAGAAAGTCAGAGCAAAAAGTCACATCAGCATTGTAAAGACCTGACAAGGAAAAGAAAGATATCAATATTTATTCCTCGAAAACATTAAGCCTTTTCTGGTTGTAATCATATTATAGTATTTGTTAAAAATGTCAGAAATGTGTTGTGTCTAGATCTGCTTTTAATGATAAAAATATGGAGCCTAAAGCAACAGTTTCAATGTGTTTCTGATGTTTCAATGAAAACAATGCATTCCCTAGAAGGTTATCTTTCTCATAAGTGATCTTTAGTCTGTATGAAAGAAGCTCTGAAGAGCATATCACTACAGAAATTCTCAAACTTCATATTTTTACCTTTTATCTTTATGCAGAAACACAACACAGAGATGTCTACAGCAGAGGTGGGAAACAGCTCTGCTGTCTTACACTGCTGCCCCTAAATCGGGTTTTCTCACAAGCCCAACCATTCAACGTTTGTGCGTCAGTGACCTTCCCTCTCAAGTAAAAGAGGGATTCAGTGTGGAGAAACCCAACTCGTACTTGTGCAAAATGTACAGAATGCAGCTATCAATGTTCCATTTAAGGAAAATTATAGAGGAAGCAAAGCCAATCCAAAAATAAAACATTTCATCAGAAATGCTACTGATGTTTTTAATCTCCGCTCCTTTGGGCCTACGCACAGGAACAGCAGCAGCAGCAGCAGCCCCTAAGGGGATGGCAAACTTGTCTTGTACCTTACCCCTTCAAGAACTGCTGTGCTGAGCTTGAGGTCCTGGAAGTCTGCCTTAGTGGTTGGTGGTCTCAACAAGCACCAAAGGATGGCAATCAGCTCTTGGCCACCTCGTAGCAGTATGGCTCTATCTTTCCTGTGCCCTCCTATGCTAGTTCAACTGCACTCAGCACCGTACAGCTTTTGCATGCAGACAAAGCTTTCTGAATGTTAAGGCTTTTGATTGAAGAGGTAACCAATCACCCTCTTCAGCATGCCTCAATTAGCATTTAAGAGATATGTTTAGTTTAAAATGCAAAATTTTGCAGTATCTATAGGTCTCTCAACTCCCAGTGGTACTTCCTAATGCTTTCTATGGCTTTCCAAGATTGTATCAAGTTTTACTGAATTATAGCTTTGGCTCCAGAAGAGTATTTGAGTTGATTTAAAACAGACCTGCAGAAATAACATTGTCTCTTCTGGCTTAATGCAATTTTTGGAAGTTGAATGGCTGACATTTGTTTTGCTGCTGCCTGTTCTCAGACTTCTCGAGTTACTGGAATCCCAACTCATGGGACTCGTCTTTGGCCAGGGACAGGCACGCAGGCGTGTGATGGATAAATCTGCATGCTGGATCGTGTGAGGAGCTCTCGGGGACCCCGAGGAATGTCCCTGGCAGAGGAACAGACCTTCCAGACTGGCCAGCCACTTGCACCAAGGGTGCCACCGTGTAAATGTGGACGGGCACCACAGCAGCCAACAGCAAGCCGGATGCCAAAGAGTGAGCGTCTCATGCAAAAGAGAAGAGTTGACACATCTGCATTCCCAAGGTGTTTGTTTCAGTGTATGATCTTGACAGCAGAACAGCAGCAGTGGGTAGGGGCTGAGAACAGTCCTCTTCATACCATCCTTTGCACTGGATCCCACTGGCATTTTAGTTTCACCATTTTCAATGGATACGATTAGATGCAAAAAACTCCACCCAAGCCAGGTGAGAAAAGCAGAGAGGTGGCCAAGGCATAAAAGAAAGAACATCTGCCCTAAAACTACATGAAAAGAGCTGTAAGGAGCAGAAGAGAGATGATAACACATGTATAAAAGCTCTCTCCATGACCATCATTTTGCCAGTGCTCCCAAAGGCCAAGCCTGCAAATTCCGGCTCCAGCTCCCTTGGGGATGAAGAAATGTGGAACCATGTGCTAGATCCCACAGCCCTGATAAGAGACGAGAGGTTTTCACAGTCATGAGCCCTGAGCCCTTTGTGGTGAGGTGAGAAGTGTCCTCGACTCAGACCATTTTATTCTCCCACCCCCGTTATCCATCTAGTGCAGCATCCAGGATGGGAATATGAAACATGGTGCTGCTTTGTGCACTTCAGCTATCACGAATCCTGCCCCAAAGAAGCCAGCACAGTGAGCTGCTCTCTTGGTGGCATTACAAAAGGAGTGCAAGAGAGTACCCACAAACCAGCCCAGCTGAGTATGTCAACCCTCTTATTATCTTAGGAATTTTCTTAAGGCAGCTGGTTTACAAAATTTCAATGATTTAATGCCGCATTTATAAAAACACATTTCAAAAAGCTCTAAGTGTTCAGCTCATAACTACAGCTGCTAAGGGCTTTGTAACTATAAACATGCACAATTTCTCTGTAGCTTTCCACACGTCGGTAACTATAATAGATAATAAACCAAAGTTAAAAGAGTCTCAAAGAGCCTTTTATTGCTCATTTCCTCATAGCTCTCCAAGGAGCCTGACAGAAGATAACCATCCATTTTTATCCCTCAAACTTCAAGAAATGACAAAACCCAGAAGAAATTCCAACCGTTTTGTTGGTCAGGATGTAGTGATATAAAAAACACGTAAACAATAACAGTTAAAGTAAGTAACTCTGAAATGAAAATACTTAATTACTTTAAAAAAAAATGTTAATGAACATTTATTGTTAACTATTTCTGTTTCCTACCCTGTCAGACAACAGCCCACAGAAGTATGAATAGGAGGAAAGGTATGTGTGCCTCCATCTTTCTGTGGGTTTTCACTGGCTCGTACAGAAGATTTAACCAAATCCAGGTGTTCCCAGGAAAAGAAAAACTTCAGCTTTGGACTTCAATTTGACCAGAAGGGATCTGGATCTGGAAACCTTCTGCTTAAAGAAGTCAGCAAAGATGTCTCATGCCATTCCACATCAAACTGAAAGCGGCAAGAAGATGAATTATAATTGTTGTTACCATAACTTTTAATGGCCAGAATGAGGATTCTGCTGTACTGGGGGCTGCACAATCCTTCCCCCCATGAGTGGTTAGTGCTGTCTGCCCTTCGTGACAAGCCTGGGCTGCCAGCTCATGCTTGGTCTTGCCAAGTCAAGGTGAGAAGGACTGTGAGATGCTCCAGGATTTCAGAAACCTGAGAGCATAGCTTAGAGAACAGTAACGGGCATGAGCATGGAATTGCACAAGACAAATTATTTAATAAATAAATTATTACATTAAAAATATTTAATAAAAAAATAGTCAATAAAAACATTGCATAGCTGTCAGTAACTCTTACCTAGATGCCTGCCTTAGAATTAATATTTATTTAAGAAATATTTAACTTAATTTAATTATTTTTAAATTTATATTTAATTAATATTTATAAATGCTACTGGAATATTATGTTAGGATAGGCTGTTAGGCTAGGTCCCCAGATGTTCAGAGGCTGTGGTACAGGCTTCAGACACCTCTCCTTGTGGAGCCAGACCTTGATTTCTGGACTTTTTACAATGTAAAATTTTTAAAAATCCTTACAGAAATGATTTATTGTTTGAGGTACCCTTTTTAGAGGGCACTGTGAGAGATAACCAGGAACTAGAAATTCCCACCGTTGTATTTGGCTTAAGTGAAAATTGCAAAGTTCTTGTGAAGAGTCCTAAAAACATTTAAATGTACAGATGCAGCGAGTGTGACTGCAAATCACTGGTGGCAAAGCAAGCAGCAGCCACACAGAGTCCACAGATAACATATCTCACAACAGTCAGATAAGACCACAATTATACAGTCACGTTAACGGGACATCGGTTTAAAAGGAAAGCACAGCACAAAGGGTTTGGCTCAGAGGATCTGCACTCTTGGGTGCTTGCCCCACAAACTCCAGACTGTGCAGTGACGCCTTAAAGATAGTAGCAAAGTTGCTGTTTTTCAGCAGCACTGGTATTTACCCCCTCATCCAAGCAGTGAGGGGACCATACAGGGTCTAAGACTGTATTTCAGCAAGGCCCTCCATGTACAGCTGTGTTTCCCCCTTCCCCACAAAAAGCAAGCAAGGGACAATGTTTTGAGGGCCACCATACACCAAGAGCTGCCCTGGCACCAGGCAGTAACATCGCGGCCTGCTCATTTCCATCTCAGGTGTGACCAGGCCCATACATGTGGCAACCATACGAACGGAAACCTTCACAAGGCTGAACTGAAACTCTTCATACAGAGAGAAGAGGGAAACCTGGCTCTGATCCTGGGCTCCAGAGCAGCCAGGATTTCACCCCTGGGCCCTGCCCAGGCCTGACGCAGACCTCTCACAGATCCCTTCAGGACCAAGGGATGGTCTTTGAGATGAACCATTTTTTCTTTGAGATGACCCATTCCCAAAACACATGGAAAAGTGGGGTTTGGGTTGTGGGGCTTTTGTTGTTGTTGTTTGGTGTTAGTTTTTGGTTGTTTATATATATATATATGTAATTTATTTTTGTGTGTATATTTTTTATATATACCTTACTAGCATCAAATAGAAATTACGAATTCTGGCAAAGGTAAGAGCCATTTTCAAGCCTGGAAAATTCTCAAGCAATTTTCCTAAGAACTAAAATAAAAGCTTCTAAGTATAGCTTTTTTTCAGACCTGCCTAAAGAAAAGTGTGTTTTGACAATTTTACAGAATAAAATTTATACCAGAATTTACAAGGTGATTAAAAAAAAAAAAAAAAAAAAAAAAAAAGAATATTCCAGTGTAGGTGGTTTTGCCTTTCTTCTTGCTAAAGAAAATTAAAATCATATCCATTAAAGAAACAGCCAGCTTAAATTTATTTTATAGAGATACCCTCAATAATTACAAATAAATGTTCTTTTTCATGTGCTGTTAATCCTACAGGGGCAAGGATCAGCTGGCTCGTTGGAATAGCTCAAGCTTCTAATTGTTTCATGATGGTACTCTGCAACTCGCTGTGTTCTTGCAGAAGAAAAATTCTTCAGGTGTGATTTGGAAAACCATGTATTTCCTATATGTAGTCTGCAGGAGAGACCTGCATGATCCTCGCTTCATTTAAACCTCAGGCCATGCTGTCAGTATACAGCCCTCATTAGAGGCACCTGTGCAAACTGTGGCTGAAGGACAAAGGTTTTGCAATTAGCACTGACCTGAGTGCTGGAGGCCCGCCAAGCCAGGCTCTTCACACTTGTCAACCACTTTTAAAAACTCTGGGCCCAGTTCTAAGACGGAAATCGTCCTGGTTTATTCCTGTGGTATGTCCACAGCTACAGCCTGTGAATATTGCTAATCTGCTGAAACTAAGAAGGAAAAAGCAAAGCAAAAAAAAAAAAATATATATATATATATATGTATATATTCTTTACCATCACTTCTTTAAAAAGGCAATGTGTCTGCTTTGACTTTTCTTTTTTCGCTGGCAGATTTCAGCAGAAGACGACTTCAGTGCTACGAACATTTGAAATTCAGCTTTCCAGCCTTCAGCAAGGAGGAAGGGGACCTCCAGGCTTCCAACATTTTAAAGGAAGAGCTATGCTTGAAATGCGGTTTCCCTCCCTCACACTGCCCCTGCTCCTCTGGGACTCCGGGAACTTGTGCTCCCATCCCAGCCTCCCGCACACGCCGGAGCTCCCGAGCAAACAGATGGAAATCGAGACGTGCTTTTCAAAATCAGATTTTAGTATGAAATATGAAGGAGTTGCAAAATGAAGGAAAGTAAACACTCCCATCTAAGGCCATAATTTTGTCACAGAGGAACAAGAACTGTTTCACTTCTTACTGAAGTTGCCATTAAAAAAGCAGCTACTTACAAACAGCAACCATGCAGGCTTGCCCTGTCGGTTGTTACACAGCCGAAATAACCCCCCTGAGCTAATTACCACGTTATCACCTCCAAGCTCACATGCAAAGCCAGGGTTTAATGCACAAAACACATGGTAACACTACCAGAGGAAAAGGATTCCTTTCCTTAGGGATTAGAGAACTAATCTTACTTTTAGAAGAAACATGGGGGGAAAAAAGGTTTGTTTATTAGAGGCTGGACCAGTCACTGTCCAAGGACTCCACATCCCAATACACCAACCCTCCTCCAGAGCAAGGGGAGGAGAACACGATGCAAAGCCCATGCTCCCCAGGGTGCTCCCAGCCCTGCTACGGCCCGTCCTTTGTGCTGCCTTGGGAGCACTGAGCCAAAGTGAGGCACCGCTATGTTTTAAGCTTGCGCCAGCAAAAATAAATAAGCAAAAGGACTCATCTCCGGGCAAAATAAGTTCCCTGATACGCCTGACATGGTTGGAGGAAGGATGCAATAGATACGGATCTGGCTGGAGGCAGAAGGAAGGAGGGGGGTGACACCAAGATGAAGACGGGATCCTCCATGGGTGCACGTAGATCTGCACTTAGATCAAACTGCAAACTGCAGAGCAGGTTTTCAGATAGCTGAAAGTGCTGGTGAAATCAATGGCAAGATGGATGTTGGGTCAGAAGGAACAACCCCGGGGAAGTCTGAGGCAGCAGAACAATGGTGGAGGAGAGAGGGCGCAGGGATAAACTTTTCTTACAGCCTCGCACACACAGCCTGCGTTGTGCTGCTACACGGGCTCTGCTTTTTGAGTAAGCAACCCACAGCCACAAAGTCCAGGAATCTCCGTGCTCAGCAAACAGCCCAGGCCACAGAGATGCTGAACTTGCTGCCACAAAAGGGCCCGGGACACACGACTAACCTCCTAAATAAAAGCAAGCACAGGTGGCACTGAAGCATTTGCTCCCACTCCAGTGATCTTTCCGCTGTCACACTAGAATGAGGAAAAGAGATGGAAATCAGAGGTCCTACATTTCTATTTTTGCTTTTTTTTTTTTTTTTTTTTTTAACTGCATGGCACCAGAAGGTTAAAGAATCAGGCAAGGTCCTTTTCAACAGAGCTGAGGTTACAGCACAAAACAGAATAAATCGCAGCTGCGTGTTCAGCTCTGTAAATATCTCTAGCGAATGTGTAATTGGCTGTGGAGTGGGGTGGTGTGGGAGCAGGCAAGTCTCCAGGTATTGCATAAACACAGGATTTTCTATCCAGAGGGATGCATTTCTTGTTCGATCTTTACACCAGTCTGGCTAGCTGGCTTTCTGTCCCAGCACCGGGTGAGAAAACGGTTACTAGCAGAGCGTGGCACAGTGCACGGTAAAGAAAACCGACCGCATTTACAGCCCTGCAAACATAACCATGTAATTCCATGTAATTCTGGCTCTGCGTCTTGATCTGTGGCTGCAGTCTGGTACGGACGGTTTGCCTGAGCAAAGCTTTTCTACAGGCTTCCCAAGGATGAATTTCTCTAGTGGGGTGTTTACAGAAAGCACAATTTTTTATATATATATATTTTTAATGGTTTGCATTTTTTATAGTATTCCCAACTCACAGAACTCTTAAATGGAAAAAAAAAATTAAAAAAGAAAAAAATTAATGCTAATATAAAAACTAATTCAGACGTATAAGAATTAGTTTTTCATTGATATCATTAGATCTCAATGAGTCTTGTCACTGGTTCAGGTGGCCTTTCCCTCCCTCCATCCCCACCGATGTGAACAAGAGGAATTTTAGTCTTTTTTTCTCTGGGGATAGAATGAAACCATTGCCGTACAAACTCCTCAGATGCAGCACACAAAATAGAGGGGGAAAACAGCCCATGAGAACAACTCTTGTCTGTGAGCAGGCAGCTTTCAGTCTCCTTGCAAGTCTCAGCCCCGCAGAGTTGAGTTTTGCCAGCTGAGGCACGGCGTGGACAGACACGAACAGGGCAAGGTCTTGCCAAGGGAACTGCCCACGCAGGTAAATTAAAGCTACCTGTAGGTACCTGCAGGGTAATAAAAGGTAGCGCCTGACACCCTGAAATGTAAATCTTCCATTAATCAGGTAGAAGGGAACAGGGAAATACAGGTCTCTACTTCTGGTGGCCCTACCTGGGCAGCGGTGTTACGTGACTGACCCCACCTGAGTTTGAGCAGGAGATGCCCATGGGTGAAGCCAAGCTGGCCTGAGCCACAGCAGCAAAGCAGACCAGTGACTGCATGCTTAACTTTACAAGTATTTTTATTATATGGTGTAAGCTGATACCTACCATGGAACAACCATGGAAATGTGAAATAACTCAGACTGCTGAAGGCGGCTCTGGGTGAAACGCTGCACTGGTAGCAGAAGGACAGGAGATCTTAGCTTAGACATAGCTTCTTTTTATGCTCTGCTTGACCTTTCAGTGTTCTTTTTTTTTTTTCCACAATGTATCTACAGCTATCCTAGAGGTAAAGCATAGGTGAACTATAGAGCTAGAAGACAAACACACATCATGAATTAAGAACTTAAAAACTATCAATCTACTTGCAAAGTCAAATGTAGTTAGGCTAAACTGTGTGTCGTTAGTTTAGGTCCCATATTACTTAAACAAAAATCATCCCTAATCCAGCCCGGACCAGGGAGAGGCAAGGGTGGCCAGAGCTGTGCAAGGCTTCCTGAGCACCCTGCGCTATCGGGAGCGCAAGGAGCACGAGCGGTCTGTGCCGCTGGAGACAAACAGCTGCTCTCTGTTTTCACGGACAACAGTGCGATTGTTTTGCCATGTGTTTGACTAGCTAAACAGAGCCCTGGCTTCAACGCAACATGTTTCCCCGATCAGTCGCTTGCAGCAGTAAAGGAAGCCAGCTTACGTCTTGAAGAGCAACAAGAAAGCATGGCTAGGAGTGTGGGGAAGGCACCCGTGACCCCCAAAGCACTCAGGGTCGAAAGCTGCCATGGCCACAGTGCTGTCATCCAAGCAGCATCTGAGGACCCCTTCAAGCCCTTCAAGGCTTCAAGGGAAATGAGTATTGCCTCTGAACCTCTTAAAACAAAGTGCTTTTAATTCTCAGTCCAGGGCAAATGCAGTTCAAAATTTGTTAAGCTTTTTTTTTTTTTTTTTTTTTTTTTTTTTTTTTTTTTTCATATTTTAGCCGCTGCAGAAATCCAGTAGTGGGTTAAGTTTTCTGGATGAGACTACCCTTCAGAGAGCCTTGGCTACCTAAGAGTGACCTGCAAGAGCCTAAGAAAGCTCGAGCAAGGGTAAGATCACAGCTGTTCTGGCTGGCACTAAAACTCGCCATTAAAGAGGCTATAGACCCTGCTGGAATTTGGAAGCTGTATCAAAACACAAGCCCAGCACTGTTTCGCAGCGCAGCTGAAACCAAGACTGCTTTCTCTCCTTCTGAATGGGTACAGCTGTAAGACTTCAGAAACAATCAAGAAAGCCCTTTCGTAAGCACAGGGCGTTCAGATATCTGGTTCATCCTGCCATAAAACCCCACTTACTCAAAAAAGGGTTTTAAACCTACCTTTTATTAAAATAATTTGTCTAATTTTAAAAAATCCGCTGACCTCCAATTATGAATATGCAGACAATTTTTTCTTCTGAATTGTTTTTGCTGCTGATGAAAAGGAGCCAATGCACAGACACAAGTACAGTAGGTCACTTGTTGCCCAACAGCATTTTAGGTGACCAATCTACAAACAAGGTCAGTTCTTATGGTAATTCCACCCTTGGGAAGGCAGAAGGAAGAGCTCTGAGATATCACAAAACTTTCTATATTTGCATAAGATTTTAGCCGTTGTAAAGAAAAAGAATCATATTTTATTGCCCAGTAAAACTCCCACTGCGTTAAAAGAGTCTTTAGAAAAAATCACACAGAGTTACTGGAAATACAATACCACCTCATGACATCTGTAGGCCAAAATTCAGACCTGTGGTAAGCCAGTGCTAAAATTGTATTATAAACATTTAGGGAAAGAAAAGGTAATTCACTGTTAAAGGTGAGATTTGTACTCAAAAACCTAAACAAGCTCCTTCTTTTATATTTTACACAGGAATTCTTGCTACCTTAATTCTTTTAGTAGATTAACAGTTTCTCCATAGTGACTAAAATGGTTCCTGTTCTTCAAAAGCAGGGCTGAAAATCAAGGGAACTGAGAATCACAGAAAGAATTTACCTCTGTTTTCATTTGCTTGGGGTAGTTTGCTGGAGTACTGCTCTATCCTTCTGCATGGCAGCAGATCTTCCTGCTTATATTTCAGGGTATGACATTACACATGCAGCATTTTGATTTCTTTATCATATAACACAGTCCCTGAGAGCCACAGCAAGCATCTATCATCTAGTCCAATAAAAAAAATCTTAAAACGTCTTTTATATATATATATAATTTAATTTATGTCCACTGACTCAGAAGAACAGAAGCCCATAGTCCATTGTAGTGAATGCAGTCCTGCACCACATCTACTTGGTAGTGACCATGCACTCAGAGACATCCGCATACCAGTGGAATTCACCTAAGCATCCAAAACAGCTTCAGCATGAATACTGGAGCCTTGGTTCAAAACAAAACAAACCTTAAATAACTGCAGGGGGAAAGAAGCAAAGCAACACATGGAAACAAGAAGAAAAAATGGAGTTCCACCAAGACAAGTAGGACTGGAGGATGCAGTTTTGACATATCTAAAGACTGCAGGAGCTTTATCTTGGCTTTAAAAGAACCTGAGTGTCTTACCTGAAGTCTAATGATTTATTAGGGGAACACAAAGTAAAGCAGAGGAGAATTTTGGTAAAGACTAGAAGAGGCTAGAATAGGGTAGAAGAGGAAAAGGAAAGCCTTTAGCTAGTCCCAGAACAGTGATAACCTGGGAAGGGATGGCAGAATCATATATCACAAAGAAAGTATTACTGCAAACACAAATTTATCAACAAAATATCGCACTCTACAGGTACCTCAAAGGAGGCTGTAGCGAGGTGGCGGTTGGTCTGTTCTCCCACATGCCTGGTGACAGGACGAGGGGGAATGGGCTGAAGTTGCGCCAGGGGAGGTTTAGGTTGGATATTAGGAAGAACTTCTTTACAGAAAGGGTTGTTAGACACTGGAATGGGCAGCCCAGGGAAGTGGTTGAGTCACCATCCCTGGAGGTCTTTAAAAGACATTGAGATGTAGAGCTTAGGGATATGGTTTAGTGGAGGACTTGTTAGTGTTAGGTCAGAGGTTGGACTCGGTGATCTTGTAGGTCTCTTCCAACCTAGACTATTCTGTGATTCTGTGAACAAGAGGAGGATGGCTTAGAAAGAGAGCAGTTGTAGGAAATGAATTGTGAAACTCCATGGAGCTGTGCAGGTTTACCCCTGCTGCACAGGAGTCTTCGTATCTCATCTGTAAATTTTGGCTCTGAGACTGGGAAACCTAGACAACGTGCTCTTAATCACAGCCCCTGGAAACAAAAGAAAACTTTAACAGACCTGGAGTGTTTTTCATTTGTACTGGTACCATAATGGATCTACTCATCAGATTTTTCCACTGTTGCAGATCTGTTGGCATTGTCCATCTGTCTACTCCCATTTACAAGAATATCTATGAATTCTGGTAGGAAGATGGTTGGTGTAGTTGCACGGAGGGTTTGTGACAGGGTAAAGAAGAGAATCCAAATCCAGTTTGTCTTCCATGTGGCCACCACGGGGAAGGTTCAGCCTGCAAGGCAGTGTCAGAGTGTCTCTACAATTGTCTCCTGCCTCTCTGAGAGGTCCACAGTTACACAGCTCCCACTAAAGAAGAGGAATAAAACACCAAGTAGCTGGTGAAATGAAGGAGCAGAAGAGAGACTGTTCAGCAGCTCATCAAACCCTGCACTGGGATTCTCAATGACAAGGGAAAAGTGGGATTGCTGAGAAAACCTCTCATGATTTCAATCAACCTAAAGACACCGTGCTAACGCAAAGGATGATCAAGGCCATAAGGACTCCGTTGTTGCACTTGTAGCATTCTGCAGTGAAAGCAAAGGAAAGATTTGCCAAACCCTGTCTCCTTTTGGCAACCAGACAAAGTTCTGGCAGGGACACACAATGCAGCTCCCCAGATCACATTTTCCTTCATTAAGAGAAGCCCTTAGCTTGGTGAGAGGTCTGAATTCACAAAACTCTCAGACAGAAGGAGATGTGCAAGATATAGCCTGCTGTCCAGTACTCATTTTAAAAGATTTTGCTGTTCCTGAAATGCTCTGTCCAGCATTTAACTGCAATTAATGGTACTCAAAGGCATTTACTTTGTGCAAATGGATTCCAAAATCCGTGATGGCTCAATTAGACCTCTCGAGTCCCACGTCGTTTCCATGACCACACAGTGCAGTGCTCAGATGTACTCCCCAGGAAGAGAACTGTGTTACTATCATGCTTTTGCAAGGCAATAATCCTGGTATAGTTCAATTACAAAGGTTTTAGGGTAGGTCCAACCTACTTAAAAGAGGTCATAAAAAATTCAGGAGCTGTTCATTTAGATTAATGAAACGTACCCAGGATGGGAACTTTAGGACAACTACAGCTGCATCACCTCTGCTAAGCAGCTAACTCCTAAGCAGCTAACTCCTTGAGCAAATAAATGATGACTGCAGACCAAAATGAGAAGGAAGGCATAGAGTAGGCAAATCCAAGCACAGATTCATGCTTTGATGAGGAAAATATGCTGTTAAACAGTTGTCAAGGACAACCATCCACTAACCCATTTTTCATGTCAGTGGCAGAGTTTTTTCACATTCACAAAGATTTGGTCTCTTCCAACTTCTGTTGAATCATCACGTTACTAACACAGCTGTCCCACTACATTTTTCTTTAGTCTTTTAGAACAGATTTTTGCCAAAGACTAGGTGGAATGAAAAGCACCCAAAATGTTGACCATTATGTTGTTACCATGTTCTTAACATGTCCCAACTAATGGGACAAACCACTCTTCTTGAGCATGACTCGCAAGATATTTGAGGCTATTGGGTACCATCCTCAGGTCACTCTCTCCATCTCTGTGCTCAATATTGGCAAATAAAATCTGAGGATCTGTTTACAGCTGCATAAAGTGAACACTGAGATGACAGCCTGTTCAGATTTTCTTTGGATTCACAAAACGGGAGTAGATTTGATAGTAAAATATAAATCTGATTCTTTAAAATTAGATTTCTCTGGAGTCAACGTTAGGTGCTTGAATACAGCTACCACATTTCCATGGAGGAGAATGGACCTTTATTTTATAGTTTATAACTAAATATGATCAAAAATATAGACACTCAGGGAGACATGTTTGAAACTTCTATATACATGTATTTTCATGCACCACACTAGTGGCATTCATCACACGCACATTTAGCTGTGCTGCTTCTCTATTTATGGACAAGCTATGAAAGCAGTTTGTCAGCAACTTTTTTTGAGTGTTCACATTACTAAATACACTCATTCTGAATTCACTCTAATGTAATTATCAAATTCAGCAGCTAGCTGATAACATGGCTAAAGGAAAATACCAACCTACCTCAGTGTTTTCATGCTGTAATTGAAAACAGATGGCAACTCATGTAATTTATGCTTTTCTACAATCAGTAACATGTTGGGATAAGATAAGAATTCTAAGACTGAATTGCATCTGCTTCAACAACACCATATGCTAGTGCACAGTATAAATATTTATCCAAGCCTACTTCATCTTCTCATTTAAAGCTCAGTCACATGAGATAATAAAAGTACCCTTTGGATACCTTCAAATAGCACCGAAGCATCTCCCTAGTGCTTTAAAGGGTTAGAGTCCCAGCACCAAACATCAAAGTATCTTCCCTTTCCTACACTTCATCGAGAGGTTTAAATGGCAGCATGTTCATTTATATAAGTCCCTATCTTCAAGCTCCCACTGGGCTGCTGTCAGGAATTATGAACAATTTTCTCACTTGTGATGTCCACGATCCTTCACTTTTCCCGCCATTCTGTAGAACATCGGAGATTGGCCACAGCCATAAACGGGGTATTTTTTTTTTTTCCAGGGGGAATAAATGTTCCTTGAGGGTTTTCAGATTGGTTATGTTAAATAGCTAAGCCATCACCAGGTTTGGGGTCAGACTGGCAAGGACCGGGGGTTTTGCATTTCTCTGCAGTACGGGGTACATTCCACCTCCCAGGAATTTCACAGTTCAGATTTCTTGCTATTGCAGGAATTGAAAATGGTGGCAATCCCTCTGATATCACATGGTTTTGATTCCCTCCTCCCTCACGAAAGGCTGACACCTTATAATGCTTAGCTTTTAGTTCTTTATGTTTCAGGCCTGTAATATTTTGTGATTGTGGCTGTATTTGGACTCTGCAGACTGATCAGATAGTGCCTATCTCAGTGAGTACTGGACTTGATGGCCTCGACAGACCCTGACAACAATTACGTACCACGAAACAGTGGCTACTCAATAGTGGATGAGATTTGGCTCTAAGCCTGCTAGTGAATTCATTGGACAACCCAGGACTGAAATAATCATTTGTGAATGTAAAAGATGATGACCCAGGCAGAAATTTATGAGGCTGATCTCCTCCCTCTGCCAGCTTTTAAAGATCAACAGGAGAGCAGAACCAGGCTGAAATGATGCTGGCTGTATCCTGTAATCCCCAAGAAGAATGGATTGGTACTGGTGACTAACCGATACATGGTCTCCAAAACCCCCTGCTGCTTACTGAAATTAGGAAGAACTGGAATGGGATAGAAAAGGTTGAGTGGCCACTGATAATTTGTACGATACAAATACCTTAGGTGTAAGAGCTATATATACTAATTTGTTCACGATCAGTTTAAGGAGTCAGAAATTCTTCAGCATTCCGCAAAGGTTAAACTGGTCACTGGTTTCTCCAGCCAAAAGGAAGAACAGATAATCAGCAAAATTACCTATTAATTTATCTCCTCCCTAGGCCTCACACTAAGCTTGGTCTGTGACATTTGTCACGCTCTGCTGCAGTGATGTCACACTAAATAACAACATGTAATATCCAACTAGTTTGAAGTCAAGTTGTGTAACCTTGCAAAAACACTTAAAAGCAGAAATTAGTTTACAGAATAAAACACTGAAAAAGGGGGATGAAATATTTCCTGACAACAGCTGGCAGTGTTTAGTAGCACCATTTGCAGGGGCCTGAATTTTGCAGCCAGTCAATCCAGAATATTCAAGCACCCTCGGAACTTCTAAACCCTGCTGTTCCTGTCTTCCCTTCTCAGTCTGCTGACGACAGCAGACAGCAAAACAGAGCTACAAATAACTTGGACGTACGCATCGCAACACTGACTCCTTTCATAGCCCTGCGTCGCCTCCAGCTTCTGCTTGTTAATGCGCTTACAGCCGTAACGATCCTCCAACGCTGCCACAGGCGACTGCACTTCAACAAACCAGGTCTAAAAATACTTTAATAAAGCTAATTGACAACATATTTATTAAATTATTTGTTCACCTGCAAACCTGGAACCCCAAGCTGTACAAGGTAATCCCATTTACCAGGCCCAGAGGAGGTATCGAGACTTAAAACCACAAAGACAATGCTCTCTTGCACCTCTTAAGCAGACTGAGCTAATAATTTTCTCAGAATTAAATGGTCTTAAAATTGCCCCAGAGGAAGATGTCACTGTAATGAGGTGGTGCCTGCAGCCACACCAGAGGTGAGTACGCATTATGGAGACCTGGGCATCCCAGTCACTCCACGCTGTGGTGACCACTCAACCATTGCGTGTGGTCGAGCGCTTCATGGCCAGCTCATTGAAATTTCTACTGAGGTTTTCCATTCACGGAGCTTTGAAGAAGGCCAGGAACCCAGCCAAGTTCAAATTGAAAATGAGACACCACAGAGTCGTTCAGGTAGATTGATCCTGTAATGTTTACTGCTTTATGTAATATACAGTGGGGTTTTAAGTGCACAAAGTGAGATCCTGCAATGAGATGGTAGGAAGCAGTCCTCTTGCAACAATTTGTCCAGCATAATGCAAAGACAGGAATATAATGCTCTCCAGGAGAGATAAGTGCAAAATCACAAGCTTTACAAATACAGACACTTCCAGAACTGATTACACTGGATACATCTCCTTGGGAGGAAAAACCCTGCTGATACTGCCAAGAACTTTTCTACAAACTGCAACGCCAAGCCTTGGCTCTTCTTCAAATTCTTGCCCTTTCATCATAGCCAACTTTCCTTGTTAGCGCTTCTTTGGTGTAGCGCTCAGAGGAGCACTGGCAGACAAAAGCCTCCTACACCAGGCCACCAGAAGTTACCACGCCGCGGTCTATTTTCAAAATGCTCCACCTGCAGCTTCTACAGAAGGGAAGGCTTATTTTCAAGGAGCTGTCATGGTAAAGCCTGTCATACGATTCCTTGAAATCTGCCAGATTGAAGAGTGCTGTAAACAGATGGATTAAGTGACATAGATTTTTTAAAAATTCAAATACTGCACTAGAATTTACATACCTATTGCCATGGGAACACCTCAACACACACATAAAAAACCTTATTTTCAAAGGAAACTGGCATATCTTCACCAGGGGCTAAACGTCTTCGGCATTTCTGAAAGCAGGGCACCAATTTTGGTGTCTAAACAAGGACTCTTCTAACATATGGCCATAATGTTTCATGCACAATTCTGTTCTGAGAAGGGGTTTTGTGCAAGGATAGGACCTTTGCAAATAATCAAATCTATCCTTTGCGCAAATTCAGGGCAATATATCCCAGTTTTACTGGCTAAAATACCATTTACTCCCACTAGGACAAGGGAGTCTTACATTCTTATGTTGTGAGTGGATCAGATAAACCTGCGTAACCCCATCAGAGGACGTGAGTGCACAAAGAGCAGGAATGGAAGACACAAGGACACAGTTTGTTACACAAAACAAGTTTCAGAGGTGCAACACAAAAACAAAATAAACAGGATTAACTCAAATATCCTACTGAGGTGTTGCAGGGCTGTCAACACAAAACCAAAAGTAAAAACAAACCCAAAGCCCACTATATTCAGCTCTAAGCTTCATAGTTCAGAAGTGAAATCTCTAAGATTATGTATGACACTACAGTGTTATTTTTACAAGTCAAGTTTCAGAATAGATCTACTCTACTGCTGGCTGCTAAATTCTGAGAGAAGAAGATACTGTAAGGTACTAAACTCCCTGTTTCAGAATCTAGAACGTACACATGAATAAATTCACTATTTTTAAATTTAAGTCCTGTGTATTTTAGACAAGATTACTTTTCAAAAACAATACTATTCATTTAGAAGTTATAAATGCATATTATATTGATGTATTGTATAAAACATAGGAAGAAATCCAGTTCCCTCCGGAATGGAGCTGGTTGCCAGCAGGATGTGTCAGGTGCTGCCTGTACCAACAGGCTCTGCAGCCTTCTAGGGCTTTGGCTGCCCTTCCTCAAGGGAAGTGAATGTTTCAAAAACAGAACGTTCTTGCTAGTTTCATAAAAAATCAGCAGCCAGAGGGGAGAAACTCCTATTGTATATTTACTGAGGAGGGAGCCACGGCATATCCACCAGCACCGTGCAATGGGCAGGACAGGTAGCATATGCTGGGTGGGTGGGAATCCATGGGTGAGCATACTGGGAATGGCAGACAGATTACAGAAAGCAGGATAAAATTAATAAATGAATTAATTAATATATTAATGGGAAACTGGGCTGCTCGTGGAATACACCTGAAACCTTCACTTGTGTTGTTATGGTACAAGAAAACATGACATAAGCTGCTCATTTGCACCTGGCTCAATCTGAATACTGGAATAGGTGTAGCAGCTAGTTTCCTTTTCTTGCTTTTATACGTTCTTAGCATAATGCTTTGCTTTTATTTTTCCCACTGTACAAGAGAGTGACTAATTCACAGACATGATCCAAAACAGCAGGTAAGTCAATGGGCCCTGCATTAGCAGTACAAAAGCCTTCACATGGAAATTGTATTTATTTATTTTTAAATCATGTATGAAAGCATTTCAACTCTTTATGAAATGTGAGCGTCACTCATTCTTCTTTCTAAAATGTCTTGAATTTTAACTGCTTTACAGTGAACAATGGGTTCATTGTGAATAGGTATGCCTGGCTTCATCTTCACATGTAGGCAAGTGTAGAACCTGCATACAATTTTGCAATAAATCACTAATAAATTGCAGAGTAAAGGGGAAGAACGCTAGAATGTGTACAGAGTTGGAAATAGGTGGAAATAAAAACAAACAAAAAAAATAAAAAATAAAAAATAAAAATAAAAAAATAAAGTAACTTGGAAAGAAGAGCTGAGTTTCACATGAGAAAGGGACTTGAAGACATCCCATCCCTGGAAATGTTCAAGGCCGGGCTGGATGGGGCTTTGGGCAACCTGGTCTGGTGGGAGATGTTCCTGCTCATGGCAAGGGGGCTGGAACTGGATGATGATTAAGGTCTTTTCCAACCCAGCCCATTCTGTGATTCTATTGAAAACCTCTAGGAGAGAAGACAAGAAAGAGGAGGAGGGCAAAAGGTAACTGAAATCAACGATTAGAAATGCCTGAAACTGAAAGACCCTCAGCCCAGGAAAGAAGAGCACCTCTCACTGCCAAGTACAGACAGCCCAAGACCTTCAATTAGAAGCCCAAACATTCCAGTAAAGCATCCCAGTTTGACCACGCACCTTCATGCCAGCTGCAGCTGCTGGCCCACTGGGATCCACAGCCTGGATGTGGCAGGGCTTGCTGCCTCGCACCACGAAGCCCCAGCCAACTGCATCGCCAACGATCTTGAAGGAGAAAAGAAGGAGGTGAGCACTGGCCCCATGACACATCTAAATGGTTCAGGAAAACTATTTTTTAATTCCAACACATAACAACGAACACTGTGTGACAATATTTTATCAAAGCCTGTGTACAGGCTGCTATATCACATATGGGAAAGGCACAATGTCTTTTGGTTTCAATTATTTTTGTTAAACTAGGAGGCTGCAAAAGCTTTCTAACGACTAGGTTCAAAATTGTCTTTTCAGAAAGGCTTCCTCTAATACTGGATTAAAATTTCTGTCCCATCATAGTCTAAGAAAAAGTATGCCTGAGTAGAAAACTTCAATCTGGGTAGATAATCCATGCCTACAGCAAACACAGTACCAGAAGCACAAAGTTTAGATGAGTTTGTATAATAAAAATATTACTGGCTTTATGTAATTTCACACCCTATTTCAGTCAGCAGTACTACGCTGGCAGAAAGACAGGATAAACAAGTGCAGAATCAGACCTGAAATGTGTGGAAGTACTGATAACGGGCTTCAGGATTTTAAAGTACAAACCTTAGCAAATGCAAATAAGCTCTAATTATCCCTTCAGAAAATGTCTGTTTGGATTACCTTATGCATACCACACACAGAAATAGAGAGAAATACCAGAGACATACCGTAAAAGTTTTTCTGACATATGGGGCTCCAGGCATCAAGAGCTCATCGGCAGTCACCGGTCTCTTTAATACTGTAGGGGTACATAAATGAATATTCAATATAAGCATTCCTCTCAAGTTTTTCCTAATAAATAAGACAAAATGTTGGAATATGGGATCTTTTTGGTCCCAAATCCCATATACTCTTTCAAGTCTTGACGTCTTGCTTGAAAGCAGCAGAAGAGCCAAAAAAAAGACTGAAGAATAACTCTGAGCACCAACGATGAGATCTTCAGAAAAATGGGGTGTTGAGGTAACAGACTTCAATGTCTGCAATTGACATCCCCTAAACACTGTCATGTATGTCAGAAATACAGTTCCTGTGTCCAATGCAGAAGCAAGCGGCCAAGCTCCCTGGCACGAAGCAGCTTTTCTTGCGGGCTCCCTCTGCACTTTGTGTGCTCTCTGCTTTTTCATCTGACTCAGTTTGGAATCCCAGAATTCAATAACAAGAAAATTCTGAAGAAAGGTTGTATTATATACAAGAAAGCTTGGTAACCTTTCCTCTATTTCCCAACCCAAGAAGTGAGTCTTTGTCATTTCTGAATCCCCACCTTTTCGACCAACATTTTTTTTTTTTTTGCTTGGGGATGGGAGCTGATTTTCCCTGCCTTCTTGTTGGCGTAGTCATGCAACATTGCTGCTGTTTGGTTCAGCAATTATCCCAACAAGGAGGTTTCTGCATTTGTAAGCACAGATATCAAATGCCCTCATAACCAGAGAGTCATATCCAGAGATTCCCCGCTACCTTTCTATATTATGAATTAATTTTCCCCTGAACAAAGTAAACGCAATGTTCTGTCAAATCAGACTGATACCATTCTGCACACTGTATTTATCTGTCTGTCAATGCTTTACAATACGGAGGGCAATGGAAAGCTGTATGTTCTTCACTGCATTTGCCTGCTTCACCTTTCAAATTATGACTGCTTTTCCTTTAGTGATAAATGCTTTTCATGATGTCTACCTTTTAAGTCACAGGTGGAATACAAAATTTCTCCCAGATGGTATTCTGAAACATTCATGAATTTCTTAATGACACTCCTGGGAGCGGGAAGAATTCTAGCACACAAACCAGTAAGTTTGTTTTTTTTTTTTTTCTTTCCCATGGATTTTGACAAGCAGTCATTTAGCCAGAGTTACACTTTTCAGAGCAAGCCCGTTCAGCTTAAAAAACCTGGATCATTATACTCAGTCAACAAATGAGAATCAGATAAATCATACACAGGATTCCCTTGCATGCCACCCTTCATTACACCCTCAGAAATTTTGTTTGATGATTGTTTTCCTACATGACTGGTCAAGTCATGACCTGTTTTTTTAAAAGTCCTTGCCTGCAACAGAACTCAGCTGACAAGATGCCTGTCTTCTGTTTATTAGTGCACAATCCAGCAGCATGCTCTGGTTCTGGATAGCAGGAAACTACTGGTGAAAAAAATCATTTATAGTTCAGTAGAGGTTTAAGAATTCCTCCATAACATTTACATCTGACAGCCTTATGTTAACCTCTGCAAGATGGTGTGGATCTGTAGCTGTGCTACAGGAGAAATTACCCTAACGGAGATTGTGTTTAAAAAACAAAAACAAAAACAAAAACAAAAACAATAATTTATGGAAGGGCAACATCAGCCTATCCTTTTTCTTCCAGTGTTGTTTAATCAGCTGCATTAAAATAAACTTGTTCTCACTACTCATGGGTTGACACTTGGTATATAATCACAATCATAAATGAATGGAATAGCTGGCATACTTCAGATAATGCACACATTTATGGACAGCACATGAATGCTGCTTTATCTGTTCCAGAAAATTTTCCAAGATGCGATTATGGTGTACTGGGGCCAAGGGTTCATCACACCAAACCTATCAGAGCATTTCTAGGTAGATATTTTGCCAAGGTACAATGCTGTGGCACTTTTCCTAGAGGGGCAAACACGTGGGAAGGTGGCACTGAGCACCCTGCAGCAGCTTACTCTGAGTGTGCAATGACCAACAGCAGTGAGAGCACTCCCCAGAAATGAACAGCAGGTCTGGTGTATGAGGTTATGGCTTCTGGTCATGCAATCACACTCAGTCCTTCGGTTGATTTTAATTTAGACCCTTGTCCTCAATTCCCAGCAGAGCTTAAAGAGAGGGAAGGAAATGTGCTAACAGCAGAGTGTGTCCCTGTAACTACACCTGTGTTTCTGATGGCCACTCTGCACAACTGGGATGAAATGCACTTACTCATCTCCAGAGTGAATTGTCAGCGTTTTGAACAGGTCTCACATAGTGCTTGACGCACTCTCTAGCAGTCACTTTAAATGCCAGCATCCCTTTGAAGGAGAAGCTGACAGTCATCCACCGAAGCCTTCCGCAGATGTACAATGCTGCCCACACCATCAGCAGGGACCCAGCAGCCAGCTCCTTGCAGTGTGCTCCTGTCTGTGCAAGACCACTGCTTTCCCACCTCCCTTTAGCAGGCTGGTGCAGGGCAAAGCAACCCCCTCATGTGCCTTGCACAATGGCATAGGTGTCCCCTCCTCTAAATGAGCAATAATCCCCAAAACGACTTCCTGCACACCTCCTCCATCAGTTGTACACACCTCTCTACTGAGAGCAGAACTGGGAATTTACACTAAATCCAAAATGATAAGGAGCACAAAGGGCAACATGGACATTGAACTTCAGGGCTCTTTCTGAGAGGCTGAAACAACATCCATCCCAGTCTGTTTTCCCCTTCACAGATGTACAATAAGAAACAATTTTAACCAAGCTGTGGAAGAATGGGTGTGTTTAACCTTCCGGCATGGGATAGGAAATCCTTTCAAAAGGAAAATAAGCTTCACCACTACTTTTACCTTCCCAAACAAACCAGTGCAAGACCTAAACAAACAAAAACATTGAAATGGTCTTTGACAGGCTCAAACAATGCTTCCTCCGGTTTTAGATGCTGCTGTTTTCTGAGCTGTGCTATTTTGTAGTGGCAACTGGACAGTTAAACTCTCCCATGACTTACGCCGAAGGAATGTCTCGAGGAGGAGGCCTGAGTTGGCCCAGGGCTTGGCAGTGCAGAGGCGAAGCTGAGTCTCTGACTGCATGTCCTCCTCGGAGATAAATTGCAGCTCCAACCACAATTATAGGCTTGGTGCAGAGATTATGGGAGGCACATGTCTGGCTTGTATTCGGCAAGACTTCAGGCTGGGTGATGCTAACAGTCTCCCCCGGCCTTAAAAACCCACGGTGCTATGAATTTTTAATCTATCCTTGAAAAGATAAACCTAGACGTGACGTTAGGCATTCCTCACATCCCCTTTTCCCCAGACAGATGCCTGCTCCTGCCGCCTGTGCATCAGAAGCAACGCTGGTGCTTACCAGATTTGGGGTTGCAGAGCACGGGGGGGCTGCTGCTGAGTGTCGGGCTGCTGCTGAAGTACCCGCTGCTGCCACAGCTGCTCATGCTGCTCCTCCGCACCGCCGACACGATCTTTATCTCCTTGGTGGGACTCACTGCACACCCCGAGAAAACACAGGGAGAAAGGGAACTGATGTCCATTATTAAATGCATTTCTCTGGGTTCTTTAAGACACTAAGCCATGCTTTACCCTTCCTACGGGGTAAGCGTGTTGTACACAGAACGGTCACTGCATGAGTATAACACCATAGCTAACACGACAGCTGAACTGCTCCCATTGCAGGATTTTCTAGGAGGCATTTCAGTAGAGAAATACATTTTTCTACTTCCCATTTATTCTTTCATTTCCTGCTTGATAGCACTGTATAGCAAACACTGCAGGATCCTTTCCCCTCATTTTTCTCAAAACCAGGATACAATATACGGCAAATTACTCTGGGTTTAGGGGGATTTAAATCCATTCTGTTTGATTGCGGACACTAATTTTTGACCAGCAAGTGAGCTGTTATTTATACAGGAGCAAAACCACCACAGAGAGCTAAAGATTTGGTAAACTGAGTGAAAGCACAATGTGAACAGGGATACGTGATACGCTGTGCTGTTTTTTTCAGATAAACACTGAAATCCCTCACACAAAAAGGAGACTAAAGGATATTTAGCATCCCATGGAGTCACTCTACAGACAGCAGTAGAGTTGATGAGTCACCTGAGAGAAAACTGGTGTGTTTTCTGTTGTCATGGTTCTGCTTGCGCAGGCAAAAGGGGCTGTCGTGGCTTTCTGGCATCAGGCGAGACTTCTCAGTGAGCAGCTCCATTAATCGCCGCCGCCGGCGGAAATTCATTCTGCACTGGTAGAGCAAGTTGCTGTCCATAAAATGGTGCTTGTTGGACACTGGAAAAAGAAACAGATAGAAGTGATTGCTTGGTGGGGCTCAAATCTGAGCGTACCTATCTGCCACGTGTGCCCTCCCATGAGGAACAGTCGCACCTCTTCCCTCCCCACTGCAGATTCAGAAAAGGGGCAAGGTGTCCAGATTCACATGGGTGGCTTCAACAAGCAGGCTTTTATAGGGCCGGTAACACAGTAGGAACTTCAGCGGCCACAGCTGCAAGGCATCTTTCAGAGCACCTTGATTAATGAGAAGCACTCCTTTTTGTCGAGTGGAAGTGGAAGCACTCCATCCATCACTCTGTGACAGGCCGCGCGACGCCCCTCTCGGTGCACGCCGTGTGCCACGCGGAGCTGTGGTCACTACACCAGACTTACGTCCCTCCCTCCCCTGAGCCTTGTGCCTCGATCTCAGGCAGCTCTGAAAAGCTGGCCGCCCTGCCTGCCTCCGTCAGAGCCACGGGGCAGCAGAAAAGGGAGACCTGTGTATTTCCTCTGTCTTATCCACCACAGACACGGTGTCCCAGACACTTCCTGCATTCCGCTTCCTCTCCCTTGCACGCATACGCAAGGTTTGGGAACAGGCACCTGGCCAAAAATCGTTTCTAACGTAACGAGCAGAACTCTTAATTACAACCTGTTTTGACACTGAGAGCAGATCCCAGGTTGCTGGTGGACTGAGCGTGTCCACAGACTGCAGCCTGGCCGCAGTGTCCGCGTGGCCACTGTTGCTGCTTCTCAACAGCGATGTAAAATGCAGCAGTTGGACCGAGCTCTTTGCCAGGTGCCTGAAGAGCTCAGAGTCCTGCAGGGCTGGACAAAAGCTCTCCTGAGCAGCCCCTGCATTAGCACTGCAGGATCCTAAATAGCTGCAGGAGATGTTTTGGCTGCATTCTCCCCGTCTTCACTCAGCTCCTCTCTGATCACGTTCCACAGAAATGACTTCCCGCGGCTGATCTTGCCCTTGAAGGATCTGCGTTCTGGATTTACCCCGTTTAGAAATTGCACTTCTTCCAATATTGAATCACGAGGACTGGCGGGCTGTAAGTATTTACATGTAATGCGTAAACAACAACACAGATACGCGCTCAGGCAGCAGCCAAGCCTGACGCTTGGCGAACATGACTCAGGCACGGCCTCAGCCTCTGCCGCAGGCACTGTGCCGGGGCCTTGCTCTCGGCTCTGCCCAGCACCTGCGGTCCAAAAGCAGCAGAACCCAGGGTGCTGCACCAGATCTGCAGCCCTCAACACGCTCTTTGATCTCATCCCTTCTTTCACACCCCTCAATGCACTCCTGCATCCTCTCACCACTTCTGAATACCTTACGATTTTGTAGCAGCAGCCTTGCATGATAGCCTTGGAAAAAAAAGCTGTATTTAAACATGCACTTCCTCTGTCCTTTGATACTTGTGAGCTGGAGGAATAGCCTCAAAGAGCCCAGTCATCTCCTGCAGCAGCTTCTGGTCTCAGAGACCATATTCATGTCAGGGAAGTGAAGTAAGTTATCCTTACTTCCTTGGAAGAGGCCAGCCTAGCTGTGATGCTCAGGGCTCAGCCCTCCGTACAGGCACAGAAGCTGCCATATGGGGTCAGGCTGTGAGTCCCTCTTGCGGAGAAGCCTAGAGAAGCCTGTCTCTTGCTTGCCTGGGCTACTGCCAGAGATGGGCCACTGCACAGATGGACCTTCTGCCTTTGGGACACAGGGAATAATCAGGGCAGAGGAGCTTTCTGAACTGCATGTGCCTGTGCCCAGGCTGCCACGCCGAGTTTCTGCCTAAGTCCCGCAGTGTGGCATAAGCTGCACAGCATTTTGCATGGTGCTTTCCTCCTTCTTTGAAACTCTACCTTTATTTTTTTCACAAATGAAGCAGAGAAGATGTGCCAGGCAGACAAAGTGCAATGCTTCAGGCATCACCTACACAACGGATCGCTGGTACCTACACTGGGTGATTCCCTTTGAGAGCTTCAGAAGAGCCAGTGCCGCTTGGTTTTATTTGGCTTCATTTCGGGGCTGAACCTGTCGTTTCCTCAAATCAGCCATATGCAGCCACATGGCTTTGCTAAGTCCCATTTAGCACTGCAAGCAATTCGTTCGTGTGTCCTGACACCTTCATTATTGCAGGCACACACTGCTGCTGCGCTCATCGCTTTGGACATATATAGCATGCGGTACTATTAAGCAGCACTCGCTAACGATCACTATTTTTGAAGAACGGAAATAGAGGAGGAGAGATCTGGAGTCTTGCCTACATCCACAAAAGGATTTGCTGTCTGAGACAGAATTAATACATTGGTGTTCCCAGGCACCACTCTCATTTTCAGACCACTGCCACAAGTATTCTAGCAATAGAATACCACAGGATTAGAATAACCTGATGCAAATACAAAAATAAATTTAAAAATAAATAAATAAAAACACTTCATTTTTTGTGATGACATCTTAAAGAGTACACTGAAACTTAAAAGGAAAAGCACAACTTAGTCAGCATGCTACTGGCGTTCATGATCTTAAATGAAAGGGGACCCCACAAATACTCACCTGGAAGCAGAATTACTGTTTGCCATATAAGAAATATCAGTATGGTTTCTGATTCAATTTAAATGTTATGACACTGCAGCTCTTAAGAAAAACAATTCTGGTCTGTTTGCGCCGTTAACTGAAGTGCCCAGACAGCCTTCAGAAATTATGATAATCACAGATCAACACATGCTTGATTTGCAGACACCATAAAGCACTCAAATTCTGGACTAATTATTGACATGAAACCACAGAACATAACTGTTTTATACCATGATACTGGAGCATTTTAGAATAACAATATTTGTTTGACCAAATATTGTAACATTACATGCTTACAATAGCGAAGCTTAGGTTTTATATTGAAGTAACTATTTTACTCCACGGAAGGGTGAATTTTTATGCAATAAATGAAGACAAGTGTAAAAGATAAGAACAATTACTGTATGTTGTAGAATACTTGTACGTGATTTGCACGATGAATGGCTTGTAGCCCCAATGCTTATGACAGGTAACATCAGTGCAGAATTTGGAGTGCTCACTGATTTTCATAGTTTAATTCTTCACTTCTCCTGATAGTTCACATTTCATGTGAGAATGTTAGAATAACATTCTCAGTTTGAGAAAATAATGTATTTGTAGCACCATGCAACTTTATGAATATTCCTTAAATAAAACGTAATATTTATGTACATTTAAGGAGAGGCTTAAAAAATAAACAGGCATATGTAGCTCAAACAACCTCATTGTACATACATCACCAAATAAAATATCACACCAAAATTATTAATTACTGGTGTGACCCCCGTGGGACCTTTTTTTTTTTTTGAATCGACAGCTTTCTGACTTATTCATGGTGTAGGATGAAATGTCGAAATGTCCGTGCTGGGACTCTGGCTGAGTGTATTTGGCATGTTGTGAAAAAAAGGACGTCCAGACTATAGATGAGAGGAGGTTGAGGAGGGGGAGGCAGGCACCAGTGCAGGCTGTCTCTCATGCAATCCTTGGATGGAGATGTGCGCGCCCTTGTCTCTGAGGAAAGCAGCTGACACAAGCCTCAAGTATGTGACCACTGGACATCGAACACACACAGAAGCTGGTTTTGTCACACTCTGTACACGCCAGCCAAGAGGCAGCAGAGCAAGCAGTGTTCATTTACCTGCTTCGACAGCCAGCATTTTGCTGAAATCAGCAGAGAAAAGTGGGAGTGAAAACATTTCAAAGCTGACAGCAGAAAGCTCAGAGGGCTGCACAGACTTGCTCAGGAGGGATTTCTTTAAAGGTAATTCAGAGGTTGTTACCTCGAGTGTTGACTCAGAGCTGCAGCAGATAAACTTGTCGTGGCTGACAAGGCTCGTGCTCCAGGTCCCTGTGCCTCTCGTGGAAGCTGCTCCCTCCGGATAGGGGCTGACTTAACTACTTACTCCTCAGTTAGCTCACTGCCCTTCACAATGCAGCACAGAAAAGCAAACCCGCACCCATTTTGGTTTGTCTTAAAATGTCAGGCTGTGGCTGGCAAGCATCAGGACCTGTTTCTATACGTGATGAGGGTGATGTTGTAAAGAGGAAGGTGGGGTGATTTTATGGGTTTTTCATTCCAGTTTAATTCACCAGTGCTCATGTGGCAACATGTTCATGTTACGATGTGCACTTTGTGAAACAGGAAGAAACTGTACCAAAGAGCACACGGTGACTGGCAACCTCCAAAATCATAAAAATGCACAAGGAAAGTTCTTGTCCAAGAGGAAAAGGCAGGAACATTAACTCCAGGTCATGGATGTCAAGTACGCAGGTATAGTCACAACCCACTGGTCTTATCTCCCACATACACAGGGCACAAAATCTCTCCCAGAAGCAGAACTAAAAAATTACCTTCTAATCTCACAAAAATGCAGTTTACTTTTACTCTAAAGTAGCCTGTAATGTCCACTTTACTCTTCTCCTCATGAGCTGTCCCAATTACTTTCCCTGCCAGGCAATAAAGGCTTAACTCAAGGCTGAACGTGCTTAGCTTCTAATCCATGGACTTTATAACACCTTTGTTGGAAAGTTACATAATGTCTTGTCAGAAACCTTTGTAAAGAAGTCTGTGAAGTTATGGAGCCAACTCTCAAATATATCTCTGATCAGCTAAATAAGTAACACCCCTTAAATTCAGGCTTATTCTTCACCCTTCCTCCAGTTCTCCTCAGAGGTTTATCCTTCCTTAAATCCGGATCTCAGAACATGATCATCATTATAGCCTCACTCCCCTTCTTTTACTTACAGTTGTACATCCTTTTGTACATCTACGAACCGTACTGTGCTAAAAGCATAAGCTGGGAACCATTTGCGTAGGTGCCCTGTGCGTCCTCCTTCCCCTGCACAGCACTGCATCATACCAACAGCAGGGCTGATATTCCCATTTCCTAGGTGTCCTACTCTCTATACAGTTATATGAAAACACACCTCTTTTTGGATACTGACTGACAACAACAGGTTAATTTATAGAGTCCAGTTATTTGTTTACTGCCTCATTTATCCATAGAGTTTGCAAACTTTGTCAGCAAAGCTTTTAGATGATCATTCCGTATTTGCTTTATTGTTAAGAAGAGAAAACTCAAGACTATTTATTTTGGCATTTCCCAGACTGTGAACACCTAATGTTGCAACTTTGGCAGTTCTTCTGCCTGGCTGCTTCACAGTTTCTGTCCAAATATATGGGATATAAACTGCAATGTCCACGCAAATCTTCTTTCAGCTTCTGATTCTGCCATAAAATCCTGGGAACTGTGCAGGGCTCAAACAGCCTTTTCTTCTGCAAGGAGACTGATGCACAGCAGAGATAAAAATATTAGCTTTACATTGATTTCATGGAACTGAGGAGGCTTTAGAAAGTACAAAAGCCTATTTTAATAAATGGTGTGACTCATGCTTTAAAAATCAAGCCATTTTCATAACTGGCTCTTTCCCCAGATCCCTCCCACAACCTCAGTTCCCCGTGATTTTTAGGGCTGATAATCTGTGCGCATCTCCAGTGTGGTGATTACTGTTTTCTACCAGCCGAATGCTACAGATCCCAGCAGACACTGTGCAGTGATCTACCCCAGCTGATCTGCATGTCCCCAGAAACATGAAGCCACCACTCGCTAGGCCCGTGGATAGCTACGGCATGGCTGCTTTGTGTCAGGGAGGAGATAGAAGTTCCCCAAGGAGCCGATGAGCAGTTTTCCTCAAGACAGCAGAGGACAAGATCAAGTGTGTGCCTGTTTGTTTGGGTGAGTGTGTGCGTGTGCTGGGGTTAAGAGGCGAGGTTAGAAAAGCATTAGCAAAGTACACAGGACTCTCAGCGCTGCTATGTCAGCTCTTTCCCTACTTGAAGACACAAGCAGCACTGAACACCTCCCAGCAGTGCGCAGCATATTTCCAACCTTCAGTGTAAGACAGTGATCCCAGTTTATCTTTAAGTAGACTATATCTTCATATTGAGGTAGTTTGCTCTGTTAAAATGGAATTAAGCCCAGCCCAAATCTGCAGGTCCCTTCTGGACCTTCCCCACTACTGGCTGCAGTGGTTTGCCCCTTCCTGTAGTGTGTCTCAGAAGACCATACCAGTTTTGACCTCTGAAGTGACAGGAACTTACCCCAGAAGAGCTGACATTGTACTGAAAACAAGTGGAGGGTGACGAGAAACATCATCAGTGCAATGTGAAGCCCTCAGACCAGCTGTGGGAGGGAGGGATGGGGGCTGCTGGTTGTCCTGAGGGAGGGCATGGCCAGGCTGGCAGGGCTCTGCTGCTCCTCCTGGCAAGGCCTCGGCTCCAGCCCTGCAGCCTTTGCTCCCTTGCTCCCCTCTCCTAAGCAGAACTGGTGTTTAGAAGGGAAGGAAACAAAACAACGCTGCAAAACAACAGTTCCTTTAAAAAAAAAAAAAAAAAAAAAAAGAAAAAAGCCTCTCTGCATGGATAGCACACAGCTTGCTGCACTGATCTCCTCAGCGCCTTGGGCCTTTTGCCAGCTTGGTTTCTGCCTCTTGCCAGAAAAGCAATGGAAGTGCGCGGCCACTTTGGCTCATGTGGGGCTTGGACGAGCCTGCAGGCTTGGAGGAGAAGGTGAGCTGCTCGTCCTGCAGAGCTTCTCACTTTCAGCATGTCCTCACCCCCGCTCAGTGCTTCCACCCCGGTCACGCAGCACTGCCGCTCCTGCCCCACCGCTCCTGCTCTCCTGCCCTTCACCAGCACACGTGCAGGCAAGGGAGAATAAATGGCACTTTAATCTGCGCTGGACAATGCTTTTCCCACTCCTCTCAAAGGCTTCCTGTTTTTCTAAAGCTAATCTGGCTTCTGCAAATGCATTTTCATAACGGCACCTATTCAGATTAGTTTCCTTTTACACATTGATGAATTCCACCTGCTTGGGGCTACTCAAGGCAGAGGGACTACAATGCCCAATGAGCAGAGAGCCTTCCATCTCCGACTCCTTGCACCATATAAACATGACACTTGCATTTCCACCTTTTATGAATGTGTATGTGCTACGTAGACTGTAGATAAGCCCACCTGTGAATGCACTCACCCTGCATTTTAAACTCTTGGCACTGCAGCTGTACTATGTGGGATTGTTTTCACATTTGGATTACGAGGAGTTCGCTGCGAGCAGACAATGGATCTAAGTTTGAACTGCTCCAGTTTCCACTAAGCTTCTTGTATAAAACTGTAAGGCAGATCCTGATGCTGAAATATGAAATCCAGAGAGCTGTTCCTGCTAATCCCAACAAACAGCAAAACCAGTCAGCATGTCCTACATGTGACAAGTGTCCAGAAAAACACTGTGATATAGAGAACCATGTCTCCTGAGCTATTGCAATGAAACACAGTATATTCATGGTACTGAAAAAACAGTCTAGACAACTTTTATTCTGCCTTCAAAGCAAAAGGATTACAATACACAGGTGTCAAAAGTTCCTTGGGAAATGAAATTCACTGAGTCTCCTGCTCCTATTAAAGTGGTGTGTTCTGCTCAGTGCATTAGCATTTCATTTTAGATGCCTTAAAATAGGAATGCAGAAAAATGTTTCTAAATACACTTTGTCTTTCCAGTAGGTTTGCAATCTATTTGCAGTCTATTTTCAAATACACACTCCTTATTCTAGAATGAAAAGCCAGTGTTGAATCACACTCGTTTCAGCAGCCTTTTCAGTTTGTATATGAGGATTTATCATCTTTAATTTAGCAAGTTTACAGAACACAGCCAACTGCTTTTCTCTGCTTCCAAATAAAGTATGGAAAGTACAGTCTGTGGCAAGGGAAGCAGAAGATGAAAAGGCCCATCTGGGTATCTTTTTTATGTTGCAGCTGTTAAAAACTGAAACCCATTCTCTGACAGAAAAATAGAATTTGGTAGTTAATATGAAAAGGCATGTTCATGTGTTATTTCCCTTATTATGAATGTCTGTGGCTCTTTCAAAAAATAAATAAATAAATAAATTCCTGCTTTAGATAAAGACAATTTCAAGGAGAGCACGATGAAGAGCTGACAGAATAGGAGGCTGGAAGATTATACAGTCTTGTGCAAAGTTCTTATTCTCTTTTCTGCTGGGGAAAAATCATGAAAAACGTGCAAAGTTGTCTGCAGGTTTAGCATAAGCAGCTGAATTACTGTAGGTGAGGTCACTGTCCATATGCATGGGGACTACCAGCGAAGGACAGCCAAACAGACAAACAACTCAGTGACACTGCCTGGTATCATTGTAGGAGGAACCAGGCTAATAACAGAAACAAAGTTATGCCGGAGGACTTTGAAGACTAACTAAAGGCTTGTGTTTTACTAAGTTAAATCAAGGCACCACCTGTAAAATTAAAATCTTTTATAGTTTTCAGTACTACATAGAATGGCCTATAGGACTATATAGACTGAATGCTTTTTGGACTATACAGAATGAATACTTGGATATATCCAACAGCTGCAGGTGTTAGATCAACCATATAAATGATATAAAAAATTGTATGTTAACTTCGGAAGGGGAAATCTACGACCACTTAAGTCAAGGATTTAGGGGATGGTTCAATGGCACTTGTAAATTGCTCAGCGATGTCAGTATTTCCAAGAAAAGGGTTTCCAGAGAAATCTCAAATTAAGGAAGAAGTCAGTATTTCACATAAATGGCAAAATTTTCACTTGTGAAATAAGAAATGTCAACTAATTATAAGGAATTGAGTATATAAAGTAAATTTAACAATTTACAGAAATTTTAGGTGAGAAAGGAGCACTTTTCAACAAAAGCAAAAGACATAAATACCTTGTTAGATATCTAATCTAATTCCACAATTTAAAGAACTTTCAACTGCATCATACATCTTGATGTTTAAAACTAAATGCAGTGACCATCTTGTCCAGGGCAAATTTTCTTCATAAAGGTAATTCAGTCCTTGCAGAGAAGAGGGAAAGTTAAGTACATGTTTTAAGACTTCTCTGCAGAGACAGGGAGATAGCATGTGTCAATATTTACTGTTCTCATTAAGTCTCTACAAAATGTTTGTCTTCATCTCTGAAAGTAATTTGCACAGTGGAGTTGTGCTGATAAAGGATTGGTGCCTGAGAGGTGGCAAGCACCTGCTTCTGTGCTGAGCAGAACATATGCATGCCGTGGGCTCACCAGGTCTAGCCAAGAGCAATTAGCTCAATTCAGCTTTTTTAAGCTGAAAGGTATTGTGACTGAGGTGGGAGGAGGAAGGACACAGATCATGTCTGGGACATCTTAATACGTTTTCTATCATTGCAAAATCCTAGCACTATTAGATGTTTCAAGCAAGGTATCTGCTAGCCAGTCACCTGCCAAAGAGTCAGTCATTCAGGAAAGCAAAGTCCATGTCCTTTTTGACACCCATTACACGTGTTCTTCTGCTGGTCTAGGGCTGGGAAGCTGCATCTGGAGCTGCTGTTGACTCAGGCAGCAGGTCGGGAGCAGCGGGCAGCGATGCAAACCAGCCCTCGCTGAATCGTGCTGCAGTCGCTGCCTAGGGAAGGTGCTGGGCAGATGTCAGATCCAGCGCGTCAGAGAGGAAATAACACAAAGCACATGTGCTCAAGAGCAAGAAGCAGCTTGGAAAATAGCAACAGTGAAAGAGACAGAATGTGACTTGGCACGGGAGGACGAGCGCTGCTGCTTCACCACGCACCTCTCGCAGGCACACACTGCGCTGCGTGCCCCGCAGGACAAGCACTCTGTATCTGCACACCACAAAATGCTGAAAAGGATTTCAAAACGTTTGGTGGCTGCCACAGAGGAAATGCAAATACTCATCTTCAGAAGATGCTGAGAATGGATAAGTTACTCTTACTGGTATTAACCAGATTTTTAAAATGGAAAGTATTTATCCCTTGAGTTTCCAGACCTTAAACTTCTCTGCAAGATGTGCAGATGTTTCTTCATCCCCCAGCTTCTGTACTTAGAGAGTCCTGGAGGGAGGACGAGAGGACTTAACCTGTGTCAGTGGTTCTCTGCTGCTGGGGCTGTAGGTGCAGGGTAAGTGCTGCAGAAGATGCCATAACCGACTAGCATGTGCCAAAAATGATGCCAGAAAGAGCCCTGTGCATACCCTCATTCCTCCTTGGATATCTCAGTATTGCTATTTTCCAGACTGAGCAAGGGCTGTGACTGTGTGTGGCTGCTGATGCTGTCCTCTGCCTGCCCCCAGCCCACCCTCGCTTTGGTCTGATCTACCCCAGTGCTGGCAGACAGCTTTCTTCTTCTCCTACTGCATGTGAATTTTGACCACAGTAGTTAATCTCTCCCACTCTTTCCACAGGAAGGAAAACTAGGAAAGATCCGGGCTCCTTGGAGGAAATTCTTACCTGTTAATTCTACAAAGCTCTGTGTACCTCACCGTACTAGAAATGGGCTTTCACACAGCTGAGAAACGTGCTCTGTGCCCCTTTTGTCCTTGCTGTTCTTGAACACACATAGCCCTGTTTATAATTCCTCCCACAGTCATCATTCCTATATTCTGGCAAAGACCATCAGTGTTCACAATGCAGAATAATAACTACTGGCAATTACCCTGCCAATGCGAGCCATGAAGAAACATAGAGCGCACAATACGCTGCTACCTATAATGGTTTTATTCCACAGTACCTGGGGGTACCAGCCCCTAGGAAAGAACATCTGGCTCCTATTTGTGAGAGCGGCGGTTTGTGGGTTATGATTTGTATGCGCCCGTGGAATTTTTGAAGGAAGCAATTCAGAACTTAAGCACATTTCATCATTTTCATTTATGGCGGGGGAAATATGTATAGTTATACATGCCCGAAGAGATCAGGAGGATTATTTTTAAACTGAAACCTTTGATGTTTTTTACAGCATTTACACAATTCCTCCTAAACCAATGTTTTCCTTTTTAAAATTAGCATCAGTGTTTGTTTCCTGTGTGAAACCTGGTTTGTGTCTGACCAATTAAAGTGAAGACAAATGTGACAGGAAACTGTTTTGAATACAGTACCTCAGCTGCAAAATATAACTTTTCTGAGTAATTGAAATGAAAGTCGGTATCAGTAAAAATAAATTGCACAATTCGGTTGTGGCTGGAAAATTACTACTGAGACTGGCAACTTGATACAACTATTTCTAGTACTTTCTATTGCATTAGGTAAGGCAATAAATACTTAATAAGAATAGTAGAGCAAGGTTTATTTTATTCCACATTGTGCATATCAAACAATACTGCTAGCTAAAGATTGCCTTTAGGGCAGGAAAATATTTCATTCTCCATGCCTGTTCGGTCGAGAGCCTTTCTGCTGGTTCTGCCAACAAGGATGCCAATTAGTGTCAAGTAACATTTTGGTACCGCTGATGCAATGCACAACAAAGGGAACATAGTATGGGGAAACGGACTTGCTGTAGTGAGATCAAAAATACCACTTTTATTCTGGTAATTGGACCTAGAGTTCAGTGAGAGAGAGAACAAGAGAACGCTACTCCTGCCATTTTATGGTTTACATCCCCAGTTTGGTACTGGGAAGTCTCATTTCAAGGTTGCCTCTTAGAGGAAGGTGACATTGTATAAACCTTCAAAATGCACAGATCGCAGGCAGATGCTCAGGTGAATCCCTCACCAGCTGTGTTAATTCAGCTTGCTCTGTCACCACTATTCCTAATGCCATCTAGACAAATTGCTTCTGTGAAATCCAGAAGTGAATGAAATCTGTTTAGAAGCGTGCACGAAGCATGTTCACTGGCAGAGATAAATGTCAGGGACGTTATTCAGTTTTATTGTACTTCCAGCTTCCCCAGCGGGTCCCACTGATCTGCCTCTGCCTGTATAAAAGCAGACTGAGGAAGATGATGGTACCTCAGAGAGAAGGCCACTTCACTCAGCAGTCAGTTCCCAGAATTCCTTCTTGTGGTCACTTCACGAGTTTCAGATCTAACAGAGTGCTTTGCATGTCATGCTGACATTCAAAGAGGATGGGCAGGGGATAAAACTGGCCAGAGCAATCCCAAATGTAAGCAGGGCCAGCATTGCTCAGGAACACCCCCCAGAAATCGTGCTTGACAGGGACAAAATTACTTCCCTGGTACTCAGGGATTATTTGCCATAGCTAACGAGAAAAATGTTTGATCTGCAATGATCAAACCTGACTTTCTTAGCTTTGCAAAGATTTAAATAGAAAAGTAAATCCAGCTTCACACCTTGTATTAAGTCGTGACTTTAGTTCCTCTGCAAAAATGCCAACATCAGCATAAAACTGTCTTTTTTTTTTTCTTTTTTTTTAATAGGGAAGTTTACCATGTGTATAGTACACAGAAGATGCTCAGGTAAAAATAGGAATTAGATCACTGCTGCTATAAAGAGGAGGAGTGGAATATCTTCCCTTCGTCAAGCCCCAAGCAGTTGGCACCCTATAAATCATAGGAAGCATGGGGTAATTATAGAACTGGAAGCTGATTACTGTAAACATTCAGAAGTAGCTCCTAGTAGGTGGAAACTAAACATAATGCGAGCATGATCACAGCCACGAAGGAACCATGCAGGTCACTATGCCCCCATTTTTATTCTATTCTTAAGACTGGGTTATCTTACAAAGCAACAAGCAAGAGAGTCAATCTAGCACCTTGTAGTTTAACAGCCTGTTAATACTGTGAATTTTGTTCTCTGTCAGAATTAGTGTTGATTTGACAACACTCTGATCACAAGGATCTGATTACTTTCCTGCTTGCATTAAGCAACACTGCTAGCAGCTTCTGCCAGTAGGTTCTGCCGCCTTCAAGCACCCCATTTGTCACTCTCACAGGTGTTGCTGGTGCCTTTGTGGTGGAAAACTCCCAGTCAAAGAAGTTCAACCTGCACTGAGAGTAGATGATGTCAACACACGAAATGGGTTTTAATGCCAGGGGTGTTCATTTTATCAATCTTGGTGCCATAGAGAGAGAAAACTGTCTCCTCCACCTTTAATGCAGGGACCTTCTTAGTGAAGGTGCAGCCACAGTGAGCTGGACCATGATGAAGGGTCAGATTCCTGCCTCAGAGGAGTCAGACCTCCAGGACCAACACCACAACACTTGAGTTGAAATCGATACCCTCTTTATTACCCAAACATACCAGAGTGATTATGCAACATGACCAGGAGGGAAGCTTGTTTTCTGACATCAGACTGCGCTCTGCTCCTGTCCTCAAACAGTGTATCTTCTTGAGATACAAGGAGGAAGATACACAGAATGTGTAGTTTTTACCCTACATAGATAATGTAACTTATTTGTGCTTCTAATCCCTATCTGATCTTTACAAAGCTATTTACCTCAATTATAATTACTGCCGATAACAAGTTCTACAAGTTAATTACCCCAAACATAAGAATGTTGTTTTTGTTGTTTTTTTATCCCCACATAGTCCTTACACAATCCCAAATTCTAGCTTTCGTCTCTATGTGAGGCAGAATTTTCAGAATTAAGACAAGTTTTGAAAAAGCCACACTTTTGTTAAACAACTCCTACCTAAAGTTATTGAGAACATGGACATACAACACTTAGAAAGACAACGTAACTTTACCTGAAGAAGGCACCACAAAAAGAAAAGCTTTTGCTACCTGGCAGTAAGTGTCTCACCGTGCTGTATAATCCCGTGCTCCAGAAGTCTGCGGCCAAGCTGCTCAGCTTCAGTCCTTGTCGTGGCCTCTCCTTCCTGGATGAGCCAGTCAATGAACTCTGATGCCACAAAGGTCCGCTCGTACTTGACTCCTTCCTCTTCCCTGGCTTGCAAAAGAGTGTTTTCAGAACTCATCAACCTGGTATGGAAGGGGGAAAAAAAAGATAGGGAAAATGACGCTTCAAAAAAACAACTCCAGATCTGTTCTGGCGAATCCCACTGATACCAAGCAAATAGATGTGAACCTAACTTATTAAATCTTCCCTCAAGCTATCAATCTAAACTTAGAATGGGAATTACAGCAGCTCAATGGAGAAATTTAGACTTCATATACCTGTATGAAGTTAAAGCTTTCTCCTTTTCCCTAGAAGAAAACAAGGTTTTTCAGCTTTGTGTTTCCCATATTTAGTTCTTTAGCTTCCCTAAAAGTTAACATACAATTGACCTCAAAATAAAATCAGCCTAAAAGCGCCAGATTATAGTTAGTGTGTTCAAAAATTCCTAATTAATTTTTACAGTCAGCAGGACTATGCCCCTAAGTCATTTAGATGGTTTTGAAAATTCTCCCCATAAGCCTTAAAACAGCTGCAGAAAAAGTCAAGAGGAAGAAAAAAGGCAGTGCTGTGGTCTGGATGGTGGGTAAATATTTGGCTCCCACCACTCCGCAATGCAGCTGCAGCCAGTGAAATTGTACACCTGAACACAGTTTGACATTGGAGACAATCTCTACCTCAGTTTGCCCTGACACTAGAGTTAAGAACATTAGGAGGTGTCTCCAAATCTCCGCACAATTGGCACATATGTAACTTAAAAACACTAGGAAAATTCTTCTCCATTCAAGGAACCTAAACAAATGATGCAATATAAAAACAAAAGGAAAAAAAAAAATCAGTATTTTGTAATGCAAAAATGAGGTTGACATTTTGGAGGAGAAGAAATGAGAATCAGTCTCTTTTAATACAGAACCACAGTTTTTTGTTGGGAGGCTGAGAAACACAGCCTCCTTATTCATTAATTTAATTATTATTCATAATTGTTTTATTTATTATAGGCTAATGGTACAATTTTTAGAATAACAGTTCAAGAATGGCTTGTTTGAGGTTTTTTTCCATGTAAGATTGTAAGTCTCCTCCCCTTAGCAGCTATCGGGAAATTAAAGGCACAACTGGACCACAACATGAAAATTCCAAAAGCTCTTAATCTTTGCCCTTCTTATCAGAAAATTGAATTTCAAATAAACCCATACATGGGTGATCTTTCTTAAACTGCCAGTATGTCCAGAATTTATGGAAATCATGGGAAATACAATAAACATACAACATCACCTCCTTTGGGGGCTTCTGAATTCTAAAGTCAGGCATCAGAAATAGAGAACACAGAAGTTCCATTTGAAATTACAGTGAAGAGGTTTGACGGGAGACCTGCCCCTTGTTATTTCACCTGAAGGATTTATTCCAGTGACTTTAATGAGAGCTAACCAGAAGCCAGGGCTGGCTGGATCTGACCCCAGGCAGCAGATCATCAAACCAGTCAAAGGCTGCTCTGCCACGTCTGCAGCCAAGTGGCAGATATAACGAACTGCTCCTGTTCGTGTTGGTGTGTCGTTACCAACACCTCTGAGCTGAGTAAGGACGAAGAAAGTTGAAATTAGCTGAATTCAGGGATGTGGCCAAAAGCAAGAACGTGTATCATGGGGGACAAGATACTGACTCCAGAACTCTTGCAAAGGTTTTATGCTTTTTCTTGTTTTGATTTGCCTATGTGTGCATGCAAGGTTTAGCTCTCCGTCCCACATCAGCTGATTTGGAGAGAGCTCCAAGAGACCACCTTTAAATGTCTCTCGTTCACCAAAGCTTTTTTCCCCCTGAGAAATAAAAAGCAAACCCAAAACTCGTGCCTTTTATACCATCTGCTGCATGGTTACCCAGAACTGGTTACCCAGGCTCTGCGGGCACCAAATAAAAAATCCTGAGGATTGTGTTAATTGCTCTTTGATGAGCTTATAATTAGTTGACCAGCTCATTGAAGCACCAGATAGAGAGGTCCTTGAAAAAGTGATGCCGATCATTAGATTTCTACAGCCACAAAAGAAATCTGGAAAAATATCAAGTGGAAAAACACTCAGCTTGACATTTCACACCCTTCTGCATGTGCCCAGAATAGCACTGCAAAGGATTTGGACTTGTGAACAAACAGACATGGCAAATTGACAGTTTTACAAACCCAGAAACAGCAATCCACTGCTAACTGAAGTAAATCACTGCAACGCCGCTGCTGTCAACAAAAGTGTACCAATTTCCACCAGCCAAAACCTGGCCTGTCATTAGCCAGAATTGGAAACTGCCTCTCTCTCTTCCATTTGCTGTGTGTTTCAAAAAACGAGACCACTGATGTCAAAACCTATTATTTGTTACAACTTGTGTTATCCTACATGAAAGGAATGTATTTAGCCAAACACAAAACATTTCAGAAGATTTTTTTTTTTTTTACTTTGTTTTATCTAAACAACTGCACCAAAGGATAAATTTAAACTAACCACTGCTGAGGTAAAATGAAAGTGATTCAAAGAACGCAGCCTCAAAATTATCTGAACGATTTCCTGAAATTAACACCATAAAATCGCACTTTTCACTGTGAAATCTAATTGAAAGTTGAAGTCGAAGTCAATGTCATGAGATGACTCATAGCTCCTAAAACTGACTGCACCAGAAACACTACAGTCCTGCATGCCTGACCTAAACCTATGAGAAATGCAAACATAATAAAAATATGGTGCCTGCACAACTTGAATTTAAAAAAAAAAAAAAAAAAAAAAGAAAGAAAAAAAGAAACCCAACTGTGAAAGGTCTGTGTGGGATTTATGTAAGACTTGCGGGGAGGGTTTTGTTGAACAGGAAACATGCTTATCTTATCCAATCTCTTTGGTCAGTCCTGCAGAGCATGAAAACTGATACCATCCTTGGGTCTAGTGAACTGTTCCAGAATTTTGACGAAGTTTTAAAGAGGTAGGTGATCCATTAGGTTTCGTCTCTAGTTATAAACCTGAAACTCAAAGCACGTTCACAGAAAGGGTTATCAAAGTTTGCATTGATGTGCAGGGAATCTGAGCTGATGTATGATTTTCAGTGCAAATGAAGGGAGGATAAGGTCAGAGACTGATTTTAAATCTTCTAATCAGGCTCGCACAACCAACAAAGAAATTCATGATAGGTGAGGGAGGTAGTGCCAGAGAGGAGAGTACAGGGTACAAGGAGCTCTGTGGTCACACAGAAGGGGGACAGGGAAAGGTTGCTCCTCAGCTTGGGGACAGACCTGATGGCCCATGTTAAAGAGAGCACAGGGCATCTACCCTACATTGCTGTCTGAATGCTGGGAACTTGCCTAATGCATCCCCTCCTCTGTCCATGCAGCAGGCTGCTGATCCTCCTAAATCATTTTGTTCATTTTACCTATTGAGGGTAAAAATCTGTGTGAAAGGTGTTGGATAACGCCTGCAATGTTTGGCAAGCACAAATTACTCTGGCTTCTGAATGTAATGGTACTCCAGCACTGATGTGATGGGTGGGGAAGAGCAGGAAATAGAATTACAATGCGTGTCTTAAACGAGCAAAGCCTAGTGAAGACCAGCAACACCTAAAAAACTTCAGACACATTTTAAAATTATCTTGGGTTCACATAAATTTCCTTTGCCATAGTCACATTTCTCTTGAAATTAGGCCTACAGGCATTCTGATAAACAAGTTGAATATACTGGCGACTGATCTCACATCTGTGCATGAAGACTTTCTCCAATTGTTGCCTTTTAATTACTAGTTTAATTATGCTGAATTAATATTTTCTTTCTCAATGCTATAAGCAAAGACGTGTATTATCCATGTGCATAGTTCACTGCAGAACTCTTTGTGCACTAGTCTGATGTTCAGTATTCGGTTTGGAGTTTAAAATGCATCCAATGAAACAGTGAAGGTGTTGCTAATGGGGATGTAATGAAATCAGAGTGCTCTGCAGACTGCCTTTGACACCAAAAACAAGTAACCCCAAGCAGCCCAGGTATGCAGTCTTATCTCCCGTGAATACAAAATATTTCCAGTGATCCATGGAGAATTTTTACTAGCTTTGACTGTCACAGACTGGTTTTGAAATGCCATGTATTTTTAAGCTACGCTATATTTAGCACTTGGGGCTGGTTCTAAAAGTTTCTGAACCCTTTAGATACGTTGCCTAGGAGCAACCACCTCATGCGGATGAGTTATATTTAGATATAGGTGCTGGTTTGGGTATTGACTCCTTTCCCTTTATAAACACCATTCTGCCGGTGTAGTGTAGGGCGAACTGGACACTAAAGCTTGATTTGGGGATGGTTCTCTGTGCAGAGAAATGGGGGTGGGAGCAGACGGGCTGGCAGACAGAGCTTTTCCTACCGTGGCTCATTTCGTGCAGGGGACTGTTATCAGCCTCACCAAGAAAAAAAAATAAAATGATTTTGCTCACAGAAGCTAAAAACTGAAAACAAGGTTGCAGTCTAGACACACCAATCAACCTCCCATAGCATGGGCTATGCCTGAGGGCAGTGTGTGTTAGAGACTAAAGGAGCAAATGCTGTGCTCTGTAAAGCACAGGGGATTTTGGAGATGGGCAGTCCAACCATCTTTCCCATTGTATCCAATGAAGAATTTTTCCCAGTGGTGTATTTTCTTGTGTTTTACCCAATTTATTTTAACTTTAATTAGTCACAGTCACAGAAATGACTCTCTGAGCAACCTGATTTAGTGGGAGGTGTCCCTGCCCGTGGCAGGGGGGTGGAACTGGATGATCTTTAAGGTCTCTTCCAACCCAAACCATGCTGTGATTCTGTGATCTAAATTTTACACAGCAGGTGCAACAAAAGGAGTGGCATTTACACTTGTATTTTTTGTATTTCAGATTAAGTGCTATTTCAGCAAACTGCCCTTCATAGCCTCCTAACCTTGAAGACTGCATTTATCATCAGCTCTTTAACCTGGCTTTGTCCTGACACCTGGTACAGAGTTCAAGCGAAGATACCAAAACCCTGGTTTGAGGAAAGCTGCAGAGCTGGCGAGTTGTTCCGAAGGCGCTTCCAACAACACACCCAGTCCCCTGGCAGCAATGAACAGAGCAGTTGGCAGCCTTCCCTTGTTTTGCTGATCTTTTGCATCTGCCCTCTTGTGCAGGGGAAGCAGAAGGGATAGGCAATGGCGCGGCATTTCGGGAAACCCTGGGACACAAGAGCAATAAGGGGCTGTTCAACAGGGGGTCGTGGCTGTGTTTTTTGCCTTCTGCTTAACACCTTCCTCTGTGCAGTTGCTAATTTATTGCAGGAGGGAAACTAAAGGACTCCAGCCAGAGGACTCCCGGTCTCTCACCAAGAGGGAGTGTGGGCAGGATTCAGCCCAGAGCAATACCTGAAGCTTTTGGTAAATAACACACCGCAACTTTTGCATTACTTTGTAGCACAAGCCAACATGCATTTCATTCACTCTGCTTGAAAGTGCCATGTTACAATCCCTACATCCTGAATAAAAATGTCATTAATTATAAATCGGGAAGCAGGGCTAAGCTGCCTAGTTATTTGACGGAAGTAATCCAGTGGGATATTCAGTATCTCAGCACAATCATTAATTTCAAATCTTAATTAGATGTTCTTGGCTGGGGTTTATTTTTGCAACTGCTTTTAGTATAAGCTCTCTGATGCAGAAGCTTTGCAGACTGGAACAGCGAAGATTCATTTCACTCATTATTTAAAATCATAACTCCTGGTGAAGCTGTAGAGATGCAGTTGCAAGAAATATGTAGCCACTTGTTCAGTATACTTTGATGTACTAAAATTTTGGGTCTTGTGATTACAATTTTAGATGACCAATCATCCGGTTGTGGCTCTTTTTTATAAAATAGAATGGCAGGACTAAAATTTACATTGGGCTCTCACACAGGATGTGTTTACAAACCACAGACAACGTAACATAACAAATGCAATTTCATTTTAAACAAAATCTTAGAACCATGGAAACATAGAATCATTTAGGTTGGAAAAGACCTCTAAGATCATCCGGACCTAACTTTAGCCCAGCACTGCCAAGTCCACCATTAAACCATGTCACTAATGACTACATCTACACATTTTTTGAAGACCTCCAGGGATGGTGACTCAACTATTTCCCTGGGCAGCTTGTTCCAATACTCCACAACCATTTCAGTGAAAGAAAGTTTCCTAATATCCAACCTAAACCTCCTCTGGCACAACTTAAGGCCATTTCCTCGTCTTATCACTTAGTGCTTGGGAGAAGAGACTGATCCCCACCTCCCTATAGCCTCCTTAAAGGTCATTGTAGAGTGCAATAAGGTCTCCCCTGAACCTCTCTTTCTCTAGGCTAAACGACCCCAGCTCCCTCAGCTGTTTTCTAGAACCTTCACCATCTTTGTTGCCCTTCTCTGGACATGCTGCAGCACCTCGATGTCCTTCTTGCAGTGAGTGGCCCAAAACTGAACAAAGTACTCAAGGTGCAGCCTCATCAGAGCTGAGTACAGGGAGACAATCACCCCCCTGGTCCTGCTGGCCACACTATTTCTGATACAAGCCAAGATGGATGCTGCTGGCCTTCTTAGCCACCTGAGCAAACTGCTAACTCATATTCACCCAGTTATCAACCAATACCCCCAGGTCCCTTTCTGCTGGACAGCTTTCCATCCTGTATTGCTTCCTGGGGTTGTACCCCAAGTTCAGGACTGGCACTCACCCTTGTTGAATCTCATGCAGTTGGCCTCAGCCCAAGTCAACATGGTAGAAAAGCAAAAGGGAAACGTAGAGAGAAGGGTTACAAAATGAAGTCATGGGTTTATGCATGCCCATTACTGCATGATTTGGAAGTCTCTGACTATTCAAATGGATGAACAAGTATCATTTGCCTCCCGTGGTACTATTATTGACAGATGATGGATACTAAAAGCAACGTACTTTTCATAGAGCCTTTGTCCTCTCATGAACACCTTCACCTCATTATCCAGCGGAAACGTCCCATCGTCTTTTCTGAAGCGGTAGAACAGTTTGACATCCTTGAATTCTTTATGCTCGTCACAAACTGAAATGTAAAATGAAAAAAAAAAAAATCTTCATAGGGATGCTAAAGGGTTGGGAATCCATTTAGCAGGGATCACCAGTGAACTACAAAGCAAGCACGAGTGGAGCCTAGCCTCCTGTATTTCTTAGCACACAGCCACATGCAGTTCTAATAAATGATGAAAGACTGAAGAAAACTTTCAGACAGGTAAAATTTCTAGCTGAGAGGGACTGATGTTCATCAGTTTCATGACTATTGCTATGAATAGCAAAAAGCATCCATCTGTTAGATACCTGGAAAACCTTTTGATGTGAACAGTTTGTTTAAAAAGATACCAGTGCAGAGCAGCCAGTGATTTAAGGATCGGCAAACCTCTTAATGTTACTTGTATCAGTTAAACAATGCTGTGGGAAAGCTGTGTCTCGCTGCAGAAGTAGTCAAAATCAAAGCCTTCTGCCCATTTAAAATTGTCTCTATCTCTCTGCCATACCAGCTAGCAAACGGGAGGTACAACAGGAGCACACTGAGAAAAACTAGATAAGAATTTGTAAGACACCAGCATATGACGGGTTCCTGCCAATGCCAGAAGAGAGCTGCAGCCAGGGCATAAATTAATGGGAAGGCAATCCAGAGCAAGGGGCTGTAGCAGAGCTGTCAGCCCACCTGTGCAGGCTCATGTGCAGCAGGAGCTGGTACCGCTTGCACTTGATGCTGGCATTGAAAGGATGCTCTGGGCTCCCTGCAGAACCTGATTAAACCTACCTGACTTTGCCCTCTCTCACTTCACTAAAGATTTCATTAACTTCAATCATAATGCATGAAAATTTTCAATAGACACCTGCTTTATGTGTAATATATACACACACACATATATAATTTGTATGAAAGTTAGTGTGCCATTGGATTCTGAGGTAGAAAACATTTAAAGGTTGTTAAAGTTTTAAACAAGCACTCAGAAATAAAATATCTATTGCTCAATTAAATTAAGTCACTCAGGCATCCATGCAACTCTTCACTGACATTTTCTCAATAGAGGATTAAGTAGTCAGATTTGAATACCCTATAATTACTTTATTCTTTAACTATCTACCGTGAGTCCCAGTTTCCATAACAACCCAGAATTTTAATTTAATACCCAAGCAGAAGCTGTAGAAGTGGCACGCGTTCAGAATGTGCATTTCTCCCTTTAATTAAGGTGTTGTGAATGCACTGCTGATAGCAGCAGTATCCCTGCACACACGGTGACCCCTGCATAAAGTCAACAGTCATCTGTTAGCAGCTGCTCTATTTCCTATTAAAAAAGAAACAAATTGTACATTTTGTGGTTTTGAAATAGGTAATGATACTTGAAATAAAGGACTTGAATCGTCTTTGTTTTTGTGCTTTCCAGCCTCTTTGTGCACTAAAAGGCAGCTAAATGCTACCACTGATTTCGTAGCCTCCTTTTCATAAGTGTGAATTATTATTCAAGATGCTAAATGGAACAGGTCTCAAACAGACAACAAGTTTAGTAGAAAATTAATCAGGGCACAGTCGGACATCTAACTTTCTTGCAGCTGTAGCAGCACAAATGTTTGTGCAGCTGGTGCGAGGAACAGAGCTGGGGAACAAATCCCTGCAAGAAAGACAACCTTTTTTTTTTTTTTTGCTGGCTTATTTTTCAGATGGGATTTTCAGCTGGCAGGGGAGGACAGGGCTGTGAAGGGGGAAGCAGGGAGGGGAGGGCAGCAGGCAGAGCCTGGTGGTGGCAGCGGAGGGGGCACGATCCAGCTGAGGATGCTGGGGAGGCAGGGAAGCAGCAGCATGATCTGCAGTGACTTCCCTCCTCTGCCAACATGGGGAACACAACTCTACACCCTGATTGCCTCTCCATGTGCCTGGGGAAGGATGCTGTGGAGCAGCATCCTTCAAGCCAGATACCCCATTCCTGGCAGGGAAAGGACCCTACTTGTCCTATACCTGAGTGAAGAACAGGAGTGGGATTTCTCTTTGATTCAATACAGTCGATAAAATTTAGCTTAGAAGTGATATTGCACTTACCATGATGGATAATGCTGTGATCCAGCAACTTCTGAACAAGTTTAATTGCTGTCTCTCGGTCTGAGGCCTCCTTATGGTCAATCAGCCAGTCAATCAGCTCTTTGGCAACAAAGCAGTTGGGATACGTCTTGAGGTGGTGCCGCCGGTCCTTAATGACCTTCTCCTCGTGCAGTCGCAGCCTGTGGGTCAAAAATCACCCCATGAATTTGGTGCTCAAAGAAACTCTGCCACCAGCAAAACTGGGAAAAGAGCTGAGCCAGTGTGCTCAAGCCTGGCTCACCCCAAGGGCTCTGAGGCTGTTGGACACGAGGGGAAAAAAGCCTTCCACCCATGCTGGCAATCCCCACAAACCGACGTAACATTTCAAACCCTATCCCTGGGAAAACTGGCTTTCTGTCCAGTGGAAAAGACTAAGAAATGGAGAACAGCAGAGCATATGAAGCACATTAAAAGGCTTCCTGTCTGTCAATTAAACTGTCAATAATTTGGGATTAATTTTCCCATGTTGCCGCTAATCTGTTCCATGTCACTCTTTTATTTTTCAGTACCACTGCCATAGACTTTTTTAAACCTCATGCATTTTTTTAGATGTAGCATCTTCATCGTTTGGGTAACTGCATTTTGCCTCCAGCTGCACAAGTACAGCATTTATGATTTCAAATTCAGTCACAAAGCTGTTTCAACATGATGTTATCTAGCACAAAAAAGTTGCTCCCTACTCTAAATAAAGCGAAACCTATTTATTACTCTGCCAACTATTGGTAAATACTGTCTATCTGCAAAATTCCCTCGTTATAATGAAAGCAAGGAGGCTGGCTGATTTTCAGACACTTAGGTCAGAATGCAAAATCCTGGCTAGGTTTGTAAAGGCCTTTGGGTTCCGCATCTTGGTTTTCAGTCATTTTTTTCCAAACAAATATAACGAGTAACATCTGTATCAATAAATTAATGGATAGAGGTTTTTTTCAAGTTGTTTAGCTTTCTGCTTTCTTGTTTATTTCTTTTTGTTTTTCATTAATAAATGTATTCATCCCATTTCTGCAGTGCCAGGTATGTACACAGCAGTAAAGAAGAAAACACTGAAGCCACAACTGTTGGGCTCCTACCACAAGCAGCAATATTGCCGTTCATTTCCAAGTGCCCAGGGTCCTACCATGTAAATACTCTCACCGACTTCAATGAAGTTCTGAGTGATGCTGTAATAACTGTAGGAGCAACAACTCTATTTTCTTTATAGCACAGCCAGGTGTTTCCCTGGGTCACGGGAAGCACAGAGTAGGAGTTCAGCCATGAGACCAATTGGCCTCTCAATGTGGTTCCAGTGTGAAACAATTATTTCTCTTTAGAATCAAAGAAATGTAAAAGAGTTGGCTGAAACTGGTGAAGACAGTGCTATTAGGGCAGTAGACAAACATCTACCTAAAAATAGTAGCAAAGCGATGTTTTTGTTTTGCAGCGTTCAGCCTTGAACTACAGAGGAATGTCCAATCCGTGATACGAATTCAAAAAGCAGCTTTTGGAAGCATTAAAAAATTATACTTTTTTATTAAAAACACTAACAAATCAGATTAGTATTCTGGAAAGAAATACTGGTAAATATCAGAAGCATTGTGAAAATCTCTGAGCTAACGTATCTTTGCTTAAAGCATATTTTCCAGATGTGCTCTAACAGCTGTTGCCATACTTAGAAAGAAAAGCCTACACAGCTCTAATTATAGAACGTGTAATTAACAGTATTTCTGACCGAGCTTTACTTTCAAAATAGATTTAGGTTTTGCTAATGTTCATCAAGTCTTATGCCGCACAATCATCTAGAAAAACAAAGATATGGAAAGAGCATATAATACATATGTAGACAGCTCAACCCACCTTTCGGTCAAGTCTTATTGAATGGTGTTCATCTGATACAAAAGGGAAACCCGGTTCTACGAAATCCTTTGCACAAACTCCATGCTGGAGTATGCCGAGAGGGGTCTGGTATTCTGTAAACAAGCCAGGAGCCAAGAGCACCAAAACCGAGTACTTGTGTCTTAAATTCTGGCTGAAGGCTTTCCTGCACTTGGTAGTCTCACGCATTTTAAGTTCTCTGTCCTGTCAAAAGATACAGGGTCCTTCTACAGCCTTCTTTCTTACTCAGAGCATTATAGGGTCTCTCTCAATACCCTTTCTTTTGCTTACATTCATATACTCGTAGAAATTTCATTATCTTAACTGTCTCCACCCACTGGCTAAAGTGGATCCAAATTTGCTAAGAGGTTACAAAATCATCAAGTCAAACAGAACATTATCACATAAAAGCTTAAAAAAAAATGAAAAAAAATATTTACGTACAATTTCCACATTGAAGTGGGAACTTACTCTGCAGCATCTAGCCATTGTGTACATACTCAATTATTTCCAGCTAATTTATTTGAAATGAAGAACAAAAAGGGGATTTGTTTTTTTCTCCCTTGTGGTGTATGCTCTCCTCCCTGTCAGGCTCCCTCATCTCTATGAATCTGCTAAAAATCAAATTTTATGGAGGAGAAGTAGCTCAATAAATTGAAATTGTGCCTAGCACACAGCACAAATGGAACCGCCTCGGATGAAGTTATTGAGCTTACATTGCAGTACATAAATCAAAAGTTTAGGCCAGAGCTCGAAAAATGTGTCAGTGTTCAGCCATATTTATCAGGAGCCAAATCAAATGGGATAAAAAGGGGGGAAAATGTAACAGAATGTGATTATACACTGGAACCAAGGATCAAGTGAAGTGGTAAATTCTTTATCCCTTCGCATCTGGAAACAGGCTTCTCAGCAAAAGACCTCAATGTTTTCCCTGTAAGTAATGTTACTCACTTTTCATCAGCTAGTCCACGTTATGACTGGAAAAGATATCACTTGACACTAGGAGCATTTCTCTCGCTACAAGATGTTTCTCACAAGAGCTGCTCGGCAAAATTAGCTGCCTTACCAAACCTGAGCAGTCTGAGGGGAGAAGAGGCAGAAGGGAAAGGGTGAACAACAAGGAGTCATGGGGGAAACCTTGATTCAAGCTCCCTTGGACTGGAGCTTATCTCCAGAAAACAATCTTGTGTACACCAGTACATCATCCATATCTAGTTCCCTACATCATGCAAGATAAAATGCTGAATTTTGCACTTGGGACCGTGGTCTCTGCTACCTGTGGGATATGATGTGAGAACTAAAGCATTTGAGCCATTCCCTGTTAACTGGAACAGCCACATGCAACCCTTTAATACTTACATGCTGATATCTATGCCTCATGTTTGTTCTTACAACAAACAGAGACAGTCTGTATTCGCATGCATACATGCCAGAACAGTTTTCTTGGGGCCTTGTCTAAACAGGAGTTGGTGCTAATGAATAATATGTGGGGACTCTTGCTCCAGATAAAAGTGCCTTCCTCCTGTGGAGTGTGGCAAGGGCTAACCCAAAGCACCGTGCTCCTGTTTCGCAGTGAATGTTCTCAGGGCTAGTCAGGAACAACATTACTTGGTGAGAAGCCATACGGCATTTTCTTTACCAACTGTCAGAATAGTCATGAAAATGGAAAAATCAATTTTTTTGCTTAAGAAACAAAGAACCAGGACCTCATTTGGGAAGAAACTGCTTTCACAGCTACATGAAATTTGTGTTTTGTTTTCCACTAGGGAAAAGAATGCTTTTTAAAGTCTGGTGAATCCTTCTCTGAACCAATGGGTAAGGATTTCACACAGGCAGTGACTGCACAGAGTCTGCCTTTGCTTTTAAAACCCACAGAAGGCCAATGTGCTGGCTGAAGATAGCACTGATGTCACCGACTGGACCACAGCTCAAATCTTTCACCCAGCTACTTCCCTCTGTTCAGTCTAGCAGTTTGCGCTTGGCTAACATCTACCTTGCACAGCGCCATCCAGTCCCGATTTCTATGCATGAAAAGACAAAAAGCCTACTGCTCTTCTTGGTAGTTTTCTGAATAATTCATCTGCCATTTCCTGGTACATCCTATACTGTCCCTATGTTTATTGTAGCAAAGCTCAGTAAAAAAGTGTAGGGAATAGTTTGGATCCTGACACTTAATGGGCAGCAGGGTATGACGAGGAGGCTCAGGGGAGACCTCATTGCTCTCTACAACTATCTGAAAGGAAGCTGTGGGGAGCTGGGGTTTGGCCTCTTCTCACAGGTAACTAGGGATAGGACTAGAGGGAATGGCCTCAGGTTGTGCCAGGGGAGGTTCAGGTTGGAAATGAGGAGACATTTCTTCTCAGAAGGAGCAGTCAGGCACTGGGACGGGATGACCAGGGAGGTGGTGGAGTCACCGTCCCTGGGGGTGTTCAAGGAAAGGTTGGACGTGGTGCTTAGGGACGTGGTTTAGTGGGTGACATTGGTGATAGGGGGATGGTTGGACCAGTTGTTCTTGGAGGTCTCTTCCAACCTTCATGATTTTGTGATTCTGTGATTCTATATGGCTTTGACTTTGTGCTCTGCTCATTCCCTTCTTTTAACCAGTGAGAAGCAATGACACACACACATATGCACACACATATGTAATCACACACACATATATGCATGCATACATCATATATATATATGTTTGCACATATATTTGTGTATAGATAATCACAGAAAGCATCATTAAAGAACTACTTCTCTTTTTTAATGGAAGAATACCAGCGAAGAGACCATTTAAAATGGCTATTCTTAGCAGAATTTACTAATTACCGAACAATGTACGCTGATGCTCTAATTAGCCATGGCATGAGGCATGTCCTGCCCCAGACACGGCTGATGAGCTGGGTGCAGCTGCACTACTCCCTGCTCTGGCGCAGGCAGTTGGCTGCAGCGACCGTGTCCGTACAGCCCAGCCCCAGCCCTGGCAGCCAGGATGCATTCCACTTCTGCAGCTTTACCACCTCCAGGCGAACTCTGAGCTGAGCCACACCAGTTCCCTTGGAAATTAACAGTGATGCACGGAAGGGAAGAGCATTGAAGGTGGTTTCTGCCATCTTCAAGCTCATTCACAGGTTTCATACATCTGGAATTTCTGTCAGAGGAGATTTACTTATTTCCAAGCAAAGCAAGTCACAGCATCCTTTGTGACAGGAATAAGTGGATAGAAAAAAAACATCTTGCCAAAGATGAGGATATTTGATGACAGTTAAGATCACGATGTTTCCACACCTCTTCTCAGATGACATCAGAGGTGCTGCACCAGTAAGTCGAGTATCTCTTTTCTATTGAAAACAGTGCAGTTTTGTATGCTCGCAGAGGTCACAAAGTATGGCTTTTTTTCTAAAGTTTTCTCAACATTTTTGCATGTCTATAGCACGAGATAGGTGCTTACTAGAAGATGGCATTAGGAGCATAATTCCCTCTGGAAGTTAACACACAGGTCAGCTGCAGGCTCAGTTCATTACAAAGTGAGCATATGGCAATGTCTGCGCACATGTACACACACAGGAAAATACAGCACGACATGAAATACTTGAGAATTGTAATTCCCTTCACATTAAACTTCTGCCTTTTCACTGCCAGCATTAAAAAAAAAAAAAAAAAAAAAAAAAGTAGGTCAGTGATGATATAAACTTTGTACACAGAGGCAATCATGAAGGTACTGTGCAAATGTGATGTGTGTTGCTGGGACAAGCATTTCCAGATGGGCTTGCCAAGTCTCAGCTGAAGTGTCAGCGGTTCACTGCTGCTTGTTCCTCTTTCTATTTATGCTTCAGCTCTGCAATCGCTGAGTTCTGTTACTTGATATTCACAAGAGCTAAAACACCCTTTACAACACGGGGTCATACTGGAAATAGGATGAAGATATTTCTGATTTGGTGTCTGTGGCAGAGAAGATACTCCACCATCTGAAATAGGGCTCGAGAGGGTGTCTTCACAGGATCTCCAGTTATCAGTTCTCATCACTGTGTCTATCTCTGTTTCTTTTTGCCCACAGCCATGCCGTCAATGTGAGGAGATGCCAGAGCACAGAGCCAGATGGAGAGATCTCAGTCAAACCGCCTCTTGGTGCATGGAGGAAAGCCCAAAGCTTCCAAAGAAATGACGATCCCACAGTGCTTCTGTGACTTCCAATAAGATAGCAGGGATGCCTCTTTTGTGAAGTCCTTGTTTATAAATTTGGAAGGTAATAAGGTCGCTGAGCATGCCCAGGGATGTCCTGAATACTCACAATGCCCTACTGACTTGGCCAGGGGTCAAAGCAAGCTCTGGGGAGCAGACCCAAGCATGGCACAGGGTCTAGGATGAAATCAAAATGACATCTTTTGGAGAGACTCTTTCCACTCACAAATTCAATCCAGAAATTCAGACCCATAGCCTCCGTGGTGATTACTCTAGACTGTATGTCTAGGAAATGCGATCCGTGTGTTTGCATTGATCTGTCACAAAACTACAGACTGCTTACAAAACCAAAGTTGCATTCTTAAGACTCAAAGGTGGAATTATCTGAGCTTGTATCCGGTCTTCATTTAAAACAGCACATTATAATATTGTCAAGCTGTTTAAACAGTGAATGGAAATAGGATCTTTAGACAACATTTACCTCAAGTTTTGGAACATCTATGTAGGCATTTTTCTAGGGTTTGACTCTGTAAGGGAAAGGAATGTGTACAGTGGACTGCTGAAGCCCTCCACTCTTCTCTTTGTGCTGTGACATACCCCTGACTGACAGTAGTCCAACTGCATCACCAGATCTGAAAAATATTTCTTCTCCTCTCTTTAGGGAAGCAGGGAAACTCAGCAGCTCACTAGGCTACAGTTCTAATGACACTATCCCCTCATGTCCACATGAAGCTGTAAAGCTGCTAATCCCCCTGCCTGCCAAGTCAGCCACTTTCATTTCGCTTTTAATTAAAATGTGTATACAAACATGGCTAATACTTCTAACTGCCCACGCCCTTTAACCTCGAGTGCTTGTTCCCCACTGGAAAGCACAAATCTGGGCTTTACAAAGAAGAAAGCATGAACTGCAGGCAAGTTCTTATTTCACCTGCCCCAGTCATAAGGAAAGTGGAAGTCTGCCTGCTCCACCCCAGTGGAAGCTCTCAAAACTCACGAGCTCACAGTTCTCCTCCTCTACAAGCAGGTCAAATATAACTGGTGTATCTCACGGAATCACAGAATCACTTAGGTTGGAAAGGACTTTAAGATCATCAAGGAGTTTTAAGATCACCAAGCACCACCTAACACTATTAAGCCCATCACTAAACCATGTCCCTAATCCATGTGACAGTGCCATGTGGATCCCCAAAAGAGCCAGTCCACCGCAGTTTCAAAGTGCAGACCAGGAACCGCAGGACAGCTGTTGTTACAGACATCCCTTGACTGGATTAACACAGTAACCAAAATCCCAACAACTCTCATGGACTTTTGCCAAAAATCACTCTCAATAAAGTATTTCATAGACAGAACAGAGGAAGAAACAGTGTAGGGCTCTTGGAAGATCAGTTAAAAAATAATAATACTGAAATCTGTCAGAGAATGTAGACTTGTTATCTTGGTAGCACGGCTAAGAGAAGCAAACGTTCCTCTGAAATGCAAACTGGGCAAATATGGGTTAAACAGCCTAAGCCCTACAGCTAGAGCTATTACTGCTGTCACTGCCACTTGGAAACCTGGAGAGACCGACAGGAGAATGAGGATCAGGATGTGGGACTGCAGGGCTGTGGCACTGCAGTCAGTGGGAGAGGCTGAAATGGGGACACGAGGGCTCTGGGTGCCAGAAACCATGGCTGGGCCATAACTTCTCTCTTGGAACCACTTTGTGTCCTAAGGGCTGAGGAATCAAAAAACCAACAGGCTGGTGTCCCTCAAGCATCAAGGCTGAGGTCTCTTTTACATTTACCACAGGGAAAAGCTGAGTGTGACTCTTGCACTGTGTGCAGGAGGTTTCAGACCTCCTTGGGAACAAACTAGGCCTTCCCACCGCCCATATCCCGCTGCCCTAGGGAACATGAGACCTGTAACACCCTCAAAGCACAGCAGCACTGAACAGGCCAGCACGGCAGCCAGAGTTATTGCTATCTGAAGAGATAACCTAAGAAATCCACAGGAGAACTGAAATTAGGCTTATCTTGGGTGCAGCTGCGGTACTTCTCCCACCCTGTCAAGGTGAGACAAACAGTTTTACCAAGGCATTTTATTGCTTTGGGTACCCACGATCTCAAAGTCCTTGCAGGCACGGCTGCTCTCAGCCTGAGCACCAGAGAGCTGCAGGAGCTCTCCTCCAGCGGCACGGCGATGGCTCCCCTAAATTTCACCCTCCTCAGAGGGGCACCATCTGTTTGCACCCCTCCCAGCAGTTCCCAGCAGCCCTGCTGAACGCAAGTCAAAGATTTTCTGCCTTCATCATGAATAATGCTGCAGTGATATCTCAATGGCTTTCAGCATTTTTTCTTCCCTCTCTACACAAAACTCTAAATAGCAGCTGGCGAGGTATCCAATTACTGGGCTGTGTAATCACGAACGTCAGTAAGCATAAATAGCCAGTACCTGACAGGTAATAAAATGAGTAATAAAATACTTAGTGCTGTGTTCCACTGATAGCAATCAGAGTGTTATATTCGGGCTATGATTCGAGACTTTTTATTCACTTCCAATAAATATGTAGGTTCATCTTAAAAATTATTACAGAAGCAATACTCTTTCACTATGTTGTATTAAAAACTTCCCACTTTGTTTGTCTCTTCATGTTCTAAATGAATAGCCTCCTTTTTCATGTTTGGTATAAGAAGGCTTTATTTTTATTTTGAAGGAAGCTGTGAAAGCATTAACTGAAAAAATACTGAATAGAAGAGGCACTCCATACTGAAATGCTTTAAATAAAAATAATCTTACCGTATTTTGCTACTGATTCATGTTTTTGTTGTTGTTGTTGTTGTTGTTTTTGTTGTTTGTTTGTTTGTTTTTACCTCCTATGTCTGGCAATGCTGCAATATTGCAACATATAGGTTGCAGCCCTCATACAAGACATGATTTGAGTGATTTTTTTCCACTGTCACCCAGAAGTCTGTTGAAATCCAGTGGTTGACCACTATATTATAAAATAAAGCTGCAACTGATGCAAATTTTTAAACACAGAAAGTAATGATTCATTTGACTGGATCACCCAAAAGTGATTAAAATGCAACTGGATGACCTTCACAATGCAAGAAATTAAGATGCAGGTACAGGTAAGACAGGTAAAAATGCAAGGTCGTGAACTAACAATAAAAAGTTCAGCTGAAAACTCTGAACTTGGAAGCTGAAGGCAAGACAGAATAAGAAACAGTTGAATATGCAGTGGAAGAACTGCTACTGACTACAAGCTATCGATACTCTGAGACCATGCAAAAACCAAAGGCATTCCTAAGTTGCAGTAACTGAGATGTTTCCAGGAATAATGGGAAGCTGTTCCTATCATTATACGTGATACGGCAAGGCATCATCTGAGCATTGTGTATCATTCGTGCCATCCTCATTCAAGAATGATAAGCCCAACGAGACACAGTGAAGCAGTGCTGTGCTGGTAGGAGAAATGATGAGCCAGGCTCATGAGCTGAGGGAAAAAAAATCACACTGGCCTGGGAGTCTAGCCTTACCTAAACAAAAAGTAAGAAGAACATAACTGTGCCTATAATCTTTCAGGTGAGTTAAAAGCTGAGGGCAAGAAAAAATACTTAGCTGATGTTGAGGGCATCTAAGGTTGAAATTAAAGTTTTGGAGCAAAATTTTCAATTTGTTACTTGAAGCAAGAACTCACCTAACTTTTAGAGAAGTGTGATAAATACATTGAAGGCTTCTGTATTACGGTACTCTGCAGAAGACCTTCCTGCATTTTATAATTACAGGACTTACCCTGATTTCTGTAAACAACCCTGGGAACACTACAGGTAGAAAGAATATCAGAGGCTGGCTTCTGAATGCACTATACCAGGATTCACCGACTTTTCAAAGCCTTATTTCAGCTGAAAAAAATAAAAATAAAAATAAAATCTTGCCTTGTTTAAATTAAGCAGAAGTGGTTATGCAGACAGAAATCAGCTTGAAAGTGCTCGCTAAAATTTTTATTAGTTTCCAGGAGAGACAAAGGTATACACATCATAGAGGTCTGGCTTTCACATAAGAAAGGGCATGTGGTTTTGCTTAATGGGCTGATAGATGCAATTAGCCTTGTAGAGCATTAATTTCTGAGAGTGTAATCTGAAGTGTGTGTGCAGGAGGGTCTAAGAGTATTTGTGTATCAGGGAAGTATCTATGAGACAGTGGGGGAGGCAGGCTGTGTCGACACCAAGCCTTGTAAGGTAACTGCAAAGTCAAATGATAATAAGCCATCACGTAGTCTTAATTCCATTCTTGGTGATGTGCAATGATGTGAATGCAGCATTATTCAATAGACTAAGTAATCCATATGCACGAATGTAAAGCACAGGAAGTTCTGGCTGAATATGAGGGGGCACTTCTTCACTGGGAGGGTGGCAGAACACTGGGACAGGCTGCCCAGAGAGGTTGTGGAGTCTCCTTCTCTGGAGATACCCAAACCCCACCTGGATGCCATCCCACACAATGTGCTCTAGGTGATCCTGCTTGGCAGGGGGTTGGACCAGATGATCTTCGGAGGTCCCTGCCAACCTCGGCCATTCTGTGATTCTGTGAAATGCATATTTTGAGGTATGTAATCATACATAACTCACAAAAATGTTCTTTATTGTTCTTGAAGAATAAACACGCTATGTTTGAGAGTTTTGCTTGGGAGCATATTACTTTCCCATAAATCTGTGACACCTGCCGTTCTTCATCCGCTTGCCAAAGCACACAAGCTGCCAGTATGACAAGAAACGTCCACATTTGTGAACACACTTTCTTGTTTTTGGAGCACAGTACTACTTGGTTTTCATTTTTACTGGGCAAATATGCACCGGTCCTTACGTGGCTGTCTGGAGGACAGGTATTAAACTGGCCCATCACTATTTTGTAGTCAACACCAAACTCATTGCATGTTTTCCAACAACATCTGAAGGAAATCCTACGAGCTTAGAGACATACAGCTGTGTCAAAAAACAGGTATCTGCTGTGAGAAAATCCACCAGATGGCCAGCAGCACACATACAAGCCAAAGGTCAGGTCTGCATCCTTGCTCAGTCAAAGCGTAGAAGCCAGGAGGAACTGCCATGGCAGGGGATCACTCTGCCAGCTCCACAGCCCGAATCTACATTTGGGTGAAGTCTCTGTATATCTGTATGGCATTGGCTTTCCTGCCTATATGCACAACACCCACTCATCCCACTGAGGCCCAAATCACTGGGTTTGTAGGAACTCTCCAGCCCTCATCTGAGATCTTGAGAAGCTACCACAAACTGCCTGGCTGTACATCCTCACCCTGCTCTATTTAAGTCTGGAATTTGTCTCATTTTATATAGTGGCATATGATTTATTTTTATTTTATTTACTGAAATAATATAAAGTATGCAATTATTAAAGTAAATAAATCAAAACGGGATAGAAGCCTAAGCAGACTCATGTTACAGCCTTTTTCAGTTCCCTTAAGTTGTCATGTTTGCTTAAGAAAAACATTGCTTTAAGTGTAAAATATAAGCCAGTATGACCTTCACTGCCAGCTGGAGGCAACAAAGCAGTATAATCCTAATTAACATTCTGCTCATTTATATATGCTTTTCTTAAAGAGAAACCTGTAACATCCACTAAGGCTTGATAGGAAGTGACAAATGAAGAGAAGAAATGAATCTTCTTCTCCAGAGAAAAATGAAAAATGTTTCGGAAAACTATCAATTGCTCCAGAGTACATTAAATTAGTTCCAAATGCATCCCTGCCAAATGGCAACAATGATTTTACTCAACAATTCAGCAATATAACACTACTACATTTATTTTTTAAACACAGAGACGATCACTCTCTGCCACAAATGTTTTAATTATAAAAAAAGATCCTATCTGCTTTAAATCTCTTACATTGTCTAGGCCATACAAACATGTAGCGTGAACAATTATGTTACGTGAATTTAAGGGGATTAGTCTATGGCGTGCAGTTACTCATCCTTAAATTCTGGCACGCTAATGAAGAACTTCATCGCTAAGGAAAATGTATCAATAAAAATATATTTAAAGACTAATTATATTCAAAGGATTTCACTTTTACAAGAATCCCGGGAATGGTTTCTTTGGTTGAGCTCAGCAGTTTTCTACATCTGATATACAATATGAAAAGATACGCAGCTGCTGCATAACTGCTCCATGAACAGTTCCTTCTGTCAGTCTGCTATCAAGGAACTTGTCATGTTTGATTAAGCCTTGTTAAATGTTCACAAGTAGATGAGCTTTGAAAAGATAAATATTACAGAAGTGTTTTTCCTCTGCTCTTAAAATGAAATGGAAATTTTTCCTTTAAAATAATAAATAAATAAGGAGCCCAGAGAAGTCCTGCTTGCTCCACTGAACGGCCTGCTCCCGCTGCTGGGCCATGTGTTTGCCACTTCTCATTCTAGGCAAAATTATCACTCCACACATGCAGAAAGCTCAGTGAACAGGTATTTATCTATGTTCTCTGACAGTAAATTCAAACAGTGACTTATTATTGCTTTAATAGCTCAGAATGTGCATCCTGACCCTTATTCACCACGTAACAGCACTGGCTTTACATACAATATCAGCCATAGCTGAATACTGGTAGGATTAGATTACAACAATATGGTCTTGTTTATAGATTCACAGAATCATTAAGGTTGGAAAAGCCATCCGAGATCATCTGATCCAACCATGCCCCTACCCCCAATATCACCCACCAAACCATGTCCGTAAGCACCACGTCCAACCTTTCCTTGAACACCCCCAGGGACGGTGACTCCACCACCTCCCTGGGCAACCCGTCCCAGTGCCTGACTGCTCTTTCTGAGAAGAAATGTCTCCTCATTTCCAAGACTCTGGGTCAGGCCTGAATGTAAATCCAGAAGACGTTGATCGTTCGAGACAGGCTTCACATGGGCAACATGAGAAGAGCAGGTAAGAGGCCAAGGCCTGCACTGTGCCTTCACACAGACTCAGGTATTCGCCTCTCATCAGCATAAATGGCCCAGCACTGTGTGTTACTCCTAAGACCAATTTGTTTATTCATGAAAATAGTTGACATCTCCTGTCCTGAAGAGAGGCAGGATCTGCAGGCAGCCAGGGTATGGTCCCTCCTCAGACCATAGCTGGGCAGGTAGGCCACGGGCACTTCTCACCACAGCCACCCCAACGCAAGGAGCCATGCCAATAAGCATGCCATGGTTTAGTCCATTCCTCACTCTGGCTATCAAAGCACAACACAAACACTGACAATTAGGTCTTAATTTGAATGTAATTACAATGGGCTTTCTGAATGCGGAATTATACAGTATTTTGGTCCGTATGTACGTAGACAGTGCATATACAAACTGCTGAAACTGAAGGTTTGTGGCCACTGAAAACAAGAAATTACTGACCAGGTTGCCAACACCCCACTGGGGGCGTTTTCCACAGGTGGATCATTTTCTGAGGTGCAGTGATTTTTTAGTGATTTTTTTCCTGAAAAGACGTGCTGTCTACAGCCTTCAGCCTGCAACAAAATGTTGCAATACCAGTGCACTGGAAGTTTTCCCCAGCCACCATATGTTTAAGGAAATTTTTCTTTCCATATTTACTGTGTTTCTCCTGAACAGTTTGCGCAATCCCTTGTTCTTCCTCCTTTGCCCCAGTAATGTGTTTCCCCAGAGTACTGCTGTTGCTGGCCTCGTACAAACTCAGAATATGTTCCATATTCATCAGAAAAGGAAGCAACATGAAGCACAAACATATTTCACGTGAAATTATGTAGAATACACTGTCTCAGCTGGTGTTGATTTACAGATTTAACAAAAGAGGAAAAAAAAATCATATGCAGTTCTTAATATATTAGTTTGGAGCGTCTCTAGCCCCTCTGCAGCCAAACAGAGTGAATGCAAGCAATTATCTTGCAAACACCACTGTTTGATTCATTATAGTAGGCCCGAAGTATAGCATTTGGAAAAACCACTACTTTATAGAAAGCCAAAATGACTGGATTTTCCCCCATTATGAAATATTTTGAAGGATCTAGGCCTTGCAGCATTGTGATAAAGCAGAACAGTACAAAGTGAAAGCATCAAATCTCATTGCTTTGTGCATGTTTAATGTAATTATTAAAAAAAATATATCAGCATAATGATGGTGCACGTGACCAATTTATTAGTATACCCTTCACCACATCTGTAAGGGCAAAGAAATATGTCTCTTCACCTTCCAAACAGATTATCAGATGAGACATGCCTCTCCAAGGGAAGAAAGTGTTAACAGCTCTAGTACCCTCTCTCCATCCCTTAAAGGGAGACTGCAATTCTATTTTCCACATGCAAAGTTGGAGCCACGGGACTATGGAAAGATAGGGATCTATTTATGCACACAAATAAACAGCTGAATTGGGCACTTTGTGCACCCCGTCTATGTGAGATGACCTGAGAGCACTCTACTTGTCTCATCACCATGCAGGCGGTGAGAACGGAGGAGCAGGTGGTTTGCCCTGGCATTACTGTTCCACTTGTAATGCCAACATGACATAGCCAGAGTGATTTCTGGCACTGAAGTGATGGACTAGCCTTCCAGCGTGTACTACTCTGTACACAACCCCAATTCTTTTTTCTATTCTTATCCTTGGAGCACTGATACAAAACCTGAGTACAGCCTAAGTGCATGCATTTTGTTTCTAATCCTAGTTTCTAACCCCAAATTCTTCATATATTCTTCGTATTCACTTCAGAAAGCTTTCTTGGCAGTGGCATGAGTTGCGATGTTGGCACCTCATGAATCTCACATGATCTGAGGAAAAAATCTAACTAAAGACAGCATGGTCAACAGAACCACGTTCTCAACTTCAAATTCATCATTTAAATCCAGTTTTGGAAATCAACAGATTTCAAAAAGTTCTTGGGTGTTCACTTGGAAATAGATACATTTCTAGTCCTTAAATTTGCCTGAAAAGTCGGGTACAGTGAAAGAAGTGGTACTGTCAGCCACTGCATCAGTTGCACCAACCAACCCAGATGTTTTTGCACTGAAGAAGGTTAGGAATTATTCTCACAAGCCCTCCCACCAGTACAACTGAGTGGATAATAACCGCTGGTTATCAGCCAGTAACAAAATCTTGATAGTATCAGTCACCACAGCTAAAATCATATGACATGACACCACGTCTTCACAACACAGAGAATAATTCAGGTTGGAAGGAAGGTCTGGAGGTCATCTGGTCCAACCTTCATTCAAAGCAGGTCCAGTACCTACAAGGTACATAAGTGTAAATCTTAAGTCACAAGTTGAATCGAGACTTGAGTATCTCCAGGCCCCGATTCCTATTTTTGACTTGTCCTCATGGTGAATATTTTTTTCCAGTTGTCTAATTAGACATTCCCTTGCAAACTGGGCTTGCTGCCTCTTGTCCTATTCCTGTGCACCTCGAAGAGGACTCTCCCTGTCTTTCCGACATTCTCTCATTTACATAGGTGCAGCCAGCAATAAGCCCCAAATAATTCTCCAAATTGTATTTGTAAAATTTCTTTTGGAATTTGTACATCATAGTGCTACTTTTAGCTTCTTCACAACAGTCTTGTTCTGTTTCCACTGACCGAGCACCAAAATAGCAATTTAAGCAAGGAATTACACTTTCCACATCCTACTAAAAATAGATTAATTTCAGCTAGAGGAAAGTATAAGATAATTACCTCCTGAGCATCAGGAAACAATTAACAGCTTTCTATTATACCACTGTGATTTCTAAGCTATACAGTTTTACACTTCTGCAGAAAAGGATGTGTGATTATCAAGAGAAGGATCTTTTCTGCAAGAAACGAAAGGAAACTGTTCTACTGCAGACAATCGGCACTATAAATAATGGTTTGCTAGTATCTTTTCAGAAGTCATTTCCTTTATTTGCGATCCTTACTTTGAGTGATGTGTTGGCCATGTGCTGTAAGATTCTCTTCCCGAAGTGGATCTGCGTAAGCGTCGGACTCTCATTCCTCAGACAAGCTCTCACAACGTCAGCTTCCTGTGAATATTCTTGCAGTGCTCATTTGAATTAAATTAAAAATCATTGTTTTTATGAACCATGTTGTAATTATGCCTCGAGTTTGGTTTGCCTGCTACATCAGAGCAGAGAACGGCTTGTGAAAACACAAAGGAATACACAGGCCTGCTGTAAGCCGCCCCGGTGCTTTGAAGACACGAGTAACAATGTGAAGACCAACGGATACAACAGAAGAACGCTTCTTTTAACTGCTGCCAATAAACGCATTTGGCCCAATATGCAAGAAAGTGGTGCAAACACAGAGCCAGCAGATTGTACAACAACTCAGCTGAAAAATAATGGGAACATTATGGCAATATACCAGTTTTGGCAGTAGCTCTTAGTGAAAGAAGCGGTGAAATAAACACACAGAAAACCCGATGACTCAAGGTGAAAGACCTCTGTGCTAGATGGCAGCTGTGCTACTGAAGGATGGGAGAATCTCCCCAAGCCATGTAGATTTTATAAGATCTATAAAAGATAAATATGATAGTGTTAGTCCTGCTTACAAGCAGAAGAACTTTGGTCTCTGCAGATTCCTCCTGCAATGCACCTCTAGGACAGCTACAACTCTTCCCCAGAAAGTTCAAATTCTCCTCCAAGCTCTCCTTCCCTATTATCTTGTACCTCAAGGCTTGTTCTGTGCTCTGCCCTTGACAAATATTGTCTTGTCTGGCTCTTATCTAGCTGGAATGCCCTTGGAAAGATAATTTCCTCAGCTCTTCACCTCAATCACATTGCCCATTTCCCTGATTCCTTGCACTGCCTCCTCCTCCTCTTCTGTCTCATCAAACATGATATTACCGTGCTTATCTTCACTTTCAAGCTCCCACCTTTGCTATCACCATCTCTCAGGCACTGTTGGCTTTCACCCTGACTGGCCATCTAGTTCCAGCTTTGCCATTATATTTTAAACCTTCAACCAAGCAGCTTTGTGCCTGTTGCCTCAATACACCCTCACCCAAACATCCACGGAGCTATCTGGTTGTAGTCCCACAAATCCTGCCCAGCATTGCTGTCATCTCCACGAAAAACCTTGACGACTAAGCAGGTGGCGTGCCGAAGCTGCACTTCTATCACAATGACCAGCACTGATTCAAAACAATCATGTTGTCTTCTGTGCCTGTATTCATTTGCTATCTCTTTGTTTTACACTTGGGCGATAGAGAATTTGGGAGCAAGGCCATCTTTCCATCTGCTGTACAGTGCCTTGCGATGCTCTGGGATGTGATCTTGGGGATTCCCATTATAAAAGGGTTCTTTATTCTTTGTTCTACTGAAAACCAGCAGCATGTGACTTTGGGCAGCCCACTGCTGAGACAGGCCAAAAGGTACATTGTCCACCCAACCGGCAGCGTATCATGCCCAGGGGATGTCTGTCAGCTGCAGGCTTATGTCTGAAGTATATGGAACAGGTATGAAATCTCTCATGTGCAACAAATGTTATGACAGGCCAGCTGGAGAACCTGAGACTACACAGACTTGAAGCACATTAACATTTTAAGTTTCAATTGTAAGAGAGGGCTACTACCAGAGACTGCACACTTGTTTTTTGTCCGTATAAAGATAGGAAGATACAGTCCCACTGTGATTTCAGGTACTTCTCCAGGTCCTTTTGGAAATGAAAGCTCTGTGCAGCCTCCCAGAATGGTGGGATGCAAGCTTGCTCTGCCCCATAACCTATGGGAGTGTCCCATGGGCTCCCAGTCCTACCAGAGCAGCATTCCAGCTCTGGGCCCAGAACTGAAACTATGCTCTAACAGGCAGATGGATCCTTCTAACATCTCTGCCACCAAAAGGAGAAGGCCTATTCCCCTTTATTCTTCCTCTTTGCTCTTTATTTCTCCTCCCTTTATCATCATTGTACAGTCCCAATCTCTCCCTTGTGCTGGCTCTGGACCTCTCTGTAAATCATTTCGACTCACTAACCAGGCAGGAAACAATCTTTGCTCCTTGTTCTGCCAAGCCATTAAGTTAAATGAACTCAGGGAGAGGTTTGATGAGTTCTGGAGATGGCACAAGGTAATTAGAAGACAGATAGCCGGGGAAGAACAGAACAAAAAGGTGGAAAGGGTCCCCTGGTCTGGCACGGCTGTATCGTGGTTTGACCCCATGAGAAGTCTATTGGACTGTGGGGTCTCTGGAGTTCCTCATCCCTGCCCCCAGGCCAGCTGACCTTTCTCCTTGCACTGGCACCACTTAACCTGGCTGAGCTCCCCAGACTGCTCACCATGGGGGGAGATAAGCACTAGGGCAGGTCCACCAGCAAAGCAGGAGCCCAGCTCCCCTGCCCTTTTCTGCAGCAGCAGCTAGACACACCAGCAAACGCTGCTGCAGGATCCACAGCATGACTGATAGCCCCTGGTGCTCCGCGTAACCCAGAAAGCTCTCCTCTGCCTGCACATCCCTCTGCCATGGCTGTGGTACCCCATGTAATCACCCACACTGCTGCAAGGAAATGAAGAATTACGACCTCACTATGCCAAAACCAGCTTCTACGTTTGCTCTGAATTAGCAAGCACAATCAGGCATATTTTTTAATTATTTGTAAATGCACCTTTGAGATCTGAGCGCATTTGCTGGATAGAGGCACTCATAAGACACAAACGATGAAGACTGTAAAATTACAGGGCTGGTAATTAAGATGGAGTTTGCATTCTGCAGCACGCTGTCACACGCTGGCCATATAAACCACACAGCCCAAATTTCAAAACATCTGAAATGCACGTCAGTGTTTGCCCCTATTCGTGCACTGCACCCTGACAGGAGCACAGAAGGGAAGGTAAAAACCTTGAACAAGAACTAAACCTTGAACAAGAAGTAAACAGGTAGCTGCTGGGCCTACCTGGTAACACGTGCATCAAGCATTTAAACCCAACCTTATTTTTACAGTCTTCTATCGGAGTCGGAAGGTTTGAGGTGGGAATCAAGCAAATGTCTGATCCACGTTGTGTGTGGGAAAATTAAGCACTGAGAGGGTGGCCAAGCAAACCAGCAGCGGCTGCTGCCCTGTGCCACGCATCCCTGACCACGTGTTTCTGTCTGGCTCCCTCGCTGGCACCGGCCTGACCGCACGCCAGGCCTGTTAAGAAAGTTAAACTTTTCTCGCTTGGCTTCACCTGATGCAGTTCCCTGAACTTCTGATCCCGTGAACGTCAGCAAGAAGTGCAAGGGAAGCGATAAGAGCAGGGCAGCAGCGGCCTGCAGTTAGATCTGCTGTATCAGAAAACCACAGCCTTAAACCGTAGCGGAGTGAAACGGTGTAAGGCTGTTCCTCCTCTGCCCGTACTTCTCCAGAAAGGGCTTTTTTGTGGTCATGTGGTAAATCGGTTTGTAAAACTGACCCAACTGAAATATCACCCAGCAGAAAGCCCTGCTGATCACTGCCTCGGTGCAGGTCACCCTGTGGTGATGGTCCAGAGATGCTTAGGCCAAAGGAAGGGAAGCACGAAGCAGGGAACCAGCAGGTACAAAGAAATAAGATAAAGAGGGGACTGCTGCTTTCATTGGCAATACCAACTTGAAATGTTGGCCTTCAGAACTCTTTGCCTCTCTCCACATCTGTAGCTACATGCATACGTGGCTCCCTGCAGAGCTGTGCCATGAAGCAGGGCCTCGCTAAGGAATGGAGAAATAAGTGTCACCAGAAGAGCTGCTGGTTACTGCTCTCTGAGGAGGCTCCTCTGACCTCACAGGTTTTCCAGAGCCCGAGTGAGCCTGTGGGTTATCTTTTCACTTTCTCTGAGCTGCCATGCAACTTGTTCTCTCTCTGTGCCTCAGCATTTTCCAAAAAGGAAGGAGCACAGCTGCACGTTGTTATCACAGGTCACAGAATTGTAGGGGTTGGAAGGGACCTCCAGAGATCACCGGGTCCAACCCCCTGCCAAAGCAGGTTCCTCAGAGCAGGCTGCCCAGGTAGGCGTCCAGACGGGCCTTGAATATCTCCAGAGAAGGAAACTCCGTAACTCCCTGGGCAGCCTGTCCCAGTGCTCCATCACCCTCACTGTGAAGAAGTTCTTTTGCCTGTTGATGTGGAGCTTCCTGTGCTCCATTTTCTGGCCATTGCCCCTAAATATACTTCCACTACATATTATATCATATGTCTACTTCCAGTGTAGAGCACTTTCCTGGCAGTGCAGGTTTAAATAATCTAGCTTTCTTTAACCCTAAAATCACTGTTATTCTTCGTGCTGCAAGGAACAAAGGCATGTTCACAATACAGTCATTTCTCCTTAAGGCCATGCAAAAAACATGAGGTTCAAGGCAAAGGTCAAATCCCCAAACCATTACAAAAAAAACATGTTGATATTTACAAAATTGATTAAAAATTCCTTTTCAGCTGTCCCTCTGCTAGCTGGCTGAGGCAAACTGCCTTCATAAAACTGTCTCGCCATTCTCTTTGTGGCACTAATAGTCTTAATCAAACCATTGTAAGTAAGGATCCTTGTGACACTATGCCTAAACAAGTTTAAGCTGTATTTAAATCCAGTGGTTTACACATCAAAATTATTTAAAATATGTGGTTTAGATGTCCTGCTCTTGGTTAAGGAAGAAAAGCAATGAGCCATGGCTACTATAAAGTGTGTGCTTCACCCAGTGCATGCCAGTGGTTCTGCTGAGATCTCCAGCTTTGTAGCTCCTGACATTATTTTAGCACCTCAATGCAGTTTCTCTTCAGAGATTTTTTTTTCTTACCACAGCTTTCATTGCCTTTGCTAGTTCTTCATCAGTTTAACCTCTTCCCACAAAAGTTTGAGTAGATCGCTGTGTTCAAGCCTTGCCTTCAACAAAGAAAAAGTTATCTTCTAGTCAGCAAAAGTGCTCACACAAACATGTGATGCCAGGAAGGAGGCAAAAAGAGCTAACCACAATACCAGGGTTACAAATATAAAAAACAGAGTAAGTGGCAAGAAAGAGAGAAGGGTCTGGTTTTTCAGGAGGGACTATCAATTTCTGAGAGCAGACCCTATGCCAAGAGGTACCACCCAGGCCATTGCCTGGATGCTTGGCTATGGGGATACAGAAGCCAACGCCAGGATCTCAGCTGGATTGTGAAGCTAACTTTTGCTGCTGAGACTGCACCCTTCAAGTCCTTAAATTTTACATCAAAGAAAGCACAGAAATTCTAAAATGCTTACAATTCAAGAAGTACTGGCATCTCTAGATAAAAGAAATACCTCAGTTAACTCGAGATGCACAGGTTGCTGCCTACTCCTTGTCCAGTTCTCCATGAGGGAAAGCTGGCTGACCTCCCTCCTGCCTTCAGCCTGGGCTCTCACCCTGCAGTGGGACTTTGGAGAGGGGAAAGAGCGGGTCCTTTCCTCAACACCATGCCCAGAGCTCCCCATCCCAGCACACGCAGCGTAACCTCTGCTTCTCCAGAGGTATTTTTCTCTGCATTTTGGCTTCCATGCCTGCTGCATGAAACTGCCACCAGCTGTGGCCAAGATTTGTGTTGCAAGGGCTTTATCTTTCCTCTGAGCACACAGTGCCTGCCCCTGCAGGGACTTGATAAATAGCTTGAATTCCTAGGCTCTATCACTACACAAATAGTAAATAATAACACCAAGTGATAGGAGCACTTCTCTGTCACCTTGCCAGCCTGTGGCCACTGCCCCCACAGGAGCAGGGGCTGTGTAATAAGTGCAGGATACAGCAAAGCCAGGTTGCCTGTGGCATATTAATCCTGCCCTCCCTGCATCAATATCAGAGCAGCTTCCTTCACCTGTTCGTAGGCAGCTCCTCTAATCTAAAATAAATAAAATGTACTCTTGCACATGGTTCAAATACAGTACCCTTTGCTTGCCTGCTAATCTCTGCTAATTTGAGACAAAAGTTAATGATTCACTCCACCTGGAATGGAATACATAAAATATACAGCTGCAGCCACTCTTACAACATCCGCCTCACTGTGGACATAGAGCAAGAGATGGCTGTTTGCACATGCATTGTGAACTGCTTTAGCTCTGAGCTGTGCTCCAGGAGAGCTGCTGACTGGAGTGGCTCAATTATCAAAAGAGCTTAAGGGAAAGACCTGAGCAAACGAAAGCCTTACGCCTGGCTTTCCAGAAATGCTGAATAACCCAAAATTTTACTGGAGGACATGAGAAATGGAGATTCCTGGCACTTGAACCACATGTATATACATATATCATATATGTCTATCTGTATACATACGTGCATATGTAAGCATGCATACATGCTTGATTAAAATTCCTTACAAAGTTCCTATATATTCCCATATATATATATCTGGGGCCTGATGTCATCAAAATTAGTACAAATGGGCAAGATTTCCAAGACATGAGAAGGTGCATCAGCTATCAAAGATTCTGGAAAAAAAAATCCATTTGAAAAATAACATTCTGTTTATAAAATTGCAATTAATTTACATGAGGTAAAACACATAATTAAAAGTGTTGTGATAGCACAGAGATAGTAAGAAACTTCCTGGTGTCAAAGCACTTAATTTCGTGACCTTCCCGACCTTCACTTTGAAACCTTTTCTTTCAGCGTACTGCTCTGGTGGAATTTCACGGAGAAGACTGCCAATTTTTTGGTTGCTTGATTTTTGGAAAACAAATTAACGAAGGTGAAATTATCTGGGCAGAAAGCTCTGAAGCACTTCATTCCACAAAGATGTGATGATATAACCTCCTGTATCCTATCTGCCCTCAAGTCAGCAGACATGAGCCTTCTCGAGCGAGACAAATGAAAAATATTTGTTAGGGTTAGTTTTGAGGCCCATCATTAAGCTCTTTGCTAATGGAAATGCAGCTACCGGTGGAGAACTGAGGCAGCTGCAGGAACGTGGTGCAGGTGGGAGAAAAGCACGTACAATATTGGATTGGCTTAGGCAAATCACAGAATCTAATCTTAATGAATTCCGTCTCTAAAAATGCCATATAAGTTTGTTTAATATCCGAAGACCGGTCTGGACCTGACTGCAGGGGAAGTGACCTCTAGGCAATTCTGTGTTAAATCCTCATGTTCCTTTTAGTGCACAAGACCACACAGTTGCAGATGTGCATCACTACGGTGGTGATATAGTTACGAGCACAGTGAGAGCATTAAATAAATCGTGTAGCTATATGATTAATACTGATATGATTAATTTCTATCTTATAGCAATACATTAAAGGCACGGCTCTCTTGATTGCATTTTTCTTACTGCTATGCACCATGGGTGTTTTGCATCTTCGAATGCCAATGAACTTTTGAACCCTTCTGGAGTGAAAAAGGTTGACTATTTATTGCTCAGAATAAGAAAAAAAATTATGGACCTGTAGGCGCTATCATACTGGGGAACTTAATGACTGTGAAAGGCATGCACTCCAATTTATTAAGAAGTTCTCTTAAAGTGACAATATTCCTGAAGTGGGACCCTCAGAAGACCGGTGAAAGCCGGTTCTGGCTTTTCTCAGCTTCAAAATTTACAGCTCTTTACCATGTAAAACCTCTTCTGTAAAATGAAAGTCCTATACAAATGTTGATAATAAGGCAAACAAATTTCTTACGATTCAAAAATCGTTATCTTACATTTTGTCTTTCCAGGAAGTATGTAAGAAAAAAAAGATTTAAAAGCATACTGAGCATACTTCACACTTCCCTAACCAAAAACAAAGGAGATGACAAATTATAAGTGTTGCTTATGAGTCTTACTTGCAGAAAGTCACTGGCTCATTTTAAAAGTTTCCTGATTATTTACTAAACCACTTAACGGAAGTGTGAATTGGGAAAGGTGCTGCTTCTCATACAGGCTGGTATCCAAAAATCTGCAGAGAAGAAACATTAAATGTCATTAAAGTCACACCTACTTCAGAGAGCCGCAGTACACATACAATGGCAATTTCTGGTAAAATAAATAAATAAATAGAAATAAAAAATAAGTGCCCTTTTAATAGTGCTGTTTGGTCAACCGAAGCCTGAAGACACCCTGAATGACTAGGCACATTTTCTGTGAGAAACGAGGGACTCTTGGAAGACGTAACAGATTTCAGTGACAATCTGGCATCGAGAAGCAATTAGCAGATGAGTGAGATATCAGACAGCCCTGACTTGTAAGACAGGCAGCCAGCAAGTATATCAAAACATGCCTGTTGAAACTGCTCTTAGTTGCCAGCTGTAACCAAGTTAATGCTCTAACTCCAACAGCGAGACTTTAATCCTTCCGCCGACCAATGTGGGCACAACGTGCTGCCTTCTGCTGGGAGGGAGATGAACGGGGAATTGCCCTGCTTCAGATAAAATTCCTCCTGACTTCAGTAGTGCCGCTGTACGTCCCAGCTGTTACACGCCTGTGACCAGCCAAAGTACCAGGGCTGTGACGCTTCCTTTCACGCATACCCATGGGGAATCTCCGGGACATTCACTCCCCAGGTCTGCACCCAGGCAGGTGTCTGAAGGCAGGGACCCTGTGGGGTGCAGGCTTCCAAGGCCCCATGCTCCTCCTGAGCACAAGTTTCTGCAGGGATGAGGTCCATACAGGTCACTTGTAACCTCTGGAGGACATCTTCATGGCAGCCATCCTCAAAAGAATGAGCTCACCACTGAATAGCTGAAGGGTTTTTGAAAACACAGCAGAATAGGGACAAAAACTGATTTGGGTCTCTTGGAGCTCTCAAACCTGCCCCAGCGGTTTGTCCCCTTGTAGGATCATCACGGCCTGGAGAGCCCTCAGCTGGATCATGCCCATCCCAGCTCTTGCCTTGCTCTTCCTGGTCTTCTGCCGGGCAGCAAGAAGCTCCCAGAGGGTCCCTCCTGAAGTGCCACACTGCTGAGATCGGGGAGGCTTCAGCTTTGTTTTGCAGCCGTCTGTCCAACAATTAAAAGGCCTGCCAAGAGCCAAGCTTCAGAAGTGCTCACTTTTAAAAATATGTTCCCATTAACCAAAAGGAAGAGTTGGTGAGGTAATTGCTTAGCCAGATACTGGCTTTAGTGGCAGAGGACCCTAATGGATATTAAAATTTATTATGTTAGCTAACATGCAGCTCAGGGTCCTCATTTTCCCATAAATAATGCCACCAGGATTTACACCACGGCCTCATCTCCCACAAACTGCTAATGACCAAAGCTGGTGCATGACAGCCCCGTGCCAGCACCAGGCACTGCTACGACGCCTTCAGCCCACGCTGCACAAAGAGGTCCCAGGCGGGGAGGGACGGACACGCAGTGAACAGGCCACAGGAACGGGGCAGCACGTGAGGCCGGGGCAATAGGTGCGTCGTAAGGAATTTTAATCAAGCAGCTACCATAAGCCTCTGGGTTTAGACACATGCTGTTTGGTCTAGTACAAGAGCGCTTTAAATACCGACATTTTCTTGGTTTTGTGTAAGCAACACCATGCTCGCAGTCTCATCTTACACTTTCACTCCGAAGTTACGCGTTCGTCTTGCAGCACTAACACTTGCCCGTGTGCACTTTCACCCAAATACACACATAATCACCTGTCCCGCCGCATCACTCCCGCTCAGGGCTTAGCTAGCATGTGCGAGCATCACTAAGAATAGAGTACAGTACGTTTCCTTGAGTGCATGTGTGTGTTGGTTTTCTAGCATCTGTTTGTCTGCCCCAAAGGCTTCTGAGGTAGCCTGTCTTTAATCCTGAAAACCTCCCATGTTTTCATTTATCATTAACAATTACACCCTTATTTTGGACAGGAAAAAGGGACCTTTAAGACGTGGTCAGCTAAGACTTGTCTACCAGCCAGTTTTCTCTTATATTTTGCAGCTTTTATTGTCTGGAAAACTGAAAAAAACCACCCCTTTGTACAGAGCATCCTAACAGAGGCACAGAACCAGAACTAGGGGAAGAGAGATGATGTAGGGTGCATCTTCTCAAGACAGCTCCAGCCCATCCTACAGCTCGGTCCTGCCAGAATGGGAGATCCTGCTTCTTCTCCACCACCTCCTCTCCATCCTCCTGGCTCCGCATTCCCACCACCTATCTTCTGTGAATGTTGGCAGCCATCAGATCAGCGAACTGGCCTGCCTGCCAGGTGGCCACATCAGATCCGCCCCTGGAAAGGTGCGAGAAGTACGCGAGCTGGCGGCGTGTGGGAGGTGGGACTGCAGAGCCAGGAGTGGGCAGCAGGAAGAGGGAAAGGGGGAGAGCAGATCTCCCCTTTTGGCAGCAGTGCGTGGGATGAGCTGCTCGTGGAACCGCAGTCCAAGCAGACTTCCTACGGATTTTTGAAGGAATGGCCACAGGTGACTTCATGGGTCAGGGAATAATTGTTTCTGTAGATTATCCTGCCCAAAAATAGCCCCATGTTTTATTACTGTAATAAATACAGTGACAAATGACATCCTTGATTGTGATGCTAATGAGCTGATTGTAGGAGCCAGATTTGTTGCAGTTCCTCAGTTTTCTCCTTAGGGGAAGATTGCAAAGCTTCTGCTTTTGTATTTAACTACAAGAAACATAGAAGGACTTAAGCTGACCTTAATAGAAGTGGGTGTTTTTTTTTTGTGTTAAAACTGAATAGTCAACATTTAGTGGGATACATTAGAAACAGCAGGATTTTTATCAGGCACCTTGACAAACAACTCAGCAAGTCCACCCTGCAGAGCCCGCATGCCGGTACATCTTTTCACCCACAGTTTCGTTTCAAGCTACTTTGATGAAAAATCTGAAGCTTGGAGAAGGCTCTGGCATGGACTGGAGCCAGACGACAAACCTGCTTACTGCCTGGCCATGGGCATCACCGGTGCGCATCACAAGGTGCCAGTGGTGCTTTCCATGTAGATGCCACCAGTAACATCAGTGTCTGCACTAGGAGCAAGGATGGCACCTTCCAAATCAAGCGGCGTTTCTATCGTTTTGCAGTGTTTGTCTGGCATCTGAGCTAAACATTCAAAGACAATTCAAGCAAAAGCTGCAGAGTAAGTATGTTTACAATCTCTTTCTAGTGACACACATAACACACGATAATAACGGGCTTTTTCCTCCTGAATCACAAGATGTTGCACCAACGAACCGAAAGGCTGAGCATTTCTTTTCTCCTCTGTAGCGCACGGGTACAGATGGCACACTAAACACACCACAGAAATTAAAAATTAACTGAGTCAGGCATTTCTGTTAACAGTTTCCGTGCTGCGCACAGCTCCGGGCACGCAGCACCGGCGGTGGCGGTGGGGATCCCCTTGCACCCGCCGGGGAGCCTGGAGCAAGCTGCTGCGGGGTGCAGGGCAGCAGGGGAGCAGGGAGCAGCCCTGTGGGGCACAGATAGCGCAGGACCACCGGAGAAAGGCAGCGGTGGTGTGGGACCACTGGAGAAAGGCAGGGGTGGTGTGGGACCACTGCAGAGGGGCAGGGATGGCACGGGACCACTGCAGAGGTGCAGGGACAGTGCAGGACCACCGCAGAAGCTCAGGGATGGCGCAGGACCACCGCAGAGGGATTTGGATGGTGCAGGACCACCGGAGAAAAGCAGGGGTGCTGTGGGACCCCGGCAGAGGGGCAGGGATGGTGCGGGACCACCGCAGAAGTGCGGCGGCAGCACTTTAGGTGTGATTTGGGTTTTTCCTCTCCCCACTTGCCACCCTCTCCCCGTTTCCCCCAGGCTGGGCTGCCAGCAGAAGGTGACCCCGAGGCGGGGGTGTCCAGCAGCAGCCCCCGGACCCCCTCCGCAGACAGGACGGAGCCCGGGGTCCTGCAGGCTGCCAGACCTCCCCCGTCGCCCCCCGGGGACGCCCCCCGCCACCAGCAGAGCCCTGCCGGGGCACGGGGAAGGGGACAAGGCTCCTCTTACCTCAGCTGCTCGCCGGTGAGCAGGACCTCGGCCATGTGCTCCAGCTCCGCCGCTTTCTGCTGCATGCTGCTCATGCCCTCCTCCATCGCCGCCGGCCTAAGGGCACAGCACCGCCGGCTGAGGGGGACCGGCTCCCTTCCCCGGGCTTCAGCGCCGGGTCCACACAGCCCCCAGCCGCCTGTCCCCACCTGCAGGGGACGGGCAGGTCGCCGTCTCGCCTGGTTCCCCTTATCCCCCCCCCCCCCCCCGGCAGTCCCCGCACACCCCCAGCCCGCCCCGCTTTCCGTGTTATTGTGTCACGGGCGGGGAGAGAAAACGCACGGCGGCGGCCGCCGAGGCAGCAGCGTCCCCCCCCCGGCTGTCACACGGCGGGAGAGCCGCGGCATCGTCCCCACAAGAAGGGGACGGTCCCGGGGGGCTGACAGCACACCCGGGGGCCGGGTTTGGCTCCTCAGGGGACGATGCAGCCCCTAGGATTAGCCCTATCTGGGTTGCTGACAGGACTCACCCCCCCCCTCCCGCTCGCCTCACCTCTTTGTCCCTCAGGCGACGGAGGATGCAGAAGCCCCGAGAGGACTGAGGAGAATTTTCTGTCAGAATTCAGTCTTGGCGGTGGGAAGTCAAGTGGCAGGTCATGAGCACTGCTGGTCAACATTTCTGATAGGAAAATAAATAAATAAAGCACGCCGGGATGGAACAAAGTCCAGGAGAGTGGTCCGAAAAAAGGTTTTCACTTACAGCCAGGCGGAATTGTGATACACCTGGATCGCTCACCTCCTGCACTCCTTCACAAGCTGTGTGTGCATGGAAAAATTGCATGTGTTTACATTACTGTCATCATTTCAAAACCATGACTAGAGTTTCAGGACCGAGAATTAGGAGGGAACCAAATGGACCTGGTACAAATCAGGCTGAAAACAAAGAGGAGGTGGCTCTATGCACAGCCCCCAAGGGACTGGGAGCATTTATTACCAAAGGAGGCTCTGGATATAAAAGAACAGGCTTGGAGTCAAGGAAAAAATGGACAAGTGCTTGGAAAAGAAATGTACAGAGGGTTAGTAAGCAGACAGCAGTCACATCCAGCTCAGGAAATTCCCCGTGCTAAAAATAATTGGAAGCTAGGCAAAGTTTCATATATGCTTTCTCGGCTGTTCCCTAACAACTGCTAAAGCCACTCGTGAGATGAGCATTGGACCAGATGGACCTTTGGTTCAAGCCCGTGTAGTCATTTTAGTGAATGTCTTATCGTGTCTGAAAGACCCCAGTGATCTGTGGATGGCAAAGGGAGCAAACCTGAATTTACCTTTGTGTCATCTGCGGGATGGGCCAGGGAGGGAGGACACCTTGGGGGTGTAAGCACTGCCGCTTGAACTTGCCTCCTGTGAATTCAGAAGACATCAATTTAATCTGAATATTTGCAAATACCCCCTAATTCCACTCAATCATATAAAGTACATATAAAGTACACATTCACAGAGCTGGAAGCAAAAGGGAATTGAAACAACCATCTCATCTGACCTTATCTTTAAGAAAAAGAATTTGCACAGTAATTTTTATCAAGTGCTTTATCACATGACTGAAGCAAAGAAATGTCAAGAGAATGCTACTGTACATTGCAGACCATTTCTATGTAAGCCCTCGGCTCCATCAGCTGCGTTTGGCTGACTGAGCCATTCTCCACCTCTAAAAGGGGGAAATGCCACCTGCTCTGCTCTGCCTGCTCATCCTTGCATGGTGCCTTTTGCTAACTTTCACACTTTTAGGACCTCTGCTGCAGTTCCTTTCACTAAACAGACAGAAAAGTCACAGAAAGTGGATTGCTTCTTTGCTAGTGAGCAGAGCTATGAGGATGGCTGTGGGACCCCAAGAGCACTGGAGCTGACACAGAGGCAGGGTACGCCTGGGCTGCATGGAGCAGGAACAAAAGAGGAGGAAGAAGTTGGGGAAAAAAGGGAAGGATCTGGCCTTAGGCAGTGACAAGCTTGACTCAGGGTGCGTGTGGCACTGCAGCCTGAAATGCATCTCTCTCCTTGCATTTCGGATTATTCTTGCAGGTCAGTGTAATTTCCTGTACTGAATTATTTAATGGTTATACACTGCTACGTTTGCCTTTGCGCGCTGATATTCCCTTTGTAATTTGTTCCACGTGTTCACACTGAAATTTCTTACAGCTACAGTGTGTTTAAGAATAAGGGATTAGGCATCGGTCACCCCAAATCTGATGGCACTCCAAAGCGGCTGACTAACATAAACCCAAAGGGTCATGGTTCAGTCAAGGGCCAGTAATAAGCTACATAAAATAACCCATTTGGGTGTTTGTAGCTTGGATGTTTTTAGTGTACAGACTGATATAAAAACATAAGATTAACAAAAGATTAAACTGTCTTGAGCCTCCTTCCCAGGGCAGAATGGCCACCAAACCACAGCACGCACTGAGTCTGACATCCTGGCAGCAAGGGTGCTGAGCAGGGGAAAGACTCTGAGGTAACCTCTGGGAAACAGGTTGATTTTTATTTATTTATTTTTTAATAAACATAGGAACAATTTCAGGAGTCACTGCTTATTTTAGATATGAATGCATACTTGAATTTTACCTCAGCACAGCTGGAGTTAAGTGATGCTAAGGTAGCAAGCTAACACTGAGGCATTCCTCACCCAGGAGCATGGCAAAGCTTCGAGCTGGAGCCCTGGGACATCTTCAGATTCACCCTCCACAATATCCTTGTGTAACAAGGATACAACCTTGGGTAACAAGAGCTGCATGGGTCTGATGGAGAGCTGGCACCACACGCATCAGGGGAAACCCAAATGTCTTCCAGTGACTTGAGGCTCTGTGGCAGGCAGCACGGCCCCAGGCTGCACAAGGAGATGATGGTCTTCTCCGGGACACGATGTAGAACAAGGACATTATATCCGAGTCCTGATTTTAGAAAGCATCCTAGTCATTTGTATAAACTTTCTTATCTCATTGAGTAAATGTACAAATGGTGAAACATAAATGTTTACAGAGCGAAATAAGGATATTGCATACAGAACACTGTTTAAAGATTATTGCATCTGTGACCTAATTTTGACCTGATAAATTAATCTGAGATTCGATAAACTAATTCTTTAGTCCCACTAATTAATTTTCTGCAAGCTTAATTTTAAGTGAGACCTTCACATTAAAAATGTACCAATATTCATTCTCATTCCTGCTCTGGCATTGTTCACATAAGATTGTTTGTCTTTTCCTTGCTGGGATGACTAGAGATTTTGAAACAGGAAAATAACAGACAAATCATTAAGGCATTGATTATCTCATGCAAAAGATGGTGAAGCACTTCAAGGAGAAAAGGCATTAGCAGGTGAGCTGTTCGATTGGTTTACAGTTTGTTGGGTTTTTTTTTGTTTGTTTGTTTGTTTTCCTGACATCTTTTGTGTAAGAGCCAGCATTATGTAAACCTCCAATTTAAAAATACTTGGTTCCTCTCTTGCTGAGGAAGACATACAAAATTGGGATTTGGCCTTTAAGTAGACCTGTTATTTACGTAGCTCTTGCAACACTCCTGAAAAATGAGTGTGTGGGCTTTTTTCTATATTCCCAAGCTTATTTGCAAAGAGAAGTCACTTGTCTTTGTGTTTCAATTGGTTAATTTCCTTAGTACCAGGGGCCTGGCAAGGGAAACCAGAGGAACTACCAGGTATTGTCCAGTCTGCCCTCCTCTTTTCATGGTACGTACAATAGTATTTCCCATTCTTGGCAGTGCACAGATTACATTCATTGCTGTTCATTTGCTGCTCTGAGTTTGAACAATTTAACTTGTCTGCTAGAAACTGGTCAGAAGAATCAGTGCTTGTGTGATTCAAAGGGCTGAATGCATCTGGCCAAGCTAATTTTAGTCTTGTGATAAACCACAGGAAAAGTGAGTGAGTTTTCAGGAAAAAAAAAAAAAAAAAAAAAAAAAAAAGGCATGTTGTAAACTTCTCTTTTTCTAATATAACATCCAAGTTCCTGCCAAAGCCACCGTGGTGAGATAACAGGAGGGTTTTATCACAACCCGTCTAACATTTCCGCACTTGAGTGAGGCTTGTATCTGTTCAGATTCTTACATTTCATGTGTCACTGACCGTGCAATTGTTATAATAACAAGCTGAAGTGCACAGAAAAAGGCATTTTGATCCTGAGATATGCAGAGATGATCTGTAAGGGGCTTTCTGAGCCTGGCCTTACTCTGTTTTTTCATTTTGTGTCAAATGGTCAAGTATTGACTGGGCCAAAGCCAGTGAGACCCCTGTGCAGGCTGATGGCTAAAGCACGACCGTGAGATGGGTGCATGTTGTCGTGCTTGCTCCTGTGAACAGAGAAATATTTTATGCAAATGAACAGCTTCAAGAAAAAAAAAATAAAGAGAGAGAGAAATCTGTATCAACCTGTAGACTCAGTAACTCTGTTAACAATACACTCTGCTAAACTAGCACTTGTTGTTACCCGATGTGTAACTGCTTTCTGCACTCTCAGTGCTGACATTTGTTCTGCTACATTAGAGTATCTATAAGACTATCTACCTATTAGACATGGAATCATTTCTAATTTCTCTTATTTTGCATTATTAGTAGTTTTGTAACAATTTCTGAGCATCACGAGAATATTTCCCTGTCAAAAAGCACCTGTAAAACTGGCGGAAATCTTAATCTTTGAAGATTTCATGTGCATTTCCATTAGTTCCTTCATCGTTCTTTTTGTTTTGCTCTCTCTTATTTTATTCTGCACTTATCTGACAGCAGTTATGAACTCTTTCAGCCTGCGCTATGTCTACATCACATGTTTAGACCGGGTGGTAGTGCAAGACTTTTTCAGAATCCAGCTTATTGCACGGGCTGGGGGTGTGACTCTGCTGGCAAGTGCACCTAACAGCTGAAAAGAAGCTTGTTTCTAAACCACATCCCAAGCGTGAAGACAACACCTACTAGCTACATGGTAAAAGACACCTTCTTAAGTTGTCTCCCAGCTATATCTGTGCTAATGTGCTCTGATATCTGGCGGCAAGATCAATAAGGTTTGCTTAAACCACCGTGGCCTGAAGTGACAGTTTGACTGCACAGTAACCACCCTTGAACCCAGGCACTTTGTTTTTTCTCCCTCGAGAGGCAACACCTAAGAGCTGAGATCCAGTCTACGACGTTGTTCCCTTGCTAGTCCTTTGCTACCTATTTCTACTTCTTAGCCTGCGTTGCTGTTGACTAACCGTTGCCCTCCCCAGGGTGCCCGTGATGGAGCACACGCTGCTGTAGGCAGTCTGGCTCTTCCCTGCCCGAGGGAGGACACCGCAGGGATTAGGGGAGGTGGTGGGCGCAAGCAGGCTGTGTGCACGTATCTGTAGAGGTATTTTTCTGGTGGCTGAACAGATGCAGTCAGGCTGATGGGCTGCCAAACAGCTGCTGCTACAAGATAGACTTCTACCCCTCGGAGTGGTGAGGCATTTAATAAAGACAAGCCTCTTTGTCAAGCAGTACTCCACAGAGCAGAGGTTTCAGCGCTGTCTCCATCATTAACCACATCACATCCTGCCGTTAGGTAAGGCCGTGCAGCACACACACAGCCTGGTGCTAGGGAACGGCCGCCAGTGAAGCTCTTCCTCGTGTTGGTGGGCCTCAGGAACAGGCACAGCAGTCGCGCCACCACCACCGGGAGACGTCCGAAACGATACAAAGCCATGGTGCCACTCGCCTCTTCTGGGATGGTCACCACCAGCAGCTCTTCTCGCAGGCCTAACTCGTCTCTCGATGTCTGTGGAACAAACCGTTTCCAGAAGGTATGTGTATCATCGCTCTGCCACCCAGCGGTCCTCTCTGGAAATTAAGTGCCAAAATGCTGGTCAAGTAATTGTGAATTGATGCTCGGCAAAGGAGCAAGACTGTTAAATGAAGCTAGAAGCAATTGCATAAGGGAATAATCTGTAGATAATACAATATATGCATAGGATTGCAAACACAAACGTCCTTGACTCCATCATTTATTTCTCGCTGGAGTGAACTGGAGAGAAATAACTACCCAATATAGTCAAAATAAAAAACTAAAGCAAGTAAAATACAGGATAAGTTAATATTCTTTTACAAATGTGCCTTGCAAGTGTTTGTCCTGTGTTCCCCAGGTATTTACAGATCTCTTGGAGTGCTGAAGCAATGAGATAAACTCACTAAAGCATGGTTCTAAAATAAATCGTATACTGCATTGTACCGAGATATTTCAACGTGATCAGATACGAGCAGTCCTTTATGGCACTAAAAAGAAGGTCCGCAAGGTGCTACAGAGCACCAGAAATCTTTACAAAGAAATAGCTTTGCTGCAGCTCTGCATCAGGGAAACCTGGTACCAAAGGAACCGGTGGCAGGAGCACCAACACACACAGCTGCGATGAAGCAGAACCATAGCGAGGTTTTCTCATAAGAACAAGTCTTGGCCTATTGAAATACAGAACCTGTTGGCAATGTTGACAAAGCTGATCTGTAGTAGGAGCATTGTCCTGCTCTCAACATCTCAGCAGGAGAAAAAGAAAAAAAAATAGCAAAAAGCGTCAGAAAATCAGTCTCTACTTGTTATGTCTGGAAAGAAAACTTCACCAAGGTATGTTCACCCAGGAAAGTGGTGTGAAACAAGAAAAAAAAAAAATACAGGAAATTGATGTGGAAAGGAATGGGGAGGAAGGATAGTAAGAACAGAAGTGGGACTTGAAGAAAAGAGGGGGAGATAATCAGACAGGGAGGAGAAGAAGCTGGAAGAAAGACAGTAGCAACAGAGCCAGGCTGAGATGGGTGGTGAGAAATACATTTCTTTATTTCCTTTGATATTTCTCTCATTCAAATCATTAAACCTGGGGGAAGACTCATCTAGCTCTCCAAGGAGGGCTTGAAGGTCAGCATCTCATCTCAAGCCTCACACCGCATCTCATCTCAAGCAGTTCAAGACGAGAGCAACCTCATTATCCACGCACCGATTTCCTGAGGAAAAGCAATTCTGTTAGGCAAGGTCCATGCCAAAACTGGTCACACAGCTTCCGACACCTCCACGTGGGAAGATGAGATGACAAGGATCCCTCCTCACTGCACAGGCAATGAAATTATTTTCTGAGTTGAGAGTAATTGCAGATCTGAGAGGCCATCACATCTGATGGATGAAAACAGAGGTACTTCTGGTGGCCCAGTTATTATCCCATGATGTCAAATTGTTCAGTATCTCAAGACACCGATATCCCTTGTGATACACTCGCTACTAATCGTTACTCCCAGAGCTGTAAGAAAATGCCGGTTACTCATTGGCACAGTGATTAAAATAGAAAGAAAGAAAAAAAAAGTTCAGCCCCATGACAATCTACAGCATTCAGCAGCAGGAGAAAAAAATGCAGATAGTTGGGATTTTCAGAATAGAATATTTATTGCAGAGATGTCTGCAGGGTTTTTTGTTTGTTTGTTTGTTTTGTTTTGTTTTTCAGCTTCTTGTCAAGCTGATGTTTTGGGACTGAAAAGGACTAGGGACTAGATGGTCTCCTAAATATTTTGGGGTGCAGGATAGGAAAAGAATAGCCTGCTCCAGGAAGAAAGCGAAGAATGACAGAACCAAGCTAACTGGTAGTTTTTGGAAGGCTACACCCTGACATTTAATTATTCAGCATGTATGAGGGTGATGCTAGGATGGCGTTATGGTCCTTGAGGCCACTGAGGATGAGGAGCGCTCCAGCAGGTGCTGCAGCTCACCGCCAACATATTCAATGGACTATCAGAAGCAGGTATGTACTGTTAGAGAGTTGAGATTATTTTATAAAACAGCCATATGTTGCATACAATCTTATAAGGTAGATGTGAACCTAGGTTACGTTGGATTAAATTCCAATAATTCCTCAGAGTAACGAAACAAGATGTTACCAAACTTCACAGCCTTTGATTTTTGAATTTTCATCCTGCTGTTTTTCACTGTCATTTTCCCGTGTCAATGTACCGCCCTGTTCCGTACTCTGTCACCAATGGAATATTGGATGCATCTTCCTGATTTATTTATTTATTATTATTTTGCATAATACGCTGTATTTTACCTGACTATGATTTTTACATTAAGTTATTTTTATTTTTAATTTTAGACTCATACAGATGTAATAGACCTGTTGTCTGCAGCAGCTTTTGCTGGGATCTACTCGTAATGCTGAGCCCTAGCAGTGCCTCAGAAGGTAATAATACATTAACTGCAAAAAGCCACTTTCTGAGATTACTGCTATGCAGATAGCAGTTAATCAAGACGCAAGGCCATATGATAACTTGCCAGGTGACACGGAATTAAGTTTATGATGTCACTATTAATAAGGCCTCCAGACTGAAGTTTAGCCATAAAACACTCTACACAGTTTTAAAACAAAACAAAACAAAACAACACTATCAAACAAAAACCATCACATTCCATTTATCCATTATACTTGCTTAAGTGTTATTGCTTGCAGCAACTTTTCTATCTATGAATGCCAAACGAAGAGGTATACTGACCTCCTAGATACTAATGATAACACAGTTCCAAATACTTCTAGAGGGGAGTGCATTATGTGATTAAAATCAGAGGGCATGCGATAAAAGTATTGCTCTTAATTTTGCCACCAAGCAGTTGACCCTGAACGACAATTTTTGCAGTGGCAGATGTTCTCTGAAGATGCAGCCAGAAAATACAGATGAAGCAAAAGGCTTTCATGGTGTACTTGTGCAGTAAATGACATGTACGCTTGATTTAAACTCTGTTCCTATAATTAATATGTTCATGAAAAAATCCATCCTGTTCTTTCATGCTGATGTTAACAGAAATCACAGCACCTTCCCACCCCTTGCACCGGTGTTTACACTATGAGGACACGCTCTGCAACTACGAATGTCCTCGCTAGCTGGCTGAGACTGAGGAGAAGCTGTGAATGCAGGTTGGGTACCAACCTGCCCAGGTTTACCTGCCTTACCATGAACAACATCAGTGTGGCATGACTGACCCTCTTTGTTTGCAATTACATAGGGCTACACTGGCCTGGAGAAGAAGTAGGACAGCAAGGAAAGAGGCATCTGAACTCCAGCTGTCTTGTAATCACGGGGCATCTGGGTTTTGTGCTTGTCCCGGCTACGCACTGTGATACTCTCAAACTGATTTCCTAAATGTATTGATGGTGTTTGCTCCCCAGGTATTTCCGCGTGTGCTCTCTGGCTTTGTGCTTGGCTCTTTATTCTGCAGTGTTTCCAGCACAGAATCAGTTTATGTCAGTGAGATACTCCAGGCCACTCCGTGGTTTACACAAATATTTAGGCTTGATTACATCTGTTTGTTCTCTCCTAATTTGAATGCAACTGTTTTGCATCTCCCTGTTGGCCTGTTAAATGGATGAGAAAGTGCTTATCTGAGTTAGCAATGAGCTACCTGGTCTCTCTACTAATTGCCTGAAATCTTCCCTGTTTGAGTCTTGGACTCATCTCTTGCTTCGTGATGCTTTGCTGGCTGATGTCATCAGGTATGGCTGTTTTAGTGGGCATGGCAATAGACATTAATCAATGCCTACAACATAGGACATGCAAGTCACTGCTATTTTAGCTGTTTATTGATAATAATAATAAAAAAGGAGTAAAAGTAAGTCTAACTTAATAACCAACTCCAACGGAGAGAGAAGAGTGGTTTAAGGGGTCCGAGTTTATTTAGGGTCCCAAGTTATAGCTAAAACCAGAATCTTGTGGTTACTAGGGACAAGCATCACAAAAATCAGCCTTCATGAATTTGTCCAACTCTTCTGTGGATCACACTCATTTTGACCTTCACAACATCCCACAAGTTCCACAATGTGTTGTATAGAAAGGCCTTTTCTCCCATGATCCATAACTTGTTCATTTCAGTGGCATTCCCCAGTTCTTACATTTGAGAGAGAACAGATAATATTTTTTCCTTACATTCTGAATTACTTATGTCTTGTATCTCCTTTCTCTATATTTGTCAGGCTGAAATGATCTAATCAATTTAATTTCTTTCTGCGAAAACCTGTCTGTACCTCTGATATCCCAGGAAGCCCTTTTCTTTATCTCCTGTAGTGGCTTACAGATGACATGCTTTATTCAAGACAGGTGTGCACCATGGCACCATACAATGGCACAATTATATCTTCTGTGGGTTCTTTTGTTGTTGTTGTTGTTGTTGTATTTGTTTTCTTATTATCCTAAGAAGGAGATATATTGCACTCACTGTAGATGGTTATTCTCCCAGTGTCTCAGGGAAGTTTATGGCAGATGCTGAAACAGCATCTAGGGGTCTCCAGTCACGCCTACAGCTCCAGCTCCCATGACCGCCTTGTGTGTTGAAACATGATGGACACATCCACTGACAGATATTTCAAACAATGAGAAACTGTTGTTTAATGGCCAAAAATGTGACATGCACACCGATTTTAAATATTGCAGATGGCATTTCAACTGAAAAAAAATAAATCCTTGATTTAAGATTTGTAAGGCTTGAATAAAGCGGAGCCTCTCATGGAGTAATTTCCAGCAACTGTAACTCTGAATTGTGTAATTATCATCAGGCTGATAATTTGTTATGGTATTCAACTTCAGCACTGCGCCAGTTTTTCCAGTGCTGGCTGTTATCTTATTATCACAGCTACTTATGTTGTACTTTGAAGGTCACTCAGAAGTTTCTACTGTGTGCATCTTTTTTTTTAACATTTAAACACCCCATTACATGTTGCCCCATTTTCTCACACGTTTTATTGCAGTTCCCAAGTACTTGAATTGAAATCACACCTGGGAAGTCATCCTCCTGATGTGGTGCCTGATGACTAGAGTTGACACCGGTGAAGTGTAGTGTTTTAGCAGATGTCATGTTATCTCACAGCTCATTGTCTTCTATCTTAGTTGTGGAGCTTTGGAGTTATTTGAACTTATTTTCTCTGGTTTGTCACAGCTGTCCTTGATTTATTTTGCTGTTCACATCCTTGATGTTTGAGCCCTGGGAAACATTACAGAGTGCCAAGAACTTCAAAGGCAAGACTGTAATAATCTTCAACAATCCATTTAATGTTTTGCTAACTTCAGTCAATGCTAGTCAACCAGATTCCGTTAACACTAATTTCCATTAACATTAGTCAATTGAAAAAGTACACCAAAGCTAATGTTGCTTGGTACTTACAGGCGGGACAGATTCCTGCCTCCCCTCCCCAGCCCTGCTGAGGACACAGGCTGTTCAGCGCTTCAGTTCTACTTCTCACACAGAGACCTGTCACAAGAGGCATACCTCTTGGCTGTACTCTCACAGCAGTTACTTAAAGCCTCAGCTGGGCACTGTGGAGGACCAATGTGAACCGGAGATCAGTAAAGTTAGTGATGATAGGTGAATTAATAGCTTCCTCAACTCTTCCATTCTGCTACAGGTGAGTCTCACCTCTGCTTGTAATATCATAGAATCATAAAAATCATTAAGGTTGGGAAAGACCTTCAAGATCATCTGGCCATATGTTACATGCTCCTGAATCTTGACAATTTCAGCCCACCAGAACACCTCAAACTGAAAATAGTATTCATTTAAGCTGCAGCAACTCCAGAGCAAGTAAATAATCTCACAGGACTGTTATAAAATATTTTCAGGATTCTACCAAGCTCCCTTAGCATAATATGCATTTTCTTATCAATTGACAACGACATTGACTGTTCAGTGTCTCCTCATTCTCTCTGCAATACACATTCATTAACTTACTCATCTTTGTTTCAAGAAATGAATTTTAGGAGTTCCTATTTTTTTTAAAAATAGGTGTTTGAAATACAAAGATACAAACTCCATAAATGTGTATGTTGGATTCAGTTCCTTGATTTCTCTTGAATCTTTTTTTTTATCATTCCACAGAGTGAAAGGTAAAACGAAGAAGAAATGGACATGCAAGTTAATTGAAAAAATTACACAAATTAAGGTATAAATTAAAACCAACTTAACTGAACAGCTATTTAAAGAGTTAGTAACTGTGTGAGCATTTACTTGGTAGAACAGTGATTTTCTGGTTTAGCTTAGAGGTGTGTAAGAACAGGCTTATATTGAACCAAGATGTAAAGATTTATATTAGAGGTTTGGAGGAAATTTTTCACTCAGAGGGTGATGAGGCACTAGACCAGGTTGCCCAGAGAGGTTGTGGATGCCCCATCACTGGAAGTGTTCAAGACCAGGTTGGATGAGGCCTTGAGCAATCTGATCTAGTGGGTGGCATCCCTGCCCGTGGCAGGGGGGTTGGAACTGGGTGGTCTTTGAGGTCCCTTCCAACCCAAACCATTCTGCGTTTCTGTGGTTCTGTGAAACTGAAGTGAGACTGTACACATACCAGCTTGCACCTACGCATTACTAGAAACCAACATAAGCTAAGTGCCTCAGGTTTTATATGTACACAATGACTTGACTACCGTGGTCCCCTGAAATACAGCATGAAAATATGATAGATGGCTGAGTCTGTGAATGAGCAACAATGCTGGCGATAGAGGTTATCTTACCCTTGTTATTTCAGTGCAAATTTTCTCCAAGGCCAATTCCCTGGCACTATTCAAGCACAGGACCTTCTGAAGGCAGACAGTGTCCAACTCTGTCACGTGTAACAGTCATTGCTACCTGCCAGCGGGGTACCCAACCCATCAGTTCTGTCCCGTAGTCAGTCATTTGGATTGGGCTTATTCTACATACAGTGAGACTCTGGAAGCAGAAACATGCAATGTAGAAGTACAAAGAAGTACAATTTCTGGCTGAATATGAGAGGGCACTTCTTCACTGTGAGGTGACAGAGCACTGGCACACGTTGCTCAGAGAGGTTGTGGAGTCTCCTTCTCTGGAGATATCCCAAACCCGCCTGGATGCCATCGTGTGCAATGTGCTCTAGGTGATCCTGCTCGGCAGGGGGGTTGGACCAGATGATCTTCAGAGATCCCTGCCAACCTCGGCCGTTCTGTGATTCTGTAAAGCAGTCAGTTAGCTAATGGACACAACACCAGACACACTGCCAGGCCCAGCACTAACACGCCCTGCAGTAACACCTCACTCAGCCCAGAAGGACCAGGTGGTCCTGGGTGAGGTGGGGACATGTCAGCCTCTGCTGCTCCACAGAGAGGACTGCTTCCCAGTGGTGGTGAACAGCTGTATCCTAACCTTTTTTTATTCTTACACTTCAAGGTTTTCCTTCGTGCCACAGCATGAAACACAGCTGGAGCACAAATCACAAGGGTTACACGAGCTGAACGTGGGTTGTCATGGTCTTCCCTGAGGGACAACTTGGCCACAGCAGAACTGTGTGCTTGCCCTCAGCAAGCCACCGGACCCCACAGTGTGAGGGAAGGAGCACGGGTGGGTGACAACGAGCCATGAGGCAGTGGTTCCCTCACAGGATCGAGCTGTGGTAAAATAGGGCATTTTATGTGTTTTTATAACATTTCATCCGCATAGAGAGAGGGATTTTATCGCAAGCAGTCATGTACCGCGGGGTTTATCCCGCTGAGGTGACCTCCCTTCAAACCCGCCCGCCCCAGCGATCACTCCGGACGCAGCTCAGCCACAACCACAACATCAACCCAGCGGGCGCACGGCGCCGGCCGCTTCCCGCCTCTCGCCGCTGCGAACGAGCGCGGGCGGGCGCCATGCGGAGCCGGGCGGAGGTGGAGGCCACGCTGCGCAGCGCCAAGCTGAGCGCCGCCGAGCTGCTGCCGGCCGCGCAGTGCCTCAGCTTCGGGCCGGGGGCGGCCGGCGCCGGGGAGTGCTGCCTGCTGCAGCTGGAGCCCGGCCTCTGCGCCCAGCTGGAGGCCGGGGCCAGGTACCGCTCCCCCCCCCTGGAACGAGGGGGGTTGGGGGGGGTGGGAGGCGAGGGGGGAGGGAAGTTGCGTTCGGCCCCCGGGCTGCCCTCGGTCCGGTCGGGATAGCTGCTTCAGTAACAAAAATAACAAATGCTTCCTAAATCTTCGGAGTCTTTTGTTGGGGAGTGTTTGCTCCTTTTGTTTTCTTTCTTTCCACGTGGAAAAAAGTAGGTTTAGGGAAGAAATGCTGCTGAGATTTGAGCTGGAACAGTGAAGGGATTCCTGCCGGGCATCCTGAGGCAGACTCCTAGAAATTTGGAAATCCTAAAAAGAGTCCTGCTGACTGCCCAGAGCTTCCTGCCGGAGCTTGAGGCTGGGCTGAGGCGGCAGAGCACCTACAAACCCCCCAGACAGCCCAGCGAGGGAAGCGTTGGCGCATGCCGGGGTGGTTGGGTGACATCCTCGGCACCAACACCAGAAAATTACGTTTTTGAGCCGGTTTTAAAATTTCTTCATGTATCAACTGCAGTGCGAGCCATACAATAAACATGTCTTAGATGATACAACGTTAGAGCTCCCCCTAAAGAAAATCCACCTCAGAGATGCCTGTCAGTGAGGCTGTTGGTGCTGGGTGGACAATGGCTGGGGTGCCAGTGGTTGGGGGACCTTTCAGGCATAGCTGGGCTTTGTTCACAAATGCAAGCTTTGGGAATCACAATTAGCTGTTTGGTTAAATTGGAACTGAGCACTTAATTCAGTGTAGCCTGGGGGAGCTGTGGCCCTGCTTTGGTATTACCGTGTCCTCACTAAGAATCTCCATGTAGTCAAGTATGTGAGCTGATGAAGGAGGGGATTTGACTCGATTCTTTATCTGGAAGTGTTATAGAAGTCTTGTTTGTTGTTGTTGGTTTGTTTTTGATTTTTTCTTTGTGTGTGTGTTCTATTTGTGTGTTTTCTGCTTGGAATCAGTTGCAAGAAAATAGGTAGGTTTGTCTGAGGGAGTTACCTGAAGGATGCTGCCCAGCAGACAATTTCTACTTGCTTCTTGTTTCACAGTGGGCTAATTTCTGTCCTCAGTAAGGAGCAGCTCTAGCTATAATCTGTTTTCTGAGGTTAGTGAGCTGGTTTGGATGTTAAGCATTACTAACTCAATGGTTTGGGGGTTTTGTGTGAATAGGCAGGTCAGGAGGTTAGGCTGTGGTTTGTGTAAAAGCCTTGAATACCTGTCTTTCAGAGTGGGAAAAGTCATAAAAAAAGGAGAGGTAAAGACATCTTTATTTCTGTGCCTTTATTTATTTATTTATTTATTTTTTCAGCCTGGTAATCCGTGGTGAAAAGGATGAACAAGCAGTGTTGTGCAGCAGCGATAAAACTTACGACATGAAAATAGCAGATACCTCAAATATGCTGCTGTTTATTCCTGGTTGTAAAACTCCAGAAGAGCTGAATGCAGATGAAGCATCTGGCAGTGTTATTCATTCACAGGTACGGCTTTCTGGGTTTTTGTTTGTTTTAATTCTCTAATCCCGTATTCTCCATGGTTTTTTATATTTTATACAGGAGGCTTATGTGAAACCCTGAGTGGGATTCACTTGCCTAAACACAGACTTCCAATGCCACTTCAGATGCTTTGTGGTCTCGGTCTAGCTACAAGCTGCCATTCCAGAAGGACACGGATCTCCTGTAGGTTCTTTGTATATCCACCAGTCTCAGGAGGATGTCTTCATAAACACGCTTTATACACAGGGGGCACGCTATACCTTAGGGTGTCCAAAATGGCTCTAGGGCCCTCGTTCAGGCAACCAAACTTTATCCATAAATGTATGATAATTATTGTTTCTAAGAAGGTCAAACTATGGTTTATTTTGAGTGTATAGTAATTACTTGTGGTAGGTATTAAAAGTTTTCAAAGAATATCTGATTTCTTAGTGTTAGCAGCTTTTCTAAAAATAAGCCGTTTGTAAAATGATTCTTATGAAAGCTTTTCCCAAAGGGCAGATTATACCTTGTCACGCTTGAATATTATTTTTTAAATACAAAAATATATTCAAAGGTTACTGTTTTTCAACTAGCATCTGGAAAGATTTGTTGGAGCAGATGGTTTTAGAGTTCTGAGTTTAAGGAATTCATTGTTTTCTGCTCCTCTGAAGTGTAGTTAATAAAACTCTACCTCAAAATAGTTAGGAAAACATTGTTACTAGTTCATTGTTTGCTGTAATGGACATAATGACATCATTGAAGAGTAATCCTGCTTGTCCTTGGATGAACATAAGAATCAAAACATCACCGTTTCTTTTGTGAAGTCAGCATTATTTCAAAGTTCAGGGGTCTTTTTGGTGTTGTATTTTTAAAGGCGAGCTCTTTACCAAATAATTAAATAAAGCATTCAGATTACTCTGAAGGTAAAGATTATTAGATAGTGTTGTTGAATCAGTTACACCAGAGCTTGTTGTTGGAGGCTTTACATCTGTGTGTGGAGTCAGAGTAAGAAATAGAGATGTTCTGTTAGTTGTATGAAAGTGCAGCCTGCTGTCTCATTAATGTCTGTTTTACTTGAGCTTAATGATAGGATGAGTCATTAAGGTGATTTAAAAGAAAATGAAGTAGATCCCAAAACGGGAAGAATAAGGGAAGATGGAAATAGGAGGGGTTTTATGGCGGTAATATAACTTAGCATTAAGGGAAATATTGACAAGGGTTGTGCAGGAATATATCCCATCATGACAGCCTGTCATTTACATGCAGATATGAGCTGGTCCGTTTGTCACATGCACTCAGATATTTTTTATCATACAACCATGGACCTTTATTCTTTGCTTCTGGTGGTGATGTTCTAATGGAAAATATTACGGTGATGTTTCATTCACCTGTTAATAGATTTTTTTTTTCTCAGTGACTAGATTAAAACTTTTTTCTGATAATGTTTTGGTAAGCTCCTGTGAATCCAAGTGGTACATTAAAATGTCCCTGTATATTCCTGTAGATTGCTGGCTTCTCCAATAACTACTGGGAGTTGCGGAGGTGTCGGCCTAAACTGAAGAAACTGAGGAAGCTTCTCATGGAAGATCCATATGAAGGACCTGATAGTGGGAAAGATCAGGCTTCAGCGGTGTCACATGTAAGTCACTTTCCTGAAGTTGGTAATGGGCAAATAAAAGTAAAGGATCTTTCTTAACTAGAAAAATAGCTTTGATGTTTCACAGCGCTGCTTTGAGTTAATTCTTTAAGCCTACAAGTTGGTAATTATTAGCACTTTGCTGACTCACAGCTTTTCAGTAAGAAGAGGAAAAAAAGGACACTGGAAGAGACTGGCGATTTCCCTTTTTATATGGAGAGTTTCTTGAATACAGTGTTCTGAACCTTCTCAAAACTCGGGGAGAGTTATAGGACTGCTAAGGTATAATACATAGCTCTTCCTTCTCTGGGGCTGTCATGTGTGACATGCTACGGCTGACCTAAGTGTGAGATCCAGGATGTTCTATTTGTGTTCCTTTAGCAAGTACAAATTGCAAATTTTATTTTTCTGATAGGCGGTGTTCTTAGGCTGTAATTCATAAAATTCTAATATTAATTTAAAAAAAAATAAAAAAGACTGTCAGGTGAATAAAGGAATTGATTAAGCCCTGTTTCCTATGGGTTTACGTCTAGTGTTCTTTCCCTTTCCTTTACTCCTCATGATACTTTCTGTTCCTCCCACATCTCGTAAATCTTTACCAGTATCCAGAGTGCCCTTCCATTTCACCCAGTAACTGTTTTCCAGGAAGCTGCGTGTGCTGTGGCTGCTTCTGTGCTACATCTGCTAATTGGCTGGCAGACATCAAAACAACACATAACTCCTGAGGTCACAATGGGGGCTTCTCCTCAGTGGAGGTACTGAGTTCTGACCTCCAAAGGTCACAGAATCATCTAGGTTGGAAGAGACCTACAAGATCACCGAGTCCAACCTGTGACCTAACACTAACAAGTCCTCCACTAAACCATACCCCTAAGCTCTACATCTAAACGTCTTTTAAAGACCTCCAGGGATGGTGACTCAACCACTTCCCTGGGCAGCCCATTCCAGTGACTAACAACCCTTTCTGTAAAGAAGTTCTTCCTAATATCCAACCTAAATCTCCCCTGGTGTAACTTTGAGTCTCTGTAAACTTGTTTTCCTATCACAGATTAAAATGTGATTTAATGAAGACAGAACACAGTCCGTTTTCATTCTTGCTGTGTTGCTTTACTTCTGATAGCCACTTGTAGTTTGACATCCTGGGAATACTTACACGTGGCACAAAGGCTTCCCCGTAGTTAGGCTGTTTTTTATATTGAATAACCCTTTGAGAAACTGCTGCAAGTGACAGGAGAAGTGTCAGAGAGTGGTAAGCCTCAGAAAATTCAGTTTGGGTTTAAAAAAAAATGAACTTCTGAGTCTTTTATTATTTCATATAATGCATTTAGCATAGTTAATGAAGCAAAGATGGAGTAAGGATAACCTGTTCTATCCTTTTTTCCTTGTTGCAGTATACAACAGAAGATTTTTTAAGTATGGTTCAAGCAAGTGAAGAAGAAATAATGCACCAGTTGCAGGTTTTAGATGCCTGTAAAATTAAAGGTATTTGTCTCTAAAGAATCTTCGTTACTTATGAGGAAATAACCCTGCTTTTTCCCCCCAAATATCTTTTTTCTCTAAATAAGATAGATCTTTTCATTCTATATCCGTGTCTTTTTGCAAGTTAGTTCAAGGTCCTAAAATCTGCTTCTGTATTTCTTATATCCTCTGCTGCCGTGAAGGTGATTAAAAAGGTAAAAGTGGGCAGGCATCAACCAGAACAGTTGAACAGAAAAGGGGTGCAGAGTACACAAAGCAAGCTGCACAGTGCAGCTGCTCAGCACCCACTGAGCAATGCCCAGCCAGTCCGAAAGCAGTGGCAGCCCCCCTGACCCACTGCCCCCAGCTTTATTACTGAGCACGACATCAGGTGGTGTGGGATGTCCCTTGGGTCATTTGGGGCCAGCCGTCCTGGCTGTGTCACCTCCAGCTCCTGGGGCACCCCCAGCCCCTCGCTGGCAGGGCAGCACGAAGAGCTGGGGAGTCCTTGGCTCTGGGTGAGCGCTGCTCTGCAACAACTAAAACACGGGTGTGTTATCAGCATTATTCTCATCCTGTATCCACAACACAGCTCCGTACCAGCTACCAGAAGAAAATAAACTATCCCAGCTGAAACCAGGATACGAGCGTAGTTCCTTCTGTGATTCTACAAGCACTGTCTTTGGAGTTTCCCACCCATAGCATGATTATCTTTTGTATGGTTGCCCCCTTCATGGGTAAATGTGTACAGCTTTCTGCGTTTCTAGAGGCAAAAATCAGTAGGTATAGCCGGCCCTTTGATAGTCCTTTCTTCCTCCCAAACAGGGCTTATTTCAGAAGTCTCCCTGCTGTGCAAGGCAAGGTTGGAGCAAGTGACTTACTTTCAGACAGCTCTTACTTGTTTTATACTTGGCCAAGTTCAAACCCTCGCCTGGATGCCAGGTGACTGCAATCCTAGAGTCACAGGGTCATTGTATGGGGGGGTGGAACTGAGCTCCGGAGTTTTCAGGTCCAGACCTCCTTTTCAGAACAGGGACAACTTGGAGCAGCTTGCTCAGGACTTCACCTGTTTGCTTTTGAGCATTTCCAAGGACAGAGATGGCACAATCTCTCTGCCCAGGCTGTTCTGGGCTTGGACTTTCTGCAAGGTGAAAAAAATTCTCCTAGTACCTGGCTCCATCGTCAAAACTTGTGCTTGTTGCTTTTTGTCCAGCCTCTGAGCACTGCTCGGAAGCCTTCTGCTCCATCTTTATAGTGCCCCGTTAGGTAGTTGAGGTAGTCTTTATAGTGCCCCGTTAGGTAGTTGAGTCTCACAGATAACTTTGTCATTTTACAACTGCACAGCGGCTGTTGTAGCAAGTCTGTGCTTTGTCTTCTCCAGTTTTCTGTGCTCTTGGCTGGCCCTGAGCTGCCACTTTGCAGAAGCAGCGCAGTCAGTTCTGTTCACGCAATTCTGTGCCTGAATAATTCGTTTTTCCAGGTCTGATTCATCTCGGGATGGAATTAATGTCTTTGTGGCGGTTAATCTACATAAACAGCTATGAAAAATTCACTTTATTGCTCCTTTACATTTGATCTTTCTATTCTGTGCTTTCTCTTACATTTCACAGAATTGTAGGAGTTGGAAGGGACCTCAAGAGATCATTGGGTCCGACCCCCCTGCCAAAGCAGGTTCCCTAGAGCAGGTTGCATTTGATCCTGAAAAGGTCAGAATGCTCTGTAGTTTGTAAAGGTGTGACCTAAATGTCCTGACTCCTTTAACATATCAAGGAAATAGAGTGAAGGTGTTAACCTTTCCTTCTAACGCAGTTTTCTTCTTTTTCTATTTGGCAGGATATTGGAGAATTTTAGAATTCGACTACGAGATGAAACTTTTGAATCATGTGACTCAGCTGATAGACTCCGAATCCTGGTCTTTAAGTAAGGTTCCTTTACGTACATGTCTTGAGGAGCTTGGACCTCTAGAGCCCACGTAAGCAATTACTTTTAGTCCTTAAAATTGTGTATAATCATTATTAGTTAAATCACTATTAATTATTTATTAGAATTACATGTTTATAACTCTGGTTTCCAGTTACCAGAGTGTTAAAGTTTCTCTGGCTCTAAAATTACATAAGAGTATTAACAGTTCTGTACTGTATCTTCCCAGGAAAACGCTACTGTTAGTGGTTTTTGGAGGCATGGATTAGTTCCAAACCTAGTGCCTAGCTGATTTGGTGATGGATGTAAGCCGCAACCGTGATCTGTCTCCTTATTTCTTTTGAATATGCTTTCGTGGCCAGACCCATAAACTGCTATTTGTTACTTGGTAATGCCTCAGATGGGTTAGGAAAACTTTTTGACCATTCAATTGTCTGCACCTATCTTTTTTTTTTTTTTTTTTTTAATTACAGCTGTAACTAATTCTTCATAATAAAGAAGTAATGAGAATTTTATTTCTTTGTGCATACAGTGTGATTTGGGATTACAAGAGATTATGTTCTGTTGTTAAGACAGCAAGTTTCGTAAACTGATTTTAGCGTGTATTGGTAATACTGACATTGGTTCAAAAGTAGAAACAGAATGATGAGGGCTAGAGAGGACTTAGGGAGTTCATCTGGTCCAACCCCCAGATGTTACTACTGAGTTGAAACTGAAGGTAGTAATGTGCACGTAAGCCTAAAGTTGTTGACCACGTCGAAATACTAGTTTTGAAGCTATAGAGAGCAAAAAATGTTCAGTTTCTCTCTTCTGTGATGTGTCAGATGATGCTGTATTTCTGCTGTAATACTGAATTCAGTTCGTAAGAGCTTTTAGGCTGACATCAAAAGTCATGAAATAATTAAGGGTTACCATTTAAACAGAATCTCAAGTTTGCAGTAGCGAATGTTTTTATGTTTATTTGGCTTGCAAAAAAAAAAAAATGCTTTTGGTGTTACATCTGCAGTTGGGCTATAATGTCCCATCCTCCATTCTCCTTGTTCTTTACTGTACTTGTTTACAACTTCTCGGTAACGGTTTTTAGTATGTCCTAATGAAACGGGTTAGGCAAACTCGTAGGAACGGTTCCAAGTGTGTTCACAGATATTTTTGAGACTGTATTGGTTTTGATATAAATGGGAAACGGTAATGTACAAAGGCCAAATTTTTAAAGCTTTTTTTTTGTTTGTTTGTTTTTCTTCCAGAGAGATGATAGAACATATCCTTTTAAGTTACGGAAGGAAATACACCGATGATGGTAAGGTTGGGAAATCATGTATGTTTAACTTTTAAAAATAAAATAGTTACTCTTTAGTAACTGAAGAAGGATGGCCCAAATGTTAACTTGCTACAATGCCAGTAAAAGGAGGAAGCAAACAGTGAACCGAAAAAAAAAAAAAAAAAAAAAAAAGAAAAATTAAGAGAAATGTTGTAGGGAAATGGACTGTTGAACTGTATGAGACACTAGAGGAAACTTAGGAACTAACAGATCTACCTAAAGTGAAATATTAGGTGTCTACAAGCAATAATTTTGTGCCTGAAAACAGATTGCTTGTAAAATTTAGATGGAATTTCTCTTATATTCCCTCTAAATATTCAATTGAGAATTTATATTCCACTTTATATTTATAAACCAATTTATATCCCACTAGGAGGTCTCAGATGTCATGCGTTTTAAGCAATTAGCCGTGCTGTTGCCAACAGTCCATGGAATGTGAATTTGGCTCGCCTGAAGTAGACACTTAGACCCCTGAACAGCAAGATCCAGTGACTGTATTGCCTACATCTCCACTGCTTGTCTCACATACATAACAGTTCAGTGCCTTCACCTAAGTTCTTCCCCGTAGCTGTTTTCATCTCACCTTTGAAGTACACAGGGGAGCAGTTGTAGCGATACAGATTGTCTGTTTATTAAGGCACGTTGCACAAAGAGCAGTTTTGAATTATGGGGACTGCAGATGACTGAAAAGGTGGAAGGCAGCGTTCGTGCCTGATGTTCTGAGAATTTTAGCCAAGAAAATGAAAATAGATTCTCTTTATTCCGTTTGTCATACCATAATATAAAGATGATTAAGGAAATAAGTTTTGTTTAATTGTTCAACTACTGGCAGCAAACACTAATGCAAGCCAGTAGGAACGAAGGCTGTAGAAGTCCCGGTGGAGAAGGGAAAAGATGATGATGGGGGGGGAGGTCGCAAATACAGTGAGTGATACAAATGAATGCAGCAGCCAGACAGTGCTGCACACACACAAAATAATCTGCATAATTTGTTCTTCAGAATGGGAAGACAACAATGACGTTTTCTGAAGTAATACGGAGTCAGGTTACTCCCCCAGAAAAATAAAAACGGAATAGCTGGTTTGTAGAAGACTAGAACAGAATGGATATTTGAGGCTGTTCTCTGTTCTGTTATCAAAAAACGAGAACCCACCGTGCTGTGTCTTGTTTCCCAGCAGGGGAGGTTTACTTTGAAATGCGTGAAGATAAAATATGCAGAGCCATAGCACAAATGCTTTTGCAAAATGCAGTTAAATTCAATCTGGCCGAGTTTCAAGAAGTCTGGCAACAAAGTGTCCCTGAGGGGATGACAACAAGGCTTGAGCAGCTTAAGGTAAAAACATAAAGAAGGGTGGAGTCTTCCATGAGTAGGCACAGCTGACTGTAAATTGTTTCGGTTTATTTAACACTTTCTCTGTGATGCTGATCTGCAGGGCTTGGCTCTTGTGGATAAAAACTCAAGACCAGAGACCATCTTCCTGCTAAAAGTAGAAGATTTACCTGAAGATAATCAGGAAAGATTCAACAGCTTATTCAGCATACGGGAAAAGTGGACAGAAGAGGATATAACCCCTTATATACAGTAAGGATACATTAAAACATGATTGCATTTAAAAAAAAGAAGGCAGAATTATCATGATATAAATATTGTTGATATGCTTCCCTTTTTGCATGGCTGACTTCTTATCAGCTATTACTACCTTAAGTACTTTGTTCTGTTTTAAATTACTACAGGTTGTATATGAATGATATCCCCTCTCCTGGGAGCTGTAGCTATATTAGTTTTTAACTTGTTGATCCTGCTGAATTTAAACAGGAGATAATTCTGACTGACTTGATTGAGGCAGATTTAACTTAGAGGATAAATATCCTGAAATTTATAGTTAGTCCCTGTATTTACAACTGAGGAACTACAGAGCAGTAGAGCTTCGTATGCTGGATCCTTTGCTCTTTTGTCTTAAAGTACAGTACTATCTGGAAGGCCTAGTCAGGATGCATGTGAGCAGACATATGATAAACCAGATTTAACTTAATTAATTCTTTAGGAGGGTCTCTAAATTTATTGTTACTTTAATAACTAGTTCAAAAACTGTTTTGCTAGATTGAAAGCCCTCTAGAAAACAGTAGTAATAATAACAAGCAAACAAAGAGCTACCAAACCCAATTCCTTGTTTCTCAAGTAAATTGTGGTGTTTTTTTTCCTGTTGATTGAATTTCACAGTTCTAAACTTTAGGTAAGTGTTGTGACAGTTACTCTTGTGCTTTTTTTCCCCCAGTACCCTAGTCCAGCTTGTTCCTGTGTTTACAAGCATTTCACTGAATCACTGAGTGTGAGAACACCTCTAGTATCAGTATCATCTGCTTTATTTCCTTTGTAGGGACTTATGTTCAGAGAAGCAGACAGTTGGTGTGCTTCTGACAAAATACGCTCGCTCCTCAATGCAGAATGGTGTAAAAGTGTATAATTCCAGAAGACCCATCTCATAACAAATACTGTTCTGAAGACTGAGACTTCTGAATGGAGTAACAGTGACGCTGTTTCATCCTGCCTTCTGGGGGAAGGAGCTGTCAACAAATGTTATGCGGCATTCTTGAGTTGAAGCATCTGAGTTTTCTTGAACAAGTTCTGTTTTCTCTACAGCTACGTAGAATGTAAGGGGGGAACTTGCCCCTTCTAAAGCATAGTGTTTGCAGCCTGTTCCCACTTCACTTTGCCCACCTTCTTTTTCCTTTGCATTACAGTTATGCCAGGAGCTACTTTTTGAGTTTACTTTAGCTGTCTATCCGTAAACCACAGACTATCGTTAAAAATTAAAATCTTATTGATAATAATTGAATTAATTGTATCACAGATTTCAACAGCAAAACAATGCTTAATCTTTTGTCCATTATTATTGAGCATTCTTAAGCATGCAGATGCTGCTGTGTTGACATTTTGAGTACTACGTGCCTTGACAAACTCATGAATGAATTATTCCTGACTGAGGCAACGCTGCTTTTGGAAACTGGTTCATTTGTAGTCATACCTCTGTGAATAAGATTGGCACTAACCCTTGACATTTTAACACTTGGCAAAATTGCCTTTTAAATATTACAAAGACAATACTGCATAACAATTAAGTTTGTAAAATCAACTTTGACAATGTAAGAGAATTGTTTTGTAAAGTTCCGATAAACTGCTGTTAGAATGTAGCTGATGTAAAATTCATCGTTTACAGAATACTACCTTTGCTTTAAAAAGAACTTGTAAAACTTTGTAATAGGACTTTTTAAAATTTTGGTAGGGAAAGTAACTGCACATAACAATTGTGCCTTGTAAACATTTGTTTGAATATTATTTTGTTTGGAGTAATGAAACAGAAATTTGCTATGATATTTGCCATAAAATATAGTGCCTGAAATTGAAGTTTCTTGATTATTTAAACAAAGGTTTGCATTAGTCAGTGAACTAGTGTAGTATTAAATATTTCTCAAATATTTTTAACTGAACTGTTGTGGTGTTTGGTTTTTTACACACAAATTTAGGTGCATCATACTCAGATGTAAGGTATAAAAAATCTTGGAATATATAGCTTACTAGATGTATGGTGAGCAGTGGAGGGGGAAAGAAACTAAAAAGTATAACTACTAAAATGGATTTTGCATCTTTGGGATTTTGTTACAGATAAAAAAGCTGAATAAAAAAACCTACTTGATTGATTCCCTGTGTTTCACATTTCTGAAGTGTACAAGTGTGCTGTTTGACCCAGCTGCTCAGAGACTCAGCTGGGCTTGCTTCCTCGAAGAATTGCCTTGTTCACTGTTTGGTTTTGAAAGCTGTGGTACTTTCTGGCAATAGTACCAAAGGCTTCCTTCTCAGAGATGAACAGCAATATGAATTTGAAAGCTTCTGAAATAACTTGTTGCATTATTTCAGTTCTTCAGTTGAGACACACAAAACAATTAGTAGGCTTGTAATCTGTGATACAGCAGTATATATTTACACTGGGTCTTGTTTGTGAAATGAGTAAAAATTTAAGTATTACATGAGTAGTGCTGTATCGTAATAATTAGGGTGATGATTCAGTTTTATATAAATTGGTTTTCCATGTGAGATTCAAAATGAGATGATGCTTTCTGAATTTCAAGAACTGCTACTAAAGAAAGGTGAAAAGAATAACCTAAATAGCTTCTTTGATGTAAGAGCTTGCTACAACATAAAATAGATGATGAAAAGCTTTCTTATAATAGAAAAAAATGTCAGTTATGGAGAAGTTTCATAGTGTGTCCAAATAATTCTAACTAAAAGCCTTCCATGGTAGCAACTGGAGCATGAGGGAAGAAGACAGTGCCAGGAAATCATCTTTTTGCTCTGTGGCAATTTTTCAGCGGCATTGTTACAATCTTAAACTGTTTCTTGATTCAAAAGCGAGGACTGCAGTGTTTTATTATCTCTGTGTTAGTGTTTGTTGGGTATGCCATTGAGTCTGGCCCTTAAGTAAATTAAGTTCAGGTACACTTTGTGCATTTCAAGTAGATTTAAATGTCTGTTGAGCGCTGGCGCTTCTCTAGTGAAAAAACTAGAGCTTTGCACTAGCAGCCAGCACGTTTTGTGGGTGATGCTGCTGGTTTTGTGAGGCCGGAGCTGTGACTGGAGGCACCGGGATGGTTTGGTAGTGGCAGCTGGCACCGTACTGCCCCACAGCAGTCCCTCACAAAACTCCCAGCCAGCATCACCTGGATGGGGATTTACAAGAGAGGAGCCAGACAGCAGCTAAAGGCGCTATTTCTGTTAAAAGACACCCCACGCTGCGAGTCGGAACCAAAAAAAAAACCCGACCCTTGCTGGCCAGTGGGGCTCTCTAGCTCCGGGGACAACCGAAGAGTGACGAGCCCTGTGGCAAGCAGCAGGGCGGGAAAGCCCTGAGCGGGCGCCGCCATCTTGCGGGGCAGGGCGAGCCGCTGCGCATGCGCGTACCGCGGCCTCGGGACTACTGCGGGTAGGGGGCACCGCGCATGCGTGCTAGGCCATGCCCCGACCCCCTCTCCCCCACCCCGGTTACTCCTTTGGGGTTCTTTCTCGGGTTTTGTTTTCTTCACTTTTATTATTTTTCCCCCTCACTTATGGCCGTTGCCGACGGGCACGGCGGCGCCCTTCCGGAAAACGAGCTGTCTTTGCGTTCGCGGAGGGAGCCGGCCGTGACCTTTCAACCGGCGGGGGTTAAAGGCTGCCGACAAAATGGCGGCCGCGGCTGAGGCGGGGAGCGGCGGGGCGCGGCGGCAGCGCTGCTGAGGGGGCATCGCCGACAGCCCCCCGGCTCCGGCCCGGCCCGCGGGGCTCCCTCAGCCCTGTCCTCTCCACAGGAAGGTCCCTGGGTCCCGGTTTAGTTCCGTCCCTCCTGCGGGAAGCAAGCAGTCGGCTCCCCCGGCTCGGTATCGTTGTGTGAGGGGAGTGCGTGCCGCCTCCGGGAGGCTCAGCGGGGAGGCTGGATGCTGGTCGTGGGGTAACCGTGCTGCTGGCGCCGGCTGAAGATGCTCGAGTCCGGAGGCGCCGATCCGTTGCGGAGATGAGCGGCGGGACAAGACGAGAAGGGCCCTGCGAGCGGGGATGGTGGTGACGGCGGTCTGACAGCAGTGTGTGCCTAGTGCTGCTCTTCAGGATGAATAGGAAGAAGGGAGACAAAGGATTCGAGAGCCCGAGACCGTATAAATTATAAGTATCCAGTTTTTAAAAAATTGTTACGTTTGAGACCAGCGTGCATTTTGAAGCAGTCCTCAGGCTGATCAGTAATTGTCCATCTGAGGAGGTTGGAGATGTGGCTTACAGCATAGCTTGCTCTCAGAAAATGTGTTGTAGGGTTATGTCTGACTGTGTGATCTTGTAGCCAACGAGTCTGTAAGCCCCCAGTCTCACCACAAACATACTTACCTTGTGCTCTTCAGAGCTTAGAGATCTTTCTGCACAGCATCAGTGCAACAGATCATGCCGTCGAGTTTCATTCTTCCTGCTGTGTCAAGCCCTTTTAGTCGTAAGGGCCTTTTCTGTATACAAACACAAGTACATTTATAAATAAAAGCAAACATTTGTGCCAAGCAAATTATTATTTTGACACAGTTGTTGTTTTGTTTGTAACCTACCTGTAAAGAAGTTGGTTGCAGATTTCAGAGCATCTTTGCCTATATTTTATAACGGAGTCATAGAGTTATTAAATCTGTAACAGAAACGTATTTTTAAATAGAATTACTGATGTTAGCGTGCACATTTTAATGTGTATGTAGGCAATTTGAATTCATCATTGGATACTGGCTTGTATCATCTCTTGTAGGATTTTTTATTAAGCTTTATCGGTGGAAGTCAAGTCATTTTTTAATACACAGAGTACTTAAGTATGTTCATGTAATGCGTGACGTGGTGTAAAAGTTACATTGTTACAAAGTTATACCTTGAGTCAGTACTCTTGAAGCTCTGTAAAGATACCATCTAGTACAGAAAAAAATTATCAGTAACTTCTCCGGTTTTAAAAAAGTTGGAATTATTACTTTATCTCTCATTTGTAAAATCGGTTTTATTTACCAGCGGTTCTAAATTTAGAGTAAATGCATTTGACTTGTTTAAAATACTATCTTGATTAATTTATTACCGTTATTTAAAAAATATCTTTTATAGTAATAGTAAAAATGCTTGCTTATCTTTTTGTAACGTATAGTACCCGCTTACATGAATTATGTATGAGAAGCAACTTCCCAGATAGATGTTCCACACGCCTCTGATCGCGAATGTTACGGCTGCGTGCCATTTCCACTGCTGCGCATCACTAGTGTTAGAGCTTGATTCCAAACCATTAGTAATACTATGTTTTTACATACTGTTATGTGATGTTCAAAGGCTGTGCTGTTATCTTCTTCTGTTATTAGTAATATTCGTTCTTATACTACACTTTGATTTTATTGGAACTCTTCTCACCTTGCATGCTACTTATATTCATTATTTGTTTTGGACCACTTATGTAAGAGACTTAAACCATCATTAATTCTCCTTTTATAAGTATATGCCATATGTGGAATGTATCTATACATACATACATATCATATAATCTCTCTGTTTATGTAAGTGGGTTGAAATATTATTTAAAATACTGGTAATTATGCAAAACCTTACTTATTCTAAATTATTCTTTTTCTTCCAGCACGACTCACCAGGTAGTTTGTATCAACAACATAAATTTCCAGAGAAAATCTGTTGTAGTAAGTATTGTGGTTTTTTGATAAAATATGAAAGGAGAAATGGAAAGTCTGAATTTTCTTAATGATTTTAGAGGGAACAACTGCATGCATAAGCTGATTATGTTCTTCAACTTCTTTACATTTTATGCTTTCTCAACTGGTGCTTTTTTAAGTCTGTCATTCCTAGAGATGCCTAAAATGAGATGCCTTGTAATAGTGAATACTTTAACCTTTGGGAGGAAAAGCTTTCTAAAAGAAAGAAAATAGTATTATAAAACAACTTGCAATTGAGAATTGACTTCTAACAGCATTAGTCGATGTTAGGGATGGGGTTATAGAGTTCCGTAGCTTACCCATGAGTTCACTGGAGTCTTGAAGAGACGTTCATGATTTTGGGCCTCAAGTTGCCGAGGCTTTTTGTGAATTTAGATCTATGGTTACATAGATTCTACTTAGGTCTTAAGAGTCATTGTCTCAAGCTTAGATGCCAAAACCTAAAACACGATGATGGAAAAAAGGGTAGTAGTAACTTGAAATCTAGTCAGTAGAGGCAAATAATTTCCAGTAAAGGAAGTATTTTGAAATTCTGTTTTTTATCATTATTCATTTCACAACTGGTGAAATTCACCTGCTAAATGGTATGAAAAAAAAATGTTTTTAGATATCTACAAGGGGAAAAAAAATTGTTTTTATATGTAACATTAGCTTTTACCTGGGGTTTTCATCTGAAAATGGATTAGATTTTTTTAAATATCTTTACATTGTGAACTGATAAAGATTTTATAGAAGATTTTGATTTATGTTTTCATAGGGTTATGTGGAACTGACAATATTTCCCACGGTTGCAAACCTGAACAGAATCAAACTGAACAGTAAGCAGTGCCGCATTTACAGAGTAAGAGTCAATGACTTAGAAGCAGCTTTCATCTATAATGATCCAACGCTGGAGGTTTGTCACCATGAGTCAAAGCAGTAAGTGATGTATTTAAAACTTCGCAGATGCAGTGTTGTGAAGCATGACCTATTTTGTAGTGGCTAGTTTTGCCTGGTGATTTCCTAATGATAATGTAAGTTTCTATCAAAACAGTTAACTGTTGTTATGGTGACTTATTTCTGGGAAAGTTTTTTGACTATAATTTTGATTCGTAGGTTATTCTTTAGAATTTCTTTCTCTAACATTTCTTTACATGTTTGTTTATTTTTAAAGTACTTTTTGGGAAAGAAGTGGTAGGATTCCACTAGTGGTCTCAGTGCTTTAGGAAATTGTCCTTGTGTTTGGATTTTATCCACAGCAAGAGAATATCTTATGCTGAAATGTTTTTATCTTTGATAGACTTCAGATATAAGCTTCATCTATGGACATCTTACATGCTCGTTTATTTAAAGAAAAAATGGTGACGTTATTGTGCCAATAACATTTGTTCATAGTCTCGTAGGGAATGTTTTACAGTGGTGTAACGACATTCATACAAGAGCTGCATGTGATAGGCTTCTCTTCTTCTTTTTTTAATTCAGCACAGTTAGTTAAATCACTTAGGTTGCAGCAGTATAACGTTATGTAGACAAAAGCTATTATGTTCTGATAAAAATCAGAACAGTTTTGCAGGACAAATTATCACGTGGAATGTCAGATCTGGATGGTCCTTCCCAGTGAATATGAGATCAAAATTCTTAAATATTTCCCAGTATTTCCCAGTTTCCTAACAAGTTTTTGTAAGCATTGTTTCTGATGTTACTAATATCTCCAAGTAGTTTGTTGTAGTATTAGTGTATTGCTTTCAAAGAAACACTAGGAATAAGGCAAATCATGCGACTGTATCAGGTTAACTACTGGACTACTAAATTAAGATGCTTATTACTATCTGTCAGACATTTCTTGTGTACCCTGGTGTCCCCAGAGTGATTGCTATTAGAGATCTGCTAGCCGAGAAGATGGAAAAAGCTCAGTAAGCAGCTTCAGAGGTGATATCACCTTCGTTAACTCACATGCTTGGTGAAGACAGATCTGAACTAGCTAACCTACAGTTCTGCTGCTTAGATTTGTGTGAACAGTGACATTCTCAAACCGTGTAGCTAGATCTGTAAGAGGGTTTTCATTGCCTTAATAACTAGAGCCTTTGAGATGTTTCTCATCCCATCTTATTTTTCAGGTTAAACCTGATTTTTAAATTCTCTGAAAACTAGAGTATTAGGATAACTTCTGTTCTTAAGTTACTGGGGTTCAAGTGCTATTTTTTCATAGAACTGTAACATATCTTGAGTTGGAAGGGACCCACAGGGATCACCAAGTCCAACTTCTGGCTCTACACAGGACCACCCAAAAACCAAACCAAGTTTTAGACCAAGTTACCCATCTTTGGACTTGTTCTTCTTGTTTATGACACTCTCTATTCCTTTATTCATCATGTATGCGAGAGTTTCAGGAATTCGGTTTGCTAATATAATGTTCACTTATGTAGGACACCGATGTAGATATCGGAGTTCTGAAATTTTGTCCTGACGCTGAACCACTTGAGTCTATTAAGTAGTTCCTGTCAGTTTTGTGACTTGTTTGTGTTTTTGGTGGTGGTATTATTAAGTCAGAAATTTAAAATCCTCATCGGGTGAAGCAGGGTAGATTCTAATTGTTCTGAAGAGCTAAAAGGTAAACCTCAAAAGTTTAAAATAACTTTAATCAAACATTCATTATTTATTAACATTGTAGGTATGGGTCTAAGTCCTAAAATGTTATCAAAACTATAACTTGAAAATTCAAAAGTAGTTTCAAATTTTCTCACCGTCTGATATTGAAGAGCAAGTTTAAAAACACAGTTTTCCACGTGTTTTGAGGAAATTATATGGGAAGAAACTGATAAAAATCTGAACCTTTTGTTCTTCAGTGAGAGAACATAATGGGTAAATGTGATCACAAAGTTTATTCGTCTTTACTGACATTTACTTGCATTCATGTGTTTTTTTTTCTGGTTGGCTTGGTTGAATGCAGTTTGCAGAATCGTTAAAGGACATTTAATTTAAAGCACTTCATTTTGTTAAGTAAAGGACGGGGAGAGATACCACTGATAAAATCCTGAGTGACATGTAAGGACAAGGCATGCAAAGTGAAACTCACATAGGGTGAGAGCAGCCTGTGGTTTTCACTGGTGCAGGTTTTTACAATGCCATAAGAACTTGCAGAAAGTCTCTGTGTTAACTAAGTCCTGTGTTATTCATAGATTTGAAAGACAGAGGTCACCAAATGTTCTTCACAAATGGCTAGTAGGCCTGATTTCTTTGTCTCAGAAATCAAAGACTGCATATTTTACGAAGTATTGTGTTGAGATGTGTATTTTTTTCACTGAAATACATGGTCACAATCTGGTATGAAGCACGGTGGTAACTCAGTTTTGGTTAAATACAGCACTGTGCTCTTAAGATCATGAACAAATTCAAGAAATCTAAAAATTCTAAAATTTGTACAGCCAAAAAGAATTTGTCAGTGGCTTTCTTCTACCCTTCGTTACAAGGAACTGCTTCTAGAAACAGTTATGGTTTGGCCTTTGGATCCAATCAGTTTTTGCTGCGATGAGCATCTTGAGAGGATGTCATTTGTACCGATATAGCTGACCTAGGTATGTCTGTCATTTCAAACAGAACGCAGATTGGTTCTCAGATTTTCTGATGTTACAGAGGTAGTTAACCTTTTGCAAGGCTTTCTTCACTAGTCTGTTGAACTAGTAAATGTGAAATTAAGATGTTTCTTGGCAAGCTGTTTATTTAAAATAAACAGATTTAAAACTTTACTCTTTCCTGTGATGTAGAGCAAATAAAAAATTAGTTTAATGTTGAGGTTTTATGTCCAAATATTTTCTAGTTTTTGATGATACTTCTGGTTTGTTAAATTTTGATTTGTAAAAGAAAAATATAAACTATGTAGAAAAAGTTTTTACTTTAATGGACACATTCTTACCTTCTTTGTCAAAGAAAAAGTATTTTAAAGACCCCTTGCTCCCCTAGTTAGCAACAGAATTCAATTAATAATGAAAAATTCTGTATTCAAAGCCACTAATTATTTCCGTGGGAGGACTTGCTTCAGCATCCATGACTTAAAATGTCACGTTCACTGATACGAGGTGAAGGTCAAGTGAAGTGGTTAAATGTTTGTTGTTTATGTTGTACAAGTTTAGGCTTGCAAGAACTTTAAGAGGGTTGAGAAAGTCAAGATTAAAGAGAGTTTTCTCTATGAAATACAATCAAAGCCAGCTGAAATTGTTTCTGTCTCGTGATGAAATTCTCTGCTGTTTTTGTGTGATGTTTTCTGTCAGATCAGTGTTGTGTTCTAGACCTGGAATTCACCTTTTTTTTTTTTTTTTTTTTTTCAGTTCAAGTAATACTTTTGTTTTCTGTTGTCTCCTACTGCACAAGTTACTGACATGCTTTCTGTCACTTCATAGTTTTGGTGTAGTAGAAGACGGAATATTTTTTTTAATCTTCTATATTGTCACTTCTGCTGATTGACAAAAAATGACTGAAAAGATAATTAAAAGTTAGCAAATTTTGTAGAAAACGTTAGTAAAAACTTTCATGAGTATATGAAATATATTTTCAGCTTTGCCGTTGCTAGTTTGTCCACGGGTCCCAAAACACCGTTGAGATAACACCTGAAAGTCTTTCAATGTCAGTCTTCAATCTTGTAATTTCTTCCCGAGTCTTCAGCCATCACAGCTTTTTGACGATGTTGTAGATGGATGAGCTTAAGATGGTCAGTTCCTGCCTGACTGAACAGAGGCTGAATAGGTATAGAACACTTTGTCTAGTTTTGCCCTGTGTACACGAGGTGGCAGAGAATCCCGTTTAGCTCATACATTTAAGGAGGAGTTGGAAATCTTGCAAAGACTGCTTCCAACCTGCAAACAGCGCTGGAGCACGTCTGCTTGGGTCTCTTCTTAGGGCTGTTGCTGTAGTGTTAGACACCTCTGTTGCCCCCTTCTTCCCTCATTTCCTTGTGAATTGTCGCTCTCTTGACGCTGTCAAGGTGAGAAACCCCCAGGAAACTGTACGTTTGCGCAGCATGAAGTGACGTAGCATTGCTGCCACTAGTAGGAGAGGTGCTACAAAAAGTTGACATGGAGATATTTGGAATCCATGAGTAGCTTTAAAAAAAAAAGTGTCTACAAGATCCCTCCGTTCCAGTCAGCCAACAAGCATGCACTTGGGCTGTAAATAACAGGCTTTTGGGTCAATTCTGACAATAAAACGTGTCTCTACCAGGAAAAAACATAAGTGCATATTATTTTTTCATTGTCAACCTGTGCTTACCACTAGGAAAACTTAGGTTTATTTCTTGGGCTGTAACTTTTGGCTTGTGCTCTGTTTTTGTTAAAATGGCCACATCCAGTTTATTGAGAATAGTTTAACCTATGAAAAGATTAATTCGTGGTACAGAGTCTGTAATGGATTCCTGTTACAGTGAATCACCCCTTTGAACTGGAACACTTCACAAAAATAGAAGGATCAGAATAGACTGTTTCCCATTAATGTTAAGCCCTGTGGAGTCTACCTTTTGTGTCCTAAAATCATAGCCTTTTCCTGTCTACGAATCCATTGATGTTTAAAATGCAACCACAAGTTCATCACAAGACTCAAACTTGGAAAAAATTCTTACAGATGTATTAGAAAGGAGTCCCCCAGAACCAGTTTACATTAGAATGAAAAACTTTGGAGAATCTAACAGAAATGTTACTGTTGTTTTCTGTTGCTAGTTTTTTATTTGCTAAGATTGTTTTTAGCCATACAGTATTTTTTAAAGACTTTTTTTTCCAGTGATAATGATTTGCCTTCGTAGGATACTGTTTCAAGTCAGCTTAAAGCCACATCCCTTGGGGAGGTTCTGATGTCCCTGCCTCAGCATGAGCACTTCTCTGAGCCCTCAGCATATCAGATCAGGGAGCTAGACCAACCGAAAGCAGACTGCCAAAAATGACTCTTTTTTCCCCATTTAGCGCTTCCAGCTGCATCACTGCAGGGTCACATGAGCTGTAGTATCCTTAATGGGAGAGGGAGCAGGAATGAGTGGCAAAGATGGGGAGACAGAGCATCAGCTTGAGTTTCAGTTGGTTTGAATTGTTCAGGAACCGTACTCAAAATTACTGCAAATTCAACCTCGTGTTTTTAAAACTTCTTGCTGTTACACTATATGATACCCTATCTTTAGGTGCACTTCAGCTATGAAAAAAGAAATCACGGTTATGTATTCAAACTTGGGATTTGGGTGTTTCTGTATTAACATGCTTGCATTTACACTTAATGTCCTATTTTCAGCAGCTTCCAAGCAAAGTAGACAAGTTTAGTGCTCCTGACATTCCCAGCCTTGGTAGTGGTGCCAGGGAATGTGTGCGCTGTGATTGCCAAAGATCAAGAATTGCATGAAAATATGTTCTCAATATATTTCAGTACTTAGCTGCATTTTTCAGATGGGGAAGGCTGGGAGTATAAGTGTGGCATTTGACTTACCTAAACTTCTAGGATGATCCTGGCTTAGTTAATTACCCTTCATTCTTCCAAGTAAGGTACCGTAATTGGGGTTGAGCGCTGTTTTCTCTGTGGGTGGTGAACAGAAAGTGGTTAGATGAAAGAGAGTAAAATCCTGAAATGAGATCATGTCTGCTCTGCGTGGACTTGAGATTCCATGGAAGGATGGAGCCCACAGCCACAAGTTAATTCGCTCCATTGTGGTGCGGCAACGCCGCAGATAGCGTTACGCTTGATTGCAGCTCTGCCCCCACAGTTGCTGGTTTTTCCCGTGGTACACAGCTAAATGCTCAGGATTCTTCTGGAAGAAAAGGTGATGAGTAACTGAAACACTTTCTCCTCGGCTGGAAGTCTTCAGCATTTGAAGAACTGTGTTTACTAGAGGATTAGAGTTGAGATAGATGTCATGCCCGTGTTTTACAGAGCTTAAAAATCCATTTTGAAAGAGTATGAAAGTTGTAGCATAAAGATGCAAAGTTGTGGTTATTTGTAAACTTGATGGTGAATCTCCCAGTATCTGAATATAATAATACTGAATAATAATAAGATAGCATTCTGCTTGCATCAGCTGCAACAGTGGACACATGCATTTTCCTGCTCATTTCAATAGAAAACAGTTCAAAGTCACAGCTGAGGTCATGTCACTACTTTGCGATGAGAGGTGCAGCCACTTAACACCTAACAGTCACTTGAACAGCTGTAACCTGACTACAGAATATGTGTGTGCATCCTAAATACGTGAACGAATGTAACTTTTTAAAAATTGTTTCTAGGGGTTAAAAGGTGCTTTTCCTTTTACCCTGTGCTTCTTGAAAAACAGAACAATTTGCTTGGTTAAACACGCACCATGACATTCCGTATCGAAATCATATCACTTTAAAAGTTGTGGGGTTTTTTGTAGCTCAGCGTATACTTTAAGAATTAAATGGCTATTTCTGACAGGAGGAACCTCAACTATTTTTCCAATGCCTACGCTGCCGCAGTCAGTGCCGTGGACCCAGATGCTGGAAACGGCGAACTCTGCATTAAGGTTCCCTCGGAGTTGTGGAAACATGTTGATGGTAAAGTAAAGAGACCATACAGTGAAAGCTTAACTTTAAGACGCCGCAGAACTGTTAGCTAGGAGTTTCCATAGGAAGATACTCGATTTAAATAAATAGAAATAGCATTACATTATTTTATGAGATGGTGATTGCTGTTTTCTTTTTCCTCACACGTCTTTCCAGTTGAAGACTGAAAAATACCTTCATGCTTCTTGGTAATATGGAGAAATAGTTGCAACACCCTTTCCAAGCAAACTGGGGTGGTCATGAGCTCAGAAGTATACATGAGGATGTGGGTATAATGGAGTAAATGGGGTGCTAAATTATAACCCTTTAAAGCTGCTTACACTATACATGAGTCAACAAGAAAATAATTTACAAGGATCTGTCTGCTTACATGTTGTTTATAAAGCTACGTTACTTTTTCCCATCTCACTTTCAAGCATGGTCGTTTTAAGATTGATTCCATAGTGATGAGGAGATGACTTTATAAACCGGAATACTAGATCGCAGAACAACTGTTCTAATAAGTCACTCTCCAAATAGTTTCTGGTATTCATTTTCTTATATGGTTTTATCTCTTTCTCCTGTTGATACCTGGGAACATGGAGGGAAAAAAACAACTGTTGTGAAGCTGCATTGTGCAGTCTTGTCAGTTACATCTTACCAGGAAAGACACTTGTTAGTTTTTGTTTGTTTCTGTTGTGTTACTGCAAGCCTAAGTGGTTATATTCAACAGGTATGTTTTTTCTTTCCCAAGTTTGAATGTCAAAATATGGTGAGACTTGTTGGCTCAATTTCACCATATGCTTGAATTTCTTTTCTTGCCAATCTATTCATAGGTGAGATTTCTGTGAAACTAAACCAAAGCAAAGAGACTTCAGTTACAGGAAAAGCTTTAACAATAATAAGAGGTTTTAAGAAACTGCAAATGACAATAACATGTCTTTTAAAAATGTGCATGTTACGTGCAGTTTTTGTAAAGAATTATTTCCGCAAGGTACAAATGAGATCATGATAAGGGTGTAATAACTGTATGAAGGTTCTTTACTACCCAGGAATAGGGAGATTGTGTAACTCCAATTGCCATTTTTTATCAATTAATAAAAATTCTCATAAATTCAAATTCTATAAGTTAAGCCGAAGAGGTCTTAGTTTTGTAAGGTCTTTTCTTCTTTGTAAAGTGAACCTGTATGCCCGTGAGAATAAAGTAAACACATCATCTTGAAAGATCAGTAGTCTAAAACTGAATGATTATTCTGAAATAACTTTCATGTAAGTTATATATTTACTCTGACTTCTGTCTTGGTGCTGCAGAGTTAAAAGTCCTAAAGGTGCATATAAATTTTTCCCTGGACCAGCCAAAAGGAGGTCTTCATTTTGTGGTACCTAACATGGAGGGCAGCATGGCAGAAAGAGGTGCTCATGTCTTTTCATGTGGTTATCAAAATTCTACAAGGTAAGAACACTGTCTTTAAATACTACACTACATTTCCTATTTAATCTCAAAGCGTAGAAAATACAGTTTCCCTGAGTTCTTGTAATGTTGAATGTCCAGAAATTTAATTTGTGCTTGAAAGGAGTTCACCAGTGTGAAATAGCATCTAATGGTTAGTAGTAATTAGGATTTCTAGTCATTATAGCTCAGCAGGAGGTAATGGCAAGGAAATTTGCAGTGCTCTGTGAAGTTAGCAATGCATACCACCATGTAGTGGGAGTATGTCCGCATTCACAGTGTCTGAGGATATAGTTCGGAACTTGAGAGAAAAATCATCTCTGCAATAGAAACATAATTGTTAACCATTTTTCTCCCATTCTCATTTCCCTAGGTTTTGGTTCCCTTGTGTCGATTCGTATTCTGAGCTGTGTACCTGGAAACTGGAGTATACCGTGGATGCTGCAATGGTGGCTGTTTCAAACGGAGATTTGGTGGAAACTGTATATACCCACGATATGAGGAAGAAGACTTTTCATTACATGCTGGCTATTCCAACTGCAGCTTCGAACATCTCCTTGGCCATAGGACCTTTTGAAATACTTGTCGATCCATACATGCATGAGGTAATTACCTTCAGAGAGGTCTCCTTGTTTTGTAAAGAGCTAGTTATATTTTACGTTGATACCTCTGTATATTGATCAAATATAGGTACGTCTAGATACTGTCTGTTTGTAGAGTTATATAGTAAAAACTTGTCTAGCAATGCCTGTATTTAAATTTTTCCAAAGTAAAGCCTTTGAATGAGTAATTCCAGTTATTCCTGAATTCATGGAGCTGATTTAGTCGGGTTGTTAACTACATATATCTCAAAACAGGTTTAAATCCATCCTGTTGACAGTAGATGAAAATAAATTCTATACGGTTAAATATTCTTCTGAACTAAGTTGGACACGGGGTTTTCATTTGTACCAGATCGTTGCCATAATATTGAAGTCCAATGACTTAATTTTACAGCTGTAGTTTCAGAGTGGGTAGGGATGGGCTTGGGAGGTTACCAGGCTGGCATAAAGACTCCCCTTTTGAAAGCATGATAGGAAAATACTCGGAAATAGTTATTCTTATTTGATCCAAAGGCAAACATTAGATTTTTGTCATCAGTTGTGGTATTCTGTTACATTTTACTGGTGGGAAATGCTCGTTTGTGAAAGATAATAGCTGTTAAAAAAAATCAGTCACCACATCAGTTATCACAGCTTGAAAATACTGTTGTCTGTTTGATTTGTGGCAGCTGTATTTTTGCTTTTTTCTGTTACATAACCAACTTGATATTTATGAATATATTCCTCAATCCCATACCATTTTTTTCCTTTGTAGGTGACTCACTTTTGCTTGCCACAGCTACTCCCGTTGCTCAAACATACCACGTCATACCTTCATGAGGTATTTGAGTTTTACGAGGAGATTCTTACCTGCCGCTATCCGTACTCCTGCTTCAAGACTGTTTTTGTTGATGAAGCATATGTTGAAGTAGCTGCTTATGCATCCATGAGTATTTTCAGGTTAGTATTTCAGAAAATTCCACTTTCTAAATCCACAGGCTTAGAAACTCTAGGTCCAAGGCTGTTGAGAAATATCTGGTGCTCTTTTTGTTTTTATAGCCTGAGTTTTGGGCACCCTAGTTTGAAAAAGCTGGGTTTTGTTGACATTACAGGCTTTTAACACCATTTCCAATTACACGTATTGTAAGGATGTTGGATTTGAATCTTAAATTGGCAGAGGTTTTCTTTCTGAACGCCATGCATGAAATATTTGAGATTGACCTAAGTGCAGATGTTTGATAATGTTTTGTTTTCCTTCAGCTGAGAGAAGGTACCATGAACCCAGAAGAGTTTCACCAGTTCAGTTACTTTGACTCAACAGAAAAAGTTGTGTATATACGTGCAAATAGCAGGAGATCTGTCTAGATAATAGTTATTAAATAAAGATGTTAGTATCTCCTTGGAAAGCTAGTGAAAGAATTATTTGTTTTGGCTTTTAAAATAAGGTCTCTGTTTTGCTGTTGTTGGTTTTTTTGAGCTTGTGCTCATATTGTGTTACTCTCTTTTTATGGGGGTCCAGCACAAATCTCCTGCACAGCGCAATGATTATAGATGAAACTCCGCTGACAAGGAGGTGCTTAGCACAGGCCCTGGCCCAGCAGTTTTTTGGATGTTTTATATCCAGAATGTCCTGGTAAGTACTTTACTGTTGTACTATCTAGAAAAAGGGGGAAAATTGGGAAACAAACTTTAATTTGCATTTTGTATTTTAGCAGAAGTATAAGTGGAACAAGTAGCTGTAGAAGAAAAGGAAGAGTAATAAAACCAGCTCAATAAATGAAAATCCAAGAGGATGAGGGGGTTTTGTTTTTATTTTTATTTGAAAGAGGAATATGAGATATAGGTTCAAAAGACCGTAGTGGTTGAACTTGTTTTCTCTGAGAGGTTATTGTTACTGACTGTCATAGTGTGCTATGCCACCTGTAAATTTATAGAGGAGACTCTTTTGTATCATCAGTGAATTTCTGTGAGATACTTTGGATGAAGAAATGTAACCTGCATGGGAAGTACTTGTTGAGCAGAGAAGTAATAAATAATGGAGAAGCACAGGAGAGGGGAGTACAGAAAGTAGTGCCAAAGAGACAAATTCACTGGGTTGGTAAACTCCCTGTAACTCCATCCCTCAGAAGATCGCCCACAGTTGTCTCATGTATTTCTGATCAGTATTTATTTTGAAGTCTTTTGCATACACTATATTTCAGGCACAAGGGACTTACTACTTTTTTGTGGCAAAAGTGTATGTTGCAGATTATTCTTGGCTTTTTGAAAATAAAAAATAAAGTTAATTGATACTTATACTAGCAGAATTTCTCTTGCTCTGATGCTTATTACCAGTCTGTAGCCATGGTCAAGACAGTTTTGTCTCTTTGACTCCCTTTTCTGTCCTTCTGTTTACCTTCCTCATCATTATGATGTTGATACACCTCATCAAATGACCTACCTGGGATTTTTATGCTTGAGATTCTAGCTCATGTTCATGTTCTGGTTTCTCCCCATGTTTTCCTCTCTTTAAAAGAGGAGTTTAAAGAGGTAATGAAATGAGTGTCCACCAAATTGTGAGATATGTACTTTGTCCACTTGCTCTCCAAATGTTCTCCATTGCATTGTTATGGTTATCAAGAAATTAAGATCATGTAGATTAGCAGTTGTTTTAACTTTAGTATCTATCCACTTCTACCATTTAATTGTTACTATTTCAGCTGAAATAGTTTGCTTTTATGTTTTAATCTGGCCTTCTGTGGTACAAGTTCAGTTTTCACTGGCTCTTCAGTTTTATCGGTCCCATCCAGGTGCCAAGTTACATAAATTGGTTCACAGCTCATCAGACCTCTATTGACTTAGAGAAGTTATATAACTTGCTGAAACTTGTGGCTTTTTTGAGCTGGTCAAAAATACCATCCCTTACAAAATACCTTCTGAAGTGCCATAATTCATGCTGCTTTCTTATTATAGGTCAGATGAATGGGTGCTGAAGGGAATCTCTGGTTATATTTATGGCCTTTGGATGAAAAAAACCTTTGGTGTTAATGAATATCGCCACTGGATTAAACAGGTAAGAACAGTAACATTTACTGTATCTTCCAGACATTTTACATCAAAGATGCAATATGAAAACAGAACATAACATAGTTTTGCATTACAATCTAAAGATATTGTAACAAAACTTAGAGCTAAAATATTTTTATTACTTGCAGCAAGGAGAAACACCAAGCATATTAACCAAAATATGTTTCCATGACTGGCTTACCAATAATAATTTTCATTGTCTCTCTCTCTGCAGTTAGTTTTCCTATTTTTCTTTTGATTTTTGCTCAAAGACAGAAAAGGTCAAAGGAAAAAGAGTACTTTTTTAACACTCATGGTAGAATATGGCATTCATGAGGAGATCTGTTTGGTGAATTAATGTTGCTATACTGTGATGGCCTTTCCTATACCTCAGAATGGCTCTGATGTTAGCTTTGATCAGTAGTGGATCAGGTATCTTTTTAGCCTCATTTAAGTCCTAGCTTTATAATGGGCTTTTGATGTCCGTGGTGACAATTTCTTATTTCCATTGATTTTTGTTTTCCGTTGAGAGTCACCTATCTTGAACAGGAAAGCTCTGTCTATAGCTTACATTTCTAAATGCAATCACAGAATCACAGCTGTTTGACAGGGACTTACTAGCCATAATGGCAGTGACTCCTTATCTTTTGTCAGTGACATTTATTTGTAGAAAGATCTTCCTCCTCTTCCTCTCATCACATTTTCTTACCATCCCTTTTTTCTGAGTTAGAGTCCTAACCCCATGGGCTTCGTTTACATCCCTTACTCACCCAGGAACCCAAGACGCCATCTTTATCTGAGACGTTTGTCTCAGTCCTGTGTTGTCTGTGCTAAAGGTGTGTGTGCTATAGAGAGCAACAGAACTGGATGTCTCAGAGTCCAGTGCTGCATGCGGGGATGTTTCTCGGTATTAGTTGTTCATGTTGTTTCCCTGTGGGTTAAGTGCTTCCACGTAGAACTGAGAGGTGCTGCTGTCACAGCCTCCCATCCTGCTTTGAACTTGTTTTTTCATATGGAAGGGTGCCAGTTGATACAAATCAATAAATGCCAAAATGTCAACAGTCGGGAACTCTTTGTCTAACATTGGGTTGCAGTCAGACAATTTGCTCTCCCTGTGCTAAAACCGACCTGATTCGATCCAAAAGCCATGCTGACTGCTGGACGATAGTGAGCCCACGCAAACATCCTGCCTTGAAGTGTGCCTGTTAACATGGGCACGGCAGCGCACGAATTCAGACACAGAGCCTGCTTCTGTCTGCCTTGGACATAGTTCAGGGTGAGGTGAGCTTTCATACGTTGCAGTCTACTGCATTGGTATAGCCAGAATTACTTTGCAGTGCAAGTAAATGGTGAACACTTAACTTCCATTGGTCAGAGGAAACTTACTCAGTGAGCAATAATGTTCTTTAGGTATGTTATAGTTAAATATTGTTGTGTGTTGACCCCCTATCCAGACCCAGAACAAGTATTAACTGCTGATTTCTACTAGTTTATTATTGCTTGCTATGCCAAGGAAGATCTCTGATTTTAAAATACTGGTTTGCGTTTGTAAAAATGTTTCTTTATGAGGTATGGCTTGAACAATGATGTGAAAAGCTTCCATGTTTTCAACTAATTTCTCTACTTTCCAAAATTACTCTCACTTACGTATGTTGTACTTTTTAGGAGTTAGATCAAATCGTGGCGTACGAACTGAAGACTGGTGGAGTTTTGCTGCATCCAATATTCGGAGGAGGAAAAGAGAAAGACAAGTATGTTTATTTAAGCAGCAAGTCATTACAGGGTATGTTTTTATGGGGCCGTTAATATATGCCTCGGGTGTGTTGTGCGGCATAAGGCCAAAGGCTGAAGAACTGCAGCTGCCCAAGGCATCTATTACCAGTCTCATAAAGTACATCTTGAGTATATTGGGTCACTGTTGTTTTATTTTTCTTTCGCTTTAAATCCTGGAGGGAATAAAGTACAATGAATGTTTTTAATACTGTTACGAAACTACCTTTTAGTAAGAGGATGAGAGTGAAGATGGAGCCAGAATTTTGGCCTGAGCTATTTATAGCGTGGTTAGTAATCTTTAGGCTTTTAAAGTTATTATCAGTTTTCATTTTCTTTGCTGTTTTTGTGTCCACTGTCAGTTACTACCTTGCAATCTTGCATGAAAATTGTCTTATCAACTGGGGAGGAGAAGTATTAGATCAGTTGTCTGTGAAGCACTGATACCTGTGAAGTGGCTGAGTTGGTATTGTCATTAGTAACTGTAGCTTCAGTAGTGCTAGCTTAAGAATTTTCTCCTTCTGTGATACTCCTGTACTACCCACTCAGTAGCATTGGTCAAAATTGGAAATTTTGGAGATTGAAAAGCACTACCAGAAGCCAGATCAGTAAATTGGTCCAGGTGTCCATGACACACTTTTGTCATGTTTTCCTTATCTTGGATAAATAAATGTAGTTATGACACAGCCTTACAGACAGCTGCTCTTTGGACACTCATGAGCAGCATGTGCAAAACAGGTTGAGAATGTGCAGATGGAGCGGCAGAATGTATCAACTTAAGTTCTTACTGCAGCAGAAGCCCCCCTGTTAGGAAAATCCCACCTAAATTGTCTGCAGCAGTGGTTCTCTTGAGTACAAATCCTGTTCCCATTCAAAATGAAAACTCTGGTTTTAAGACTGAACCAAATATACAGATAACCCACTTAAATAGGAATAATTTATCTGGTTTGGGGAGAAGAAGAAAGAAGGAGGTGGTTTTTCAAATCAGGAACAGGAGCCATTGGCCAGTTCCCCAGCCAGGTGAATCCTCAACAACTGCTCATGATGGATTTTGATTTAGTTCACTATCCTATTTCAGAGCAGTGAAGCAGACAAGTACCTAGGTGGTCTTGTTGAAACATACCTCTGAAAAGCAAGTCACAGCTAATAGCATCAGTTTTAGGTATCGTATTGGTCATGATGTCCTTTTCTCTTTCTTTTTCTTAAGGAAAATGTGGGGTAATGAGTTAGGTCTTGGCAGACTTTTTAACTGGCAGCGTTACAATTTGGCAGCATATTCCTTCACAGAGAAACTAAATCTAAACTAATAGGATCAGAATAAGCTAGGGAAAAAGGCTACATTAATATAAATGTACTATAAGAAAAGTGACTTTGTAAGTGTTAACTTTAGTATTTAATTGTATTTAATCCAGAACTGGAGCCAAATAACTGACCAGTTCCTGTTCTAATCCCTTTAAATTTGTTTCCACTGTGTGATATATGATGGTTAGAAATTGTCTTCCCACGTGTATTTTGCTGCTTCTCTGTTTTATGTCTTGCTAATCACAACGCCACTTAAACATAAATTAAACTCCTTGTTTCTTATAGATTGCAGGGTTTCCTTGTACATAAATGAAGTATGTGTTCCTGACTCTGGGAAATTATTCCTATTTAGGGAGGATATTTGCATCATGGTGGTATCTAGATCATTTTTTTTAACATATATTTTGCATGTCTTTGTTCTGGTTGTTACGATAAGGTTTCCTGCCAAGCATATTTGCATTATAGCAGTCCCAATTCATCATAATATGAAGAGAAATTAGGTTGGTCAATAATTTCATTTTCACCTGAATTAGAATATGGAAAGAAATCATTGGAGAAAAATAACTTTTCAGATGAATTAATTTGTGTACAAAACAGGTATCACAAATTCTTTCTGTGTATGTATGTACTGCAATACAAACACTGCTCTGCAGAACTTTGTGTTTTGTTTGTTTGGTTTTTGAGAAAAAAATCCCAGAGCCTGGGAAAATGAAGGAACGGAAACTGCAAGTTAACAGCTGCTCTATGGGCTGAAGCTTCAAAGTGAAGTGTTGTGCTTGTGACCTATTCATTTTGCGTTCTTGCATTTTTGGTTTTCTTCAGTCTTTGATTGTGGTGGTACCACCCTGCTGTAAAAAATGAAAAGCCTCAAGAAGTGTATAGAGATGTATTTCAGTGGAAGAAGCAGATTGACAGGTTTGCACTGAATGACTGGACTGTGCTCAAGAACACGAGGGTTATAGATCTCCGTGGAAGAGCTACTAGCTCGCTTTTCACTTTGACAGAGGTCCTAGGCCCATATTGCTAATTTGAATTCTTATTTCTTGCCAATCCAGTAACAGCTTTAAAAGTCTAATGGTTAAAGAAAAATACAATGGGAAGGAATGTATTAAAACTGAATGAACTACAAAACACGTCTCTCAAATGCAATCAAACTGGTCTGTTTTGATTTGCACTTAAATAATGTAACCAGTGCCGAAATCAATCAACGCTTAGTGAATTTCAGAAGCCAAGAATGTGGGTGCTGGCTTGGTTATAATTTTTAAGAAAAGAATTTTACCAAAGTCAATCAAGTGTATAATTTGAAGCTGGATAAATAGTTTTATGCCGAGACCAAATTATTATATAATGTCTGAGTCACAACCTCAGTTCCATTCTTGCATTTCAGTTTCATGGCTGCTAACCCTTCCTTACCCTAGAATACAGAAGTGTCCAAAATAACAGGACAGTTTTGGTAAGGGAGACTTCAAACCAAGAAGAAACAGCAAGTAGTAATGTTATGTATGTTCTTATGCATATAGTCAGTATACTTGAAAAGGTTATTGCCTAAATTTAGAAAATCTTTTGGTTTTATATCATAAGATGTTTATACAGGTGTTCACGAGTAAAGTTAATAAATAAAAGAATGGGAAGAGAATGCTAAGGTGTTACGGCTATCTTGGTCCACACTATCTTCTGAAATCTTAAGAGTTGCAGACAAGAAACCAAGGCCTGGTCTTTTCTGTTGTTAGAAAGCTTCTTATTGCCATAAACCTTTCAAGTGCATGGAAAGGCTACTCAAAAATATATTTTTAATAGGTCTGTGAACTTTCTGGAAGATCTGTCTCTTCCTCACATAGCTGGCACGAAGGATCAGGATTACACCTCTTGTCTTTGATAGTTAAAATTGATGAATTATTTCATTCTGTCTTGCAATGTCTTCTAAAGTCTTTGGACAGATCTCTTCCCTTGTCCATCTTGAAATGGTTCAGTTAGGTTATCTATAAGTGAGAACCCCAGGAAAATCCCATTTCCCATCCCAATTCCCAATCCCATCCCAAAAAGATCTTATTTTTCTAGGGAGATGCAGTATTAAAGTTACTTTTCTACTTCGAAACTGAGCTATAGTCTGGAAAGTTCATGTTCTGAAGTGTGAAACTTTAATTTTATTGTACATCAAAATTAGGTCACTTGGTGCTTTACTACTGCTGTACAGCCACTAAAGGTATCCAGAAATCAGTCCTGTTTGAAAAAAGTTTCAGGGTGTCAGTGTCTATCTTCTGATGTGGAATGAAATTAGACTGTTTAAAATGTTTTGCTTATAGACACAAAGGGTATGTGTGAAGGAGCACCACAGGAAGTTATGGCAACAGTGTGGCAGTGGTAGCATGATGCTCTGCATAGTGTGCCTTGATATGGTAGTTAATTTAAAAGGAATCTGTTTTCCAAACTATTGAAAGCATGAAGTTGCTAACTAAAATTAAATGTGGTGACTCAAGGGAATTGATCATGAAAGTCTTTTTTTAATCTTAAAACTCCTACTGTCTTTAATGGCAAAAGTTATTTGCTTAAATGTAAAATATTAACGATGTATAAGCACTTAAAAGTGGAAGTGGAGCAAGGAGAACACAATTTGATTAATTTCCAAACTCAAGTCATAGGTTCCCTGCTCTGTTTTTCATTGCTGTCAGTCTTTTTGAGAAGTTACTGTGCAGCATGTATTACCTGTCATTATTCTCCAAACGGTACTTGCTGTATTCCAGCTACGTGCACCCCGGTAACGTTTCTTGTGTGGTCATTCCAAGTGTCATAATTTACAGCTTTAAAGCAGTAGAAGAGATCTTAATGTTGGTGTGCCTGTAATCTTAGTTGTTAAGTTATATTTTAGTTTTCATTCCATAAAATGCAAAACAGAGTTGTTGTTTTTTTATTTTGCAGCCCTGCCTCACATTTACACTTTTCTATCAAACACCCCCATACGCTGTCCTGGGAGTATTACACTATGTTCCAGTGTAAAGCACATCTAGTTATGAGACTGATCGAGAACAGGATCAGCATGGAGTTCATGTTACAGGTAGGTAATTAAATGTTTAGGTGGCGTATAGACAGCTTTATATTTATTTACGTGGAGTACAGGCAGCTTTTTATTATTTGCAAATAGAAATTTGCAATCTCTGTTCATAAAATGGAGTAAAGAAAGAGCAAATCAGCTTTTCATAGGATTCCATTTATATTTTAAGTAGTCGTTTAAACAGCATGGAACAAAGATAAAATGTTGATCAGTGCGTTAGGATAAAGTTAGCTATTATTCTTAAACATATCTAGTAATATTTTTATATATGCCTTATTCTCTGTAATATTAGGCTATTTCATGGCTTTGAGTAAATGACTGGTTACTAACACTGAGAACCTGTTTTACTAGTAGCTAGTGTCACCATGAGCTGATGTAGTCAGATATTAGTAATGAAAGTAAAGACAGTCTGGCTTCTGTCCTTTCCACTGTATAAAATTTTCAGTGCTAGAGGGAGCATAGATCTTTATGTTAGAAGAAACAGTTGAATTGAAGATTGACATATTAAACTTCTGCAGAACTGTATTTTTTTAAATGTTTTGTGACATGCCTTAAAATCATGAAGTGCTATAAAGAAACACCAAACTAGACATTAGGCGATACTTCTTCCTTTCAGCATCAGGTTCCTGGTTTTTAAAGATAACATGTATGTGGATGTGCTAATACAGCAGATTTAAAGCTTTCCTTAAATAAATTTTAATTATTCTTTGATTTTTTTTTTTTTTTTAAAAAAAAAGGATAGCTAGAAGGGTAAACAGAGAACCTCGTTACTTCTGTTTCTGAAAAGTGGATTTATTTAGTGATCTGTTTTACTATAGATAATTATTTAAAGCTTATGGACTTATAATGGAGTTTGTGTAAGAGTATGGTAAGAAAGTGTGTGAAGTGTTGGCTTAAGTTATAAAGGAAAAAAAAGGGTGTACTTGTAACTCCTAAAAAATTGGTTATTTGAGAAAGCTCAGGTAAAAAGAAGTGATTTAAAAGTACCTTGCTAACCTCTGCATTTTATAAATTGGTAAATAAAGGCCACATGCACCTGCAGTGATTAACTTCATATTGCTTGGTTTTTGAAGTGTAGTTCATTAGAGATGCTTAGAACTAGAAAATGGCTACCAAACATTGTTCTGGTACACCTGTGTTCATCTCTATTTGTGAAAAACTGCAGAAGTTGTGCCTGCAGCAGTTATGAGCAAAGATGGCATTTTTAGTTTATTTTGTTAAAACACTTCATGTTAAGCTGGGAGTTCACCTCTTTTCTCAGCATCATGGGTAGTTTGCCTCAAGTAAAGATGCATTCCAGTTTGCAAATCACAGTTTCTGATACGGACAAGCAAGTAATTTTCTGAGGTATTTTTATTTTGAAAGACTTTCTTTGAAGTCAGTTATCAAGGAATGAGTTTTATTGGCCTTTAGTTACAGTTCAATTGCAACTAATCAGGAAAGAAAGGCTTCATTTGTATGTTGAAGAGCTTAATGAACGTAATAACTTTTTATCATTTTAGGTTTTCAACAAGTTGTTGAGTCTGGCCAGCACCGCTTCATCTCAGAAGTTCCAGTCACACATGTGGAGTCAGATGTTGGTTTCCACATCTGGGTTTTTGAAATCTATCTCAAATGTCTCTGGCAAAGACATCCAACCTTTAATAAAGCAGTGGGTGTATCCTTTTTATTCTTGGTTTGGATTGTTAATATGCAGAATGAATTTGTTTTTTTAATTGGCACTACTAAAGGAATGTGAAGAAAGATATTTCATGTCTTTGCTTTAAACATTTAAGTACATTATTCTTTGAATTAGAAATAGATGTGAGTCACAGGTTCACAGTCCTTTTATAGTCATTTCGAGTATGCTAGCTCTTTTGGGTGTTCTTTACCAGAAGGAATTGCTGCGATTTTAAGTTTTATTTTGAAGGAAGCACAAAAACTCTGGTGGAATTCAAGGCCAAATTACACTAAAGGAATTCCAGAGAACACTGCCCATAGAAATATGCTGAAGTCTGACATGGAAAATGCTATAGTCTGGTGCATTTTTAGATGTCATTTCCAGTAAATCACCATGGAATGTGTAGCCTAAAGCACGGATTGATGGTTTAAAATAAACTAGTATTTAACAGCTTGGTAGCTTGTGTTAGTGTTAGACCTTCAGGTCTAGCTCAAATGAAAATTTGAGTGTTGATGCTTCAAATGTCAGTGATATTAATCTAGAAATAGGGTTTCTTGTTTTGGATTGATGTGAAGGTAAATTTAAATTTGCTTCATTTAACAGGTTTAATTGGTAGTTTTAATTAAAGTGACTGTGGGTTAAAACAGTACAGGACTGTAGTAAAGCCATACCTAACAGAAAGCAGAAGTAGATACCTTATATTTAAGGTGTTTGAATTGACTTTTGCCATGCATCATGTTCATCAATCTGTATCTAACTATAATTCAGTGTATGATTTTGATAGAATAATATGAGCAGTTAGTATTACATCTGCATCAGAAGTGTGCATATAGTATAAATATCCATTTTGCTAGCTTCCATACTTAGCTGTGCCAAGCACTCGAGGAAAATGGGGATTTTATCTGTATACATTCATGTTCTACTCATGTCTAAATGTTACCATTACTGTCTGAGCTGGGTGAGTCTTACATTTTCCACGTTGTAAGCCCTCAGCTGCTGTTTGCATTGTTAGGGAGGATATCTTACTACTGTGAACTAAGCACCGTCTTAGCTCTGCTTACTGATTGCTGTGTTGTTGCTGAGGTCCAACTTTGTGTCAAAGAAACCGCTAAAATGCCTTAAGTTTTACCCGATGGCAATGTCACAGACCTTGATGAAGGCAACCACCACGAACAGAACCAGTCTGTCTGAGGTATCTATTTAGCCAAATGCACGTATTTGAGGAGAAAAGTTAATGTGTGATAGGAAGCCTGTTTGAAACTGGCAGCTCTCCCCTTAAATGTCAGGACATTAAAGAACAGGTTTTCTTTCCTTGCTTTTGCCATGTCATCAGACACTTGTTGGGAGCATGCCCTAGCCTAAAACACTTCTTCCTAGTGTTGTAGTTTCATTATAAATAAACTGTAGTAGTGGCTGTCAAAATAATAATGAATGCTAAAGCAATTCACAGAACAGTTTACTTGAAATTATTGCCTGTGATAAAATTTGGAGTGAGATAATTATTTTTTATTGGTGACATAGTGTAGTTTCATGTATATGTGAACTATTCTCTATATATATGAACACACATAATGACCCATTTTCGAAAAACTGCAATAAAATAATTAAGTGCAGCACATGTAGAAAACAGAAGATCGCTACGTTTTCCTCTTAATTTGGTTTAACTAAAGTGTGTATTAAAACAAGTTGTATTGAAATTAAAGATAACTGAAATTACTCAGTAACTTTCTCTGAGAGCACATCCGGGACATTGGAATGTGGTGGGGTCCAGTGTAGTTTTTCATGATGAGTTCTTTCTTCCTAGATAATTTTCACTGTATTTCATTTTTTTCTGTGTGTACATGAATGTACATTAAAGAACTGTTTAAAGAAAAAAAATAATAATTGCTTATGAAAGAACATGTTTTCATTTCCTGATTTTCTTGGAATAGGAGATTTTAGAGTTTAAAAAGCATAAAGCAAGTGTAAAGAGTGAGTGAAAACCTTGAGAGTTAATGTTTGTTGATAGTTACTGCGTTGTGCCACAGAATTCCTATACTGCTTTCTAGAGATCAGAGTGGAGTGGTCAAATTTTACGGCAGCTTTGCATTTAATAGAAAACGGAATGTTTTGGAATTGGAAATAAAACAAGACTACACATCTCCTGGGACTCAGAAATATGTGGTAAGGCCAATTTTCCATATTTTACCTATGCATATAAGTGGGATGTGAGCATTAATAAGCATTATTTTTAGTGCTAATAACAATCTCTTAAACTTTAAGGGTCCTCTTAAAGTCACAGTGCAAGAACTTGATGGATCATTTAACCATACATTGCAGATTGAAGAAAATAGTCTTAAGCATGATATACCTTGCCATTCGAAAAGCAGAAGGTAAGAATAAAAATACACAAACTGTTAGCATTTTTTACTGTGGATACATGAAAATGTGTAGGGCATGGATAATAAATACTTTAAAAATTTTATAACTACATCTTGTTTATTATGAGTAAGATTTACCTGTGATGTAAGGGAAGAAAACAGAATTTACTACTGTTTGTGAACAGCAAGAAACCTTACATTTTATATGCGGTTCTGAATAAAGATCTTAAATTTTGTATAAAGTTTTATAGAGAACTTGTTTGTAAAGGAGAACAAGTTGAATGAAGGCCTCAGCTTCACCACATTTTTCAAAAAGGATTTGAATGAGTTTTCTCACCAAGGGGAAAGACTAAAGAACGGCAAGAGAAGTATCTCAAGTGAGGGTATACGAATGAAGCATGAACGTAGTTTTCCTTTTCTGTTAGGGTCCCCAGTGGTTTCGTTTCTGAACGAAACTAAGCGCAGCTCAACTTTGATTTTTTTATTATTTTTTTTTCCTGGGTGAACACTGTTTTTTGGTTTGGTACATTACTTTAGCAAACTTAATTTCCATTTTTAAGCATATCTTAGCTGGTAGGATGATTTTTGCGATACTTATCTTTTTTTTTTTTTTTTTTTTCTTTTTAAACAGAAATAAGAAAAAAAAGATTCCACTGATGAATGGAGAGGAGGTGGACATGGACCTTTCTGCTATGGAGTAAGTTGGTTGATGTTTCTCAGTGTAGCACTGGCCATATTACCTTTATTTGAAGCATTTTTTTTAATTATTATTATTTTAATTATTTTTTTTAAGAATTTGATAGTGAAGTTGGACTTGATTATGACTGGCAGATTTCAAGACAAAAGTCAGCATTTTTTGTTGGACTTTGCTGAAGACCATTTAACTTAGCACTAAGATAAAGAAGTTCTTGAAACCTACGGTTAATTTAAAAAGAATTCTTCTAGATTACAAATAAATGTTGAAATACTTCATACTGAAAATAATATATTGGGGGTGGACAGGACGTTAATTTCAGATGGAACTGTTAAGCCCTATGGAAGCAAACTCTTGCTCAGAGTAAATACTCACTGTACCCTCCTTGAGCTGGAGCTGGTGTTGTTCTCAGAAAGGCGCTCATAGGTGTTGGTAATTTGCTTGCTGATGAAAGTAAATTATCTTTTCTTGAAAACTAAATGGTGTCTCATTGTAGAAGGATAGTTTCCTTGTCTCCTTTAAAGCATTGGAGATTACTAGTAAATTAAACCTTATCTAAAAATGCCCAGAAATAATTTATAGAGGTTATATAGTCATTGAGCGCACTGTTATAATCTATATTAACAGACATGAATAAGTGATTTTTAGATTGTTTTTAGGAGCATTTAGCATCTAGCTCCTATTTGTGCTTGCTGTTCCCAGAAATGACTCATGCAGTAATGGTGCTTTCTGAACACTAAGTATAAAACACTTCTTTGGGTAGAATACAATTGAATATTTTCATCTTTGAGACTGAAACTTTAATCCTGCCTGTGGATACTTTAGCTTTATGATTGGCCTGACAGTTCTGTGCAGTTGCATGGTTACCCTTGTCAGCTTTCAACACAATAGCATGTTTGTGTTTGTAAAGTATTTTCAGATCTATTGATGAAAGCCAGTACATAAAGCTTTAGGTGGTTACCACGGGATTTTCTTTGATATTTTTTTTTCTGGTAGTCCTCAAGTGTAGAAGGTGATAAAGTGTGCTGCTCAGCCACGACAGTTGTGGTACCTGAGGAATATGATTTACTTATACTGAGATTATACAGTAGTTTACCATGAACTCACATCTGTTGTTTAAGAATAGTGAAAATACTGCATTCACTGACTTATTTAAGTCTTGGGCAGATTGCCCTGGAATGCTGTAGAGTTCCTATCCTAGGAGCAAGATGCTGGATCAGGTGACTTTCAAAAATCCCTTCTAACTTAAATTCATGTATGGTTCTTGGACTCTAAATAATTCAGACATAACTCATAACAAGTCAGAACATCTTTTTGATTTCTGGAGTCTTGAAATGCTGTAAACTATTAATGTTTCTCATGTCTGTCTTAGTGCTGATTCCCCTTTGCTCTGGATAAGAATAGACCCTGATATGTCAGTACTGAGGAAGGTAGAATTTGAACAGTCTGATTTCATGTGGCAGTATCAGCTTCGATATGAGCGAGATGTGGTTGCACAAGAAGAAGCCATTCTGGCATTGGAAAAGTTCCCCACGCCAGCATCACGGCTTGCACTCACTGATATACTAGAACAGGAACAGTGCTTCTACCGAGTGAGAATGCTGGCCTGCTTCTGCCTTGCAAAGGTGAGGTTGTGTGGATGGGAATAAGGAAAGAAATGTGCTGGACATTGTAAACATTTGAAAATGGGTCAAAACTCACCACAGTTCTTAAATTGGCTTGATATTTAGCCTCTTAAAAGGGTTTGCCAAGTATTTTTAACTTGACTGATTTGAAAGGAAAGCTGTATTATTTTAGTCTGTAAATGGAGACTGCAGAAGGCTTTCATAATTGTCAAAATTGAGATGTCAGACATGAAAACCACAAGGGATTTTTCCAGATTTCATTAAGTGGCAGAAATAAAAGACTTTTGTTCATTTTTTTCAGAGCCAAGATTCTTTTTTTTTTATTTTACTGGGAAGTTCCTTGGCTTCTCTGAGAAATTTGAAGTTTCAAAATTCGTCTATCTGTCTAATGTGAATTCAGATTACTGCTGTATATTGTTTCAGGTTGAATATGGGCACAAAGTAAATACTGTTGGTCTGCAATTACATATTCATAAAGCCAGTTCGTTGCCATTAAAAAATGAAGGGTTTTTTTGTTTAGACACAGAATTAACGTTAAGAATTAAACTTAGAGATCGGGATAAAATAACTGGATGGAAGCACAAAATTTTGAGTAAGAAATTTTGAAAAGGCGTGTTACTGACATACTTTACATAAAAGCATGTTACTGACAATTTGTAGACATTGAATTATTGGCATATAGCTTCCTCTCTGCTGGGTACGTGTTAAGAGTAATTCAGTACCTGTACAGAAATATACCCTTTGGGCATATTTTAAAAATCAAAATACAAGAAATGCTTGTGATGGTGTGTTTTAATATTATGAAACACTGATACAATGCTACCAGTGCATGTGCTAGGAGCAATACTGCACCTACCTGACTTAAAATATGCGTATTTCATAATGAATTTATTTGGAATAATTAAAAGTAAAGTTGCCTTCCACGGGTGAATAATAAAAAGGGACATGGAAGGATATGCTTGTAGATTTGTTTACCCATGCTACCAAGGAGGAAAGTGTAACATATTCTATTAGTGGTTGCAACATCAGGCTGTTCGTAAGAACCACTTCCAATTAACTCAGTTTAATTTTCACAGCTTGTAAATACTCAAGATTTGCAGTCTTTTTGAAAAGGTCAAGTCCTCCATGTTTTGTTAGTGAGAGGGTTATTTTATGTTAATTTGCAGCTTCTGGCTGGATGGTGGTTATTTAGGTGAAACGGTCTTGGTGTACTTACATGGATATGGAAGAAGTGATAGAGTAATGAATTCAGTTTTCTAATCGCATTTTCTAATGTATGACTTGTTGTAAAACAGCTCTTCAGTCAAGTATCCAGGTAAAACATGAAATCCTCATTACTGAATAGATGCACGTGATGCACACACAGACCACTGAGAAGTTCATGGCAAATGACCCTACAGAGAAAGGAGAAAATAGGAATGTTAAAATATTAAGTCCTGGGAGCAGACAGGCTGATTTTTCATGCTATAGGTTTGGGTCTACTGCAGTGCCAGTGATGTTGTGTAAGGTTTAAAAAACAAACAACAACAACAAAACCTTCACCAGCAGAAAAAAACTCAAACCAATGAGGAGTTTTAAAGCTGTGCTTTATAGTTATATCTTAGGTCAAATAAGTTGCCAGTTTTTAGGATATGCTGAATTGGTAGATGCAGAAATAGAGTATACATTTTTAAGTAAAATTAATGCAAGACAGGCTTCCTGCCTTATGGTAAGGAGAATTTGCAAATACATTTAATTGAGACTGTAATGTGTCAGTAGAATAAATAGAAGTCTTGGATTCTTTCAGTATTTAAAGCAAAATTTACATGGGTCAGACCACGTTACAAGACCAAAATATGGTCAATACTGAAAAGATGATTTTACTACTTTTGATTTATCTTGAAAATACAATTCCTCATCTATAGAATTTGCAAAATGAATTATTTCAAATGATAAAAAAAATTAGAACTTGCACGCCAATTGTAATGAATTGTGAGTATCTTGTAAATGCAGGAGTCTCTTGTAATGTTCTGGATTGGGTTTTGTTACACTGCTACATAAATTTCATATTTTCAATTCTAAGTTCTTCATCATGGTTTCTGAGTAGGCGTTAGGATTAAACTTCTTTTGTAGGAAAACTTAGGTATGTTACACAAAAAGCTATACCTGCATCTGTCATTAGAAGAGTTCAGTTACTGCAAAAATCTAGTCTGACTGCACTGTTTTCTCCCTTCGGCTTTCCTTTGAAGGCTGACTTAAAAGGAAAGTGTCTTTCAATAATAAAGCCCACAGCTTACATAAAAGAGGTGGTGAAATTAATTGCTGCCCATCTTGAAGTAGCCTCTAGCTTTTCTTTCTCTTCCTGCATATGTAATAGTCGTTGGAATAAGGTAAACTAATTTAGAAGGAGATAATACATTCATTTTCATTTGTGTGAAAATGGTATTTTCCTTAGTTTGTGGAAGGTCTGTAACACTGGAAAAGCCTAAATTTTAGGGCGTGTTGGCCCCACTTGTTAATAAACACTCAGAGTCAGATATTCTTCTCAGCACACTTGCATTGTTCCATACAACAAATATATAGAATCCCCAGGGTGCTGGAAAGGCAGAATGACAGTTTTGTCCTTGCAGAACCTTGCTTCCTTACACCAAAACAGATCATAGCAATAAACTTGTCACCCTGCAGTTGTCACCCTGCAGTCTTGTTGTGAATTAAGGTTATTTGAGGAACATTCTATTCTTCATTCTATGAAGATTAAAGCAGAGAGATAGCTGACTTGCCTTTCGCTTTAGGGGTGGTCTTTTAGTCTTAGGGTGGTTGAGACCTAGTTAAAGTCTAGGCTGAGGTTACTGGCAGGGTAAATTTGGGAAGTTGGTATTGTAAAAGCTTCTTCCATCACTGGCTTCTGTAGAGTCAGAAAACTTGGCTTAATAAACACAGAATATTTGCCTAAAATATAAAAGAGAAAATAATTAAGAACAGAAGCTTATCGTGGAAAGGTAATTAGTTGCTGACATCTTCCAAGTGAAACAATTTTAGGAAAACTTACCTTTAATGTAGACAAGATGTATTGGGGATGGCAGGCAAAACATAGCTGATGTAATACACTGATAAAAAATATGTATATATTTGAAGTATAGTGCAGTATATTTTTGGCAATTATTCTTTTTTATTATGGGAAACTTGCATTTCTTTGCAGCCAACCCGAACTTAGAGTGGTGATGTTAATGTGACTTGCCTTTCCCTCCTAATTATATAGATTGCAAATTCCATGGTAAGTACGTGGACAGGACCACCAGCCATGAAGTCGCTCTTTACCCGAATGTTCTGCTGTAAGACTTGTCCAAACATTGTGAAGACCAACAACTTCATGAACTTTCAAAGCTACTTCCTGCAAAAGGTAAATTTTATTTTTCCAATGAACTTTTTAAATGAAATGTCAAAATACAGAAACGTTCCTACAATTGACAACTGTAAGAATGTGAATAGCACAGTCCCATTCTACCCCGTCATTAAAAACCCCAAATAACTAGTTCTTTCTTATTTGGAATCTGTTTGTTTCATCTTTGTCAAAAAACACTTAACAAAACTCTAGCAATTTTTTTTTTCTGGGTAGCTGAAGTTAAATTAGCGATTCCTTCAGAAGAATGGAGTACGTATAATGATTAGTTGTAAATATGTGAGCTCATTCTTACATACAATTCAATGCACAATAACAAAGCTGATAAGTTTTAGGTAAATTCATCAACCATCTTCATTATTGGCATTGATTTCGTACTACAAATAAAATCTCATAAACATTATCTTAAATTGGTTGGCTCTTCAGTTGAAGGCACTACATAATCCTTCTTGCCCCCCTTCTTTCCATTAGTTGTCAACATCAGGTGTTGCTGCAGCTTGCTTTGATAATAATGCACTTTTTTTTTTCACTGGGACCTATAGTTAGTTGTACAGTGAATAACAGTTAAAATAAATGACAGTGGTTTTCACTCAAGGTGTACTTTATAATTATTGGACAATTGAGTTACAGATCTCATATTTCTGATTATGGAGAAAACCTAAATTTTATTTCTCTGTCCAAAACTGCTTCATCCTTCTCTCCACCATGTTTGTTCTTGGACTGTCTTTTCTGGTTTTCTGCTTTTTCTCATTGTTCATTCTTTCCTACTAAATCTTAGGCTTTTCTCCCTAAGACATTTAATCTCATGTCCCAGATTTATAGTTCAAAGGTAGGATTCCTAAATCTGTGTGAGTTGTGCCTAGAGAACTACTTAGATATTTCTTTTAGAATGAGCTAGTGAGATTAATATCTATCTGGCTAATGAGTCTTTAGGCTCCACTGCCTGTTTTGGGTGTAATGGAAGCTTAGACATCAGGTTCACATGTAAGCACCCAAATTAGGTGGCAGTCTCAGAATGAATTCCACCATCATTTTCTTTGCTTCACTATTTTCCAATTCTTATGTTTTAGATAGTGCCTTGAATTGAGCGGCTTTTTCTGTCTGCTCTAACTAATTATCAAGCAATAATTGCATTGGTTTTCATTGGAAAATTGTGCAGCATATTGTATCTTTTTCAAAATGCATTTAAAGAAAACGTTTTAGAGATTTGGTATTGCAAAAGTAATTGTTTATTTTATGGGTGTAGCTCTTTTCAGGGCATAACTGCCGCTTCATTAATGTAAGAATGATGTTAATTTTATTACACAGACTATGCCTGTTGCCATGGCCCTTCTGAGAGATGTTCACAACCTCTGTCCTAAGGAGGTTTTAATGTTTATTTTGGATTTGATCAAGTATAACGATAACAGAAAGAATAAGGTAAAGAATGTGTTTATTTTATCTCTTTAATCTTTTTTTGTTGAAAAAGTCTTAAAGTTAATACGCTATGTGATGTATTATGCCACTAATGTAAATACCTAGCAGGGAGAGCTGATAGAAGCTGATATGCTAAATAAACAGTAAATGTTACAGAAGATTCTCTAGCTGACATTTGTGGTGACATTTCTTGGGTGTTTCTCTTGGAGGAAGCTCTGTGCTTGTTGACTTACTGAGGACCTGCCTGTCTTCATTTGCACACGTGCTTTTCTTGTTTGTTTGTTTTTTCATTCAAAAGACCTGTTTTTTGAGAGAATGTGCATGAAGGTTAACATTTTCTGAGTAAATGTAGCATGCAAAGTTAAGCACTTGTTTCCACTATGAGAAGGTTGAAAGACCAAGGAAATAATCTTGTTTTTCTATGATACATGGGATTCTGGGTTCTGAATAACAGCTCTGGCTTACAGAACTGAATGGTCTTCATATAGTCAGATTACAGCTGAAACCAAATTAAATGCTGTTTCATCACTAAACTGAAGCATCTGAGTTGGAAGTGTCATTTGAAGTTCCTTCCAACACAGAGCACCTGTGAAGGATGGTTATGGGACCTGAGATTCTGAGATGATACAAGATTCCACCTCCCTAGCTTTACAAGAAGTCCAGAGCTGCTAGGATCCCAACATAGTCTTCCAAATTAAGTACTCAAAGTTTAGTGGAACAAATCTGAAGTGTCTTAAACCTCATTTGCTAGTGTATAGAAACACTGTTAAAAAGACACTTGTTGAAGAGTATTGAAATAAGAGGATAGAAGGTGGAGTGGTAAAGAGATACGAATGCATGCACCAGTAGTTGCAGGATGTGCTGAGTTTACTGACATCTCTCCACCCCTGAGTGATCCCATTTTGCTGTTCTACGTCACTTACAAACATGTACTCGATACCTTGTGCAGGATCTAACACTCCTTGGGTTGGTTTAGATGAAATTGACTAATATGCAACCCAGTACTTTTTTCTGCTTTTATAGTTGTATTTCTCTACTTTTTGCTGTGCAGTAATCTGACATAACCAATAAGTACCAGAGTTAACACAAGGGAAGGGGTAAAACTGTGTGCCCAGGAAAAGGGAGCAAATGAAGAAGCAAGATCTTCCTTACTCAGCAGCAGAGAGGCATTCCTTTACCTGAGAAGCACTTGAAGCGGTTGTCTAAATGAAACCTCTGATTTTTCAGAGGAGTAAAGCACCCATTAACCTTGGTAACCTTGCAGCTGAATACAGAATGCAGGTAGTTTTAGAGCTCACACTTGGAAATAATGGCTCTTATTTTCCAAATCTGGAAAATGGTCAGCACCTGATTTTTCTCTTTTTAGAAACCAATGTATTACTATTAATATGCTCTTATTTTAGAGTGAAGATTAATGGCTGATAGAATATCTGCTGCTCAAACATTCAAATCTGTATTCAGAACAAATATATTCAACTGTTTTGCTTTCTCACAGTTTGTCATATTGTTTCTGTTTTAAGATCTTACCTGTACCAGTGCTTCAACATTACTTGCTATGTAAGAATATATATTGTTACGTTGCTTGTGTTTAAATGCTGTTTTTATCTAGTTTTCAGACAACTACTACCGTGCTGAACTGATTGATGCCCTGGCCAACTCTGTAACTCCTGCAGTCAGCGTGAACAATGAAGTCCGAACACTGGATAACTTAAATCCCGACGTTCGACTTATTCTGGAGGAAATTACACGTTTCCTAAATATGGAGAAGCTTCTTCCCAGCTACAGACATACCATTACAGTCAGGTGTGATTTAATAATTGTTGTACATACAAAAAGAGCAGACACATTAACACTACTTTTTTGTTTATAGTCCTGTAGATACTGTGATTTTAGCTTACCTCCTTTAGTCTTGGCAGTCTCACATGGCAAATTCCTCCTGATTTCCAAATGTTGATAGTGCAAATTTGTCTTGATTGTCCTATTTTTCAACATTAATCTCTCTCAATGCAGACTGTTAACAGCAGGCATAAGTTGATCATATTTGTGCCTATGTAACATTTATGAAAGTTTCACTAAAGATAGCGTTGTAACAATTCCTGTAGAGTACGCAACACCAATCTAAACTCTTTTCTGTGTAAATTAGTGCAGTTCTACTTAAATCAGACTAAATTTGGCACAGCAGGTAATTTTTTCAGTGTTTTGCCTAATTCAGAGTTAATGAGTGCTGTGTGTTAATATGATGAAAATAATTGTAACGTGTTAATTAGGTTAATTTAATTCTAGAAAAATGACAAGACTACTTGATTCTGAAAGAGGTAACTGTATACCTTGCAGCTGGCATTCTGGAAGCCTAATATAAATTTCTTTGTTTTACTGCATCTAGCTGCTTAAAAGCTATTCGGGTGCTTCAGAAGAACGGTCATGTCCCAAGCGATCCTGCTCTCTTCAAGTCTTATGCAGAATATGGGCACTTTGTGGATGTCCGAATAGCAGCGTTGGAGGCTGTTGTCGACTACACAAAAGGTACTTTTGCATGTGTTTTGTCCCTCTGTAACACTTCTGATGTAGTACAAAAGTGAAGTAATTACCTCATTAATATTGTATTGAAGTTTTGTCCACCAGAAGAGCTTGTGTGGTGACGTGTTGATAAGAGAAGCTGAGGTTGCTGTTAACGTTTTGTCCTAGAGAATGCAAGTTTTACGAAGATGTGGTGAGCATTGTTTCTCAGTGTTCCGTAAACTGAATCAGACATCTGGAGCTTTGAAATAATGAGTAGACAGCGTGATGAGTAGTGATAAGGGGTGCTGGTGATTTCTTTAAACACCTCATTTTCAGTGATTTTGATTCAGTGAGTTCAGCCATAGTTGCTAATAAAAGCTCTTGGTTTTGATTTGCCTTCTTACTAATCACTTTGTTTTGCTTTCTTTCATGCATCTTATAGCTATAAATTCTGGAAACTTTTATTATTTTAATGAGTTTTGGTTGATTCTTCTTTGCCGTTCCTTATACACAGCCTGTGTTTGTGAGTTTTCTATTTAACATTGTCTTAGTTGACTGCTGCAGGAACTTGGAAAAAAAACATACAGGATAGCTTTCTTAAACAACATTTAAAGTTGAAATTCAATCCTGACAGATTTTCTAGAGAGAATTGGAAACTAATGATTTGCATTTACGAAATTAATATATTCCTAGATAATCTGTTCCTTTACCTGAATTAGTCTTTCTCTATTCAACAGATCCGTGGCGGTTCTTGTGTTTGAAGGGTTATTCTTGACAAAGTAGCTGAATCCTTTAATTCTTTCTGTGAGAAGCTTGGTGATTCTAGATTTCTAATTATTCCTTCTCAAATTTCATGTTTTCATTTTGAGGGTAGTAGTGTTCTCTTGCTTTCTGCATGAGTTGTTGTTTTTACTTTGTATAAGGAGCTTTACTTGTATCTTTCTGCTGTCCTTGTGTCCAAAGACATCTCAAACTAGGCACGTAATGGGAGGTTTTAAGGCAATTGGAGTGAACGTATCTGAGAGAATTCAGACCTATCCTTACACACTGAAAACAAAACAAGTAACTTCAAGGCATTACCCTCCGGCTCAGTCATCTCTCTTGTAATTCCCCAGGCATTCTGGATCCATAACCCGCTGCAAATGTACCCTTCTGTAACCCTGGGAGCGATACCCGTCTAGAATTCATAACTCTGCTGATACTGGGCATATCTCTTTCAGTTCTGGTGCTTGCTTTGTTTTCCTCCCTTCATAGAGTGTTAGTGGAAAGATTTGCTGGAGAATGGAAAGCTTACTCATCAGCCTGCTTCCTTTAGGATAATCTCAATCATTCATCCCACCCTTTGGAAAGACAAACTGATGGAAATCATGTTTTCTTATTAAATTCTTGACCTTTTATGGGTGTTGTTTATATTTAATGGTTGATTTGGGTAAGAAAGTGCTAGTATCACAAAGTAATATCTTTAAAAAAGACCTGATCAGATGAGTTGCTGTGTAGGAAAAGTAGGGTATGTTGTTCAAAATGCTCTATAGATACAGGAAAGGAAAGCTTGAATGGTAAAAAGTAGAGGAAAGATTACTTGAAGAAATCAGTGATTGAGCTACATATATATTACGATTGAGCTCAGCCAGGTCTGGAAGTGATGGGTTAGAGGATTCTTGTACCCAACTGCCTTGCCAACAGCCTTTTCTCTGACAAGGGGTATCAGAGACAAATACATACATGGTCTGCTGTAAAATCAATGCAACTCACAGCACAGCCTCCCATGTTATTTAGCCATCCGTGTCACTTCTCTAATACAGCCTTCCAGCACTTAACACACTCGCTTCTGTTCCTGCTCTAAGACTGGTAGCTTGTGGTGTAGGGGTAAATCTGAAAGTTCAGTGTGCTAACTAACTTCAGCTACCTATATAGAAGAAGTTGGAAGTGCTTGTCTTGCAGGGCCCTAAGTCTCTGGCTTTGGAAGAAGAAATGATTGGTCATCTGTTGCCAAGAGGTCTGATTCTCGTTGTTCCCGCTTACCTGGTTTCCAGTTCATATTGGATGTAAAACAGCAGCTATCAAATGCCTGTTGCTTGTGCCAAAGCTGGCTTTTTAACAGTTCTTGTAAAGGAAGCCGACTGATTTTTGTTATTTCCATAAAAAGGAAAGTCTGTGTTTTCTGGGGCAGTGTGGAACTCCCATGTTTTTCTATCAACTCTCAGGGCAGGAATAGTGCTGCCTTTTTTTTTTTAAAGTTACTTTACAAGAAATCATTTCACCATGGAACAGAATAAGTTGTTTTCTTTGCCGTTAATAGTAGGCTTTTTTTTGAGACACCCTAACTCTGTAAAATGCTTGAGGCAGCATATAAGGACTTGGACAGTTGATCTAAACTGGCTTGAAGTGAACAGGAATTACAAACTTTTTAAAGGTAGCTTTTGGTAGTTATATGACTGCTAGATGTCCTGTATACCACAAAGCAGTTGCATATTTGAAGAGGTGAGAACAAACCGTTGTAAATCAGTGTCCCGGATTACCTAATTGCATGAATGAAAACTTAAAGTCTTAGAGATGCTCTGTTGTAACTGAGAGCTGACGTACAATCTCTTGTAATTTGAAAAAAACATCAAGAGGATTTCTACTTTAGAAAACAATCACTTGTTTTTATGGCTAGCAGAAGTACGAAGATCCACACATCGCTTTTCAGGCTAGTAAGGTCTGTTCTGCTAAAGGTCAGGTTTAATTTGTCATTGTTCCCCAAAATGTCATGTCGCTATACAAATTGAAGAGGTGGTTAAAAGCATTAGTAGCAAAGCTTTGCAAGTCCAGCAGGCCTGCTTTACTCTAGCAGGTAAATGGCAGGGAACAATTACTTTATTTCAAGCACAAATAAGATTAGGAAACAACAACAAAAAACTTTCTTTAACCACAAAAATAGTGTTTCTTGGTTCTGTTATCCAGTAGTATCAGCCTAAGGGATTCATCTCCTAACTTGCTCGTTCTCTAATCACAAACCGCTTTAAAATCCATTTTGTAAGCAGTTAAAATCATTTCAGCTTGCTTACTGTTGTAATTTTATTTGTTTGCACGTGTGTAACTGTGCAGCAAAAAGTCAGAACAAAGTTATTTTTCTTCCATGCAAAACAACTTCTGTATGCGCTGTTCTCCCTGCCTTCTACGTCAAGCACGGTAGCTGCCAGGAAAGGCGCTGTGCATGGAGTCAAGCATAGGCAGTCGCTGATCCTTTCAAAGCATGTCCTAGGCAGAGCTTTTTAAAGATTTCTCAGATTTTTAAGGCAAATCTGTAATTGTTCTGGTCTGCGCAGGTACAAATTTGCTCTGGCATCATTGCGAATTGACCCACACTGTGTAGCTGTGGTCTGAATGGGGCAGAAGGTGAGCTAGTGAACCGCTTTTAGAGGCAGAGGATGTCAGCCTGGTGCAGTGCCTCACCAGTGTAACCAGTTCTGATGTGGCTGGATTGCAGGAAGTGCAGAGCTAATTTGCAAGCTGCCTGCAAAAACCTATGTTCAACAGAATAGACTTTTTAAATTTTCAACTAATCAGATGATTTTGTCTTTGAGTCAGGTAGCATTTTCTAGAAGCACGTGCTGTCAAGGTTCAGAATGTATTTTAATTACAAAGTATACTGACTTTAAAAAACCAAGGAAGGCTACTGAGATGCATATGCTTACAGTGCAGTGTAAGCCCACTGGTCTTCCTCTGTTTTATAGTTAATGGTCTGTCACTCATTCTTGTGTGTAAGAACTGTCTGTTCTCAATTCCCTGTGGAAAATATAATGGAGATTCTTGAAGGGATACTTGGATGTGTTGATACTGTGTACTTCCTCAAGTAAAGAAGGTCATTTTCTCAGTGACTTTTGTAATCAGTGCTCATGAGCAAGTTAGATGCTAATAGTCATATTGGTAGTTACTGAACAACTCAGGCATGAAGGTGTTAGGTGCATGTTTCCATCTTGGTGTAAAGTAAAATAATGTAAACTTCCTTATGTTTTGAATTTGCACCATAATTAATGAAATTCCTCTTCAGTTGCAGTGATTCAAGCTCTTCATGTGCTAATTGAGGAAGCTGTGTTTGTCTTGATCAACCTTTCCAGTTTGTGTATAATTATACCAGTTTTCTTTGCAGTTGATAGGAGCTATGAAGAACTACAGTGGCTGCTCACAATGGTTCAGAATGATCCTGTACCGTACATAAGGTTAGTAAGTAAATAAAGAGCCAGTTAGTTTTTACTAACTACTACATAAATTCTTGGCCTGGACTTGGAAGAATTGATCAAATGCTTAGCTGATTAATACTTCTACACAACTGTTTTTCTCCTTGTTGCTCCTAAGTTGAAATGTGTTGTGATTTTTCAGCAGTTTACATCTCAAGAGTTAATATACTTGCTTCTTAATCTCCATTATTTTTATCTTTTATGTTCTGCTCCTCTAAATGTCTGAAGTTAGAGATCATTTCCTAACCACAAATGATGTATACAAGTCTCATGTTGAGTATGGCACAAAAAGATTTTATGATATTTATCAGAGACAGAGGTTGAGACATGACAAACACGATGCTTTGCCAGCAAGGAATGTAAAGCAATTGTTAGACTGTAGATGGGGTGAAAGGATAACATATGAAAGTACAGTGGAATTTCTAGTATTGCCTGCTTCAGCCTTGTTTTCACCATTGAGGGACCGGGTATTTTGGCACATCCATTACCCACTTTTGAACACCCAGATTTGTAAGCATTCTTTTTCTGCGGCACTTTGTTTTTATGACCACAATTAAACAGTGAGTTTCAAACATTAAGTGTTACTTTTACTATCTCCTTAGCTGATTTCTTAAAAAGCTCGTAGTTGCAAGGTTGTCCTCTTGTTTTCTTTTTCTGCCATTCTTTTTAATGAAAGTAAGTACAGTTAGAAGTCACCAAGGGAGGTGTAGCTTCAGACTAGGGAGGAGATATCATTTCATTTGAGACTCTTTTAAAGAGGAGTTTGTTTACACTTTGGATGAAGTGTTACATGTAAGCCTTTTCTGAAAAGAAGAAGAAAAAAGAAAAAAGTCAGTTTCTTGTCCCAGATATGTAATACTGCCAGGGAAAAGCTTTCTATACAAAGAAAATAGTTATAATAGGTAATGGAACACAATTATTCTCATTCATAAAATGTTTTCAAGTCCAAGTTTAAATAAAGAAAGTGGAAAGATGTATCTGCTTTCAGCTCACTGCATAAATATTGTAAGCAAACATGGTAAGTGTGGAATTTTTATACACGAGTGTAACTTAAGAGGTGACAGTGTTCCTTTCCAGAAGGATGTGCACGTCACTAGGTTTGTTCCTGTCATTTTTGTATCAGTCATAAACATTTTAAATTATTTTAAAATTCTTTGATGTCAGTTTGTAAGCTTATTTGCCAGGCTAGCTCCTTCTTTGTAATTACCAAGTGAGCATGCAAAAAAAAATTTGCTGTTAAACCAAAGAGCATAATACAGCCTACAATTTTGTATCTAACTGTTCAGAAATGATAATAATCATTTCTAATAATACACACTGCAAATAATCGTTGTTGCGCTTTACTTTTTAACCTTTAAATTATATTACTGGTGGTGAATCTGGGTCTGTACATGTTGTGTATTTGAAAAGTACAGTTCTGTAAGAACATTGTAAATTGAACAGACATTTATTCTTAGTCTATTCATTTGGATTTAATTAAAAAATGATTTAATTTTTAGGCATAAGATTCTGGATATGCTGACTAAGAACCCGCCTTTTACCAAGAACATGGAGTCCCCTTTATGTAACGAAGCTTTGGTGGATCAGCTTTGGAAGCTGATGAATTCAGGTTGGTTTTCATTTTTTCTGTATTATAGGGTTGCTAAGACTTGAAAATTCAGTCTCTGAAGTTCTCTTTCACATAGCTACTGAACTTGCCTAGTGATGTGCTAGTGGACTGCTTGTTTTTTGTTACTTCCTTTACTGCTGTAGTGTGCTTTGATACACTGGCATAAAATCAGTCTTTGACCCAGATGTTCACATCAAACATTCTCCCAAATAATACTGTATGTTACCTTTTTCTTTACAGTTCGCTCTAGATTAGGCAGTCTTTGTCCTCTTTTATCCAACTCTGAGAATATGAGAGGATAACATTTGTATAGATAAACTTCTAAAAATCTCCAGTAAAATATTTTAAACTGAAGGCTTAATTTGCCTTGTATGATTAGGAAAGATCCTAACGAGAGGAGGGTTTCCATCTTTACCATTGACCTGTTTTTCATTACTGAAGCAGTTTTATCCAGTCCTAACAAACTGCCCTTTAACATCTGGCACATTTCTGCAGATTACATGTAAACGTTTATATAGGTTTTTTAGGTCATTGAAAGCTGTCTGTTTTCTGTGTATCATTATTTTTAGTGTTTGAAAGTTTACGGCAACACTCCAGGGGCTGAAGCTGGGAGACTACTAGTAGTTCAGTTTTGCAGGATTTGCCAAGTGTCAGGCACAGAAAATAAACAATTTTGATGTTCCCATCAGAGTTTGTTTTTGCTTTTTCTTGAGAGAAGAGTGTGTGCAGTGTTAGTTACAACCATTACTTCTTCTTGCAAGTAACAAATGGGGTATACATTCTTATCATGATTCATGGGGCTTTAAGGACTCAAATTTCTATGCATCAAGATGACATAATGTTTCAATTTATTTTCTGTAAGGCATAACCTTAGCATTCCAGGGTGCCCAGAAAGACATTTGTTGATGTGAGACAAGTTAGTAGCCAGGTTTAAAGCTGCATCATCCTGGAATCATGAGTTGCTTTCATTTAAAATAAGCAAGTAATAGGAAATGGGCTCTGATGTATGGTTTTGTTTTTTTTTTCTTTTGTGTTAATCTGCATTAAATTGATAATGCTTACAGATTGCAGTGACTGCAGAGAAATTCAGCAACCAGTTGTATTTGAGCTTAGCTTTTTTGCTGGAAAAAGAGAGGTACTGAGTGGGAATTCATCATTTTTAAGAAGTTTTAGTTTAGTGCATTGAGTAAATTATTTCTTAAAATACTATAATAGATTTAAAAATACGATTTGTGAATGTGTCATTCTCTGGAGAGTGTTTTAGTGTTAGAGATGTCCAGATTAATGCTCAAATCGCTTTCTCCCAGCTGTTCATGAAATTTATCAGAGTTGCTTGTAACCGGGTAAGTGTAGGTACAGCTAAACTTACACAAAATGCAATTTAGTCCCGTGAAACTTAGCATTTACAGGGACAGATCTTAAAATTTTATTTTGTGCTGTCTTGCGCAGCCCCATTAACATGGCAGTTGGCACATCTGTGTCTTGTTTACCAGATCCAGTCCTATTCCTGCTGTGGAACAATATGTTCAATAAACTTGCAATCAGTCAAGAGCTGGGCCGAGTTAACATCAGAATCACTATCTTTGCAGCGTTGCACCAGATGTTAGATGTCTTTGTGTCGTGGATGGTGCCAAACACGCTTTGACTATTTGTGTATGAAGATGTAAAAGCAATGCGGAGTTTGTAGTGAAAAACAAAATCGCCGAAGCGGTGCTTTTTGTGCTACATATCTCCAACCTGAATGCAAATTAAAGCATGGAGTATCCAGTGAAGTACATGACACGGTAGTTAGTAGACACCAAAAGCCCGTTTATGCTTTGCTGGTTTGTGCTGTCCATCAGGGTGGTTCCCAGAGGTTGTAGATCTTAGTCATACTTAAGACTCCTACTGAATTTCATAAAGTAAATAAGCAATTGTGACAGAATCCACTGATGTGGGAAGCCAGTTTGGTGAGAAAATGTTCTATTTCACTTGTCCAATACTAAAACCTAAAGAGAAACTCCAAAAAAATAAAAGCGTTTCATTTTTCCTTATGTTACTACAACTCATAGTTTCCCAGTTAGGTATTGTACAGTTTATAATTTAAAGCTTTCATTCAAAGCAGGATCTAACGGGTGAGTTTGAGTAAATAAAAAGGGGGCTGGACTAATGAGGGAAGTTGTCTTAGGCACAGCGGATATGTGCATACTTTGGATGCAGATTGGCTAAAACTGTCTTACTTGTGGAGTAGGGCGGATTGTACCTCTGTATTAACAGTAATCTCTTTGGGATTTTAGGAACTTCACATGACTGGAGATTACGATGTGGAGCTGTAGACCTCTATTTCACACTTTTTGGCCTCAGCAGACCTTCGTGCTTACCGTTACCAGAGCTTGGACTCGTTCTTAATCTGAAGGAAAAGAAGGCTGTGCTTAATCCAACGATTATCCCTGAATCAGTGGCAAATAATCAGGAACCTGTGAATAGTACTAACAATCACGGACAGTCAGTAGGATTTCAGAACACCGTAAGCACAAATCATCTGCATACATCCCATTCAGCTGGCTCGGAGGCCTTGCATTGTTTCATCTTGTATCATGTTCGAGCTTCTCATGGTTTACCTAAGCTGTGTTTCCATCTTATTACTGTTTATTCCTTCCACTTGAAAAGCTGACACATACCGTACCTCTTACGACTTTTTTAAACCATTTTGCACAGAGTATGGAAGCTTTTGACTTCTTTCTTTCCTAGTCTCTTCATTTTTTTCCTTATAATACTTTATTTTTCCTGTATTTTTTTATGAGACATGAAGTGGTTCACAGAAATGTTTGATGCTGTTATGAAATTTTCTTTAATTAGAATAAGAACATTGCTGATAGGCAAGATACGCAATTTTCCCAAACAAAACCTTGTATCAGTAATTTCATTACATCTTAAAATGCATAGATGCACCTCTTTAACCAAATTTAAGAGATATGAAAGTTGGAACTTTAATGTCTTCATTGAACACTTCAATCTGACTTCTTAGTACTGTGCTCTGAAGGATTTGTAACAACTTCTGAAAAGCTGCATATTCAGTTTGATATCTTCCAGGCTTCTGAGGCTTCAGCCCTAACACGCAGTCCATTGTGCAGCTAGAAAATGGGCCTTACAAGCTATTCAAGTTGTACTTTTCTTTGGAATAGCTGCCACCACTGCAAGACCAAGTCTTTTTGTTGGGTGAAGTTAATTATGAGGCAAAAAGCTCAACGTGTATGGAAATAATAAGTTATTTTCTTAACAGATTGAAAAGCTATTTAACTGAAACTGCCTAAGAGCATATCCTGAAAGAGAATGTGAACGTATGATTAGCATGTTTGAAACTACTCTTTCCACCCTTCTGAATGGGATTTTTTCCTGTTACTGTTTCAATCCCATAGATAATTTCTGAATCACTTTTATTTCAGAGATATGCTGAGTGCACATTATCACAGCACCTTGCAGGCTCTTTCCAGTAGGGGGAGAAAATGATGGTGGAGTCATAGCTGTAGAGCTACCCTACATATTTGCAGAGCATGTAGTAAATCCTGATCTGTGACACAGACATCAGAATTAAATAACAGGAGACATTTTGTTGCCAGATTTTTAGGCCGCAGTTCAGTGGACATCCAAAATTTCTTCAGCAGTCGGCCTATCTTAATCAAAAAGATCCTCTCAACTCTTCTTTTTCCTATACTGTCCTCTCCCTCGTGCTAGTACAGTTGTTGCTACATAATGAGTTGGATCCGGGGAGGATCTAGTTGAAAACTAGGTTTTTATGAGCAGCTATTTCCTGCTGAATCAGTTTCCTAGTTAGTTCATCGTGCAGTTATACAAATGCCTGTGGTGGCCCAGGACAGAAACTTGAGGAAGGGGAGGAGGCTGCTGCTGTTAGCAGCAGTGCTGTCTGCGGCATCGGTATAAGCCTTGATTCACACTTCATCCTTTGCGTCTTCTCCTCAGCCTCGTCTCCATTCTCCTACCACTTGCTTTGCTTAGGTGATCTTTTTCACTGTAACACACCCAAAATTCAGGGAATCGAGTTCCCTCATAGAAATACAAACCAGAAATACAAAACAAAGGCGCTCTTTGCATCAGCCAAAGCTTAGCCAAAAGCATTTCACAACAGCAGTGTGTTGTGTTAAATAATAAGGATTAAAAGAGGGAAATGCATATTTGAGGTTAAAAATAATAATAACAACAGGTGATAGAATGCATCAGGCTAACTAGAGTCTTTAAAGCCGTATATTTTGAGAGCACAAACGAGCTAAAATCAGTCTAATAGACTGCTTTGATGCTGAACGTGCAGGGATGGTGAGAGTCACCCGCTTTATAAAATACCAGTTGCTCAGGGCAAGAATTTGTGGGGTTGGAACACCCTTTGTGCAATAGGGGAAGAGCAGTTTCAGCTGGGCTGCATGTGCTCTTTCGAGAGTCCATGATAAGGTTTTTATCTAGGTTTTAGTGCTTAATAATGCTTTCTGCTATGGGCACTTAATTTTCCATCTATATTTTGCCTATTAGACTTGTTGGAACACCTGTCTCCTGTTTTAATGACTATTTGTGTAACTTCTTAGACTCTCCTGCTATTTTTATATTCCTCTGATCCTGTTTCTGTTGTTAATCTAAGCAGTAATGTACAAAACATTTTTTTATAAATATTGTTGTGATATCAAAAATAACACCAGGTTATAATTGCTCATTCTGACTTGTATTCAACAAAGAAAGCGTTGGCTTTTAAAGCTAATTAAAAGAAGATTTAGCTAAATCCCATGCGTAGATCAGAGGCTATCACAGTTCTTCAACAGAGATTTGGAATGAGGAGAGTCTGAGAGGCACAGATTTATAGAAAGGCTATTCAGAGGCAGCAAATGTTGTTGCACACCAACAGTACCATGATTGTGAGAAGGGACAGAAAAGATGCCAGTGCTAGATATGCAGCGGGAGCAGGAATAGAGGTAAAGAGAAACCATGTTTGTAGGAGAGGTTGGCACAAATCCATGCAGGGTTTTAGAAAATACTTCTTGCCAGAACTACAGGGAAAACTTTGTTCAAATCACCCACTTACTCAGAAGTGTTTTCAGCTGTCAGGTCTCTTGTAGGCTGAAACATGGCTCTTGCTATCTTCTAATTTTGATCTTTTAATGCTGCTTCAGGAGGATGATCATCTTATTAAGGAAACAGCATCCAGCATTTCTGGTCATCAGCAGGGGGTGAAGAGGAAGGCTGATATGCCACTCGGGTCTCCATTGGAGCCGGGGCAAATACTAGAGAAGAATGAAGACAGTAAAGTCAAACTCAAAATCAGAGTAAGAAATGGAAATTCAACTTGCACAATATGCAGAGTATTCAGAGTAACAGCAATGGCTTCTGCTGGCTTTCCTTAAAGCTGTGTTCAAACAAAAGACATGCTGTGTATGTGTGTACAGTAGTCGTTACGCTTACTTTGGCAAAATCATTTCCCATCAGATTCTTTATTGGCTGGCAAGAACTGAAGTTGACAGTTAATGTTCTTGTTCACACAGCTTCACGGTAAATTAGAAGGGTAGACGTTGACGCCTTTTAATTTAATTGATTTTTTATTCCTTTGCAGTGGTAAATATCACTTCCTTTCCCTCTCACCCCCAGTTTACTTCAAAAAAAGAAAATTTTATGAAGTGATGTTCCTAAGAATTAATTATTAGCATCTGCTTATTTTTTTTCCTGATACCTTAGTTCTCAAACTCTCAAGAAGAGGAGGAAATTGATATGGACACGGTTCATGACAGTCAAGCTTTTATTTACCATCATTTGAATATGTTGGAGAGACCGTCAACACCAGGTATGAATACATTTATTGGCAAATGATAATAAGAATTTTTCAGCTGTTTCGGTTGTTGGTAAGAGTTAAATGTTAGCTGAATTCAAGGAAATATGTGAAGGGTGCACAAGAACATTCTTTAGCTTTCAGTGTATTTATAGATAATTGTGTACGTGTGTTTTTTCATGCACATCTAAGTCAGGTAAGAATGTATCAGGCTTATAACAATGAAAAGCTAAGGAATTAATAAAAATAAAGTGAAGTAGAATCTCCTAAACGTTTGGGTGAAATTTATTTTGCAGTAGTTACGATTTAAAAAATAATAATTTTCAGGATTCTCTTAAAAAAAAAGCAAAACTTCAGGTAAAAAAAAATCCTATGACTTGTAGCTTAACATCAGTAGTTTAAAAAAAAGCTTGCAAACCTCAACGATACTTAGAAGGGCTCTTTAAAGCTGAAAATCTAGTTTGATTTCTGCACCTTTTTGCTATTGCTACTTCTCTTTGTCATAAAATATTTGACAAAATTACTTCTCAAAAAATGGTGTTTCTTAGAAACCTGAAGGCAGGCCTTAATAAATTAAATTAATATTTATATATTGTGTATATAAGCAATTTAATTAAACTTTCATTAATGAACTTGCACCTTTTTTTCTTACCCGTCCCAGCAAAGAAGTGCAACAGTTAGTCTTGGTTTCTGAAAATTTTCTATGTTTTCAACTTTAGTTCCCAAATGTACTGGTGGAGCTAAGCTGAGGTAGTGTGATCGTGGAACAAACCTTTTGCAACATCTTGGGTACACACCAAAAATGAGGTGTTAAGATTTTCAGATTGCAGTCCCTGCAGGGTGTAGAAGCGAAGCGTTTGGCCCCAGAAGTTGGATTCAGGGTACTCTACCCTCTCGCTTATTTTTCTGTTTTTATCCAGTGGTTGCCTAGTGTCCAACACAAAAAACCTTAACAGCAGGATCTGGAACATTGGTTTCCTAGGGTCTGAGCACTGGGTCCTTAGCTATGCTGACAAGTGACCTCATCTGCTTTCCCTGTGACCTGAGTGTTCCTGGCAGTTCGTGGCCCCGTTGAAGGGGAGGGCTGGTGGTTGTTCTGCTCCGAGTGTCCTGCTGAGCCTGGTGCCTAGGGTGCTGGCCGGGGATGTGGAAGCTGTAGGTTCATACTCCCATAGGGCCTAGAACTTAGATTTTACTTCCTTGGCAGATGCTCTGGCCGCTAAGGTTTGTTTTTTATGAATAAAAGGTAACTGCTGTCATTGCTCAGCTAACAAATTAAGTTCATATGGGGACACAAAACACAGGGAGGTCTGGGTTCTGCATTCCAGATGGCCTTTACTTGATACGAGCCGGTTCAGCCAGCTCCACCAGGATGGATTTTCTGGTAGGTATGGAGAATAGCAAAACTCACAGCTTGCCTAAATCATAGCCACCCCAGCAGAGTAAAGGAGCAGGGGGTAAATGGGTTGCTCTCAAGAATTTAGGAGCTTAATTGTACAGAATCTTCACTTTTAACCTCCCGGAGCTGCTTTGAGTTTTGTCCTTGGTGTTACGGACAGCCGTCACATTTTCTGTTACGGCAAAGAATGACACATCCAGGGCATGCAAGTGCGAAGCCGATCCGCTGAGGATTAGTATTTATAACTCTTACATGATATTTTGCAACAAATGTCTTTACTAGACTTACACACTCTACGGGATATAAAGTCATAAGCAAAACTCAGCCAAATACGTCACAAATAGGACTTACGGGACCCTCTGTCAGCCAGCTCTGTGCTCGGGAATGCTCTGTGCTGTAATTCAGAATGGGGACGTCCGATCAGGAGGGGAGTCATGGCCAGTGGACTGCTGCAGGCAGAAAAGCCACGAGTGTCACTGAAGTGCTGAGCCACCTTCTCACCTCTGCCTCTTAGGCCTTCAGGACACTGGAATACGTTCTCTTTCCTAGGTATCAAATGAGAAGTGCTGTTTTTTCCACAGAATTCATTTGAAGTAATAAGCCTTTGAAAAGTGTTTCTTTGAAACGTTTCAGATTCATTTCATTTTCTTTGGTTTGTGCGCTTAGAAGCAGTTCCACTTCAGATGCTCCTTGCTTCTAAAATTTCACCTGTTTCTTATTCGTGGCATTTTTCTGAGAAGCAGAGATGTATGAATTTCAGGCTGAGTAAATAAAGGCAGCTCAGTGTTTAGGAAATAGCATACTTCTGAGGAAAAAATGTCAAACAGATGGAGGAAAATAAAAGCACACATAAATAGGATAGAACACTTGTCTGCAAACAGTTTTACAGGGGCATAGCAGATAGTGTTTCCTGAGGACCCTTGAATTGTTTGCAGACATGACAGAGGATGGATGCACTTCAGTGAGAGATTATTGTGAAAAAGATCGATACAGGATCTGAAATGGTCTCAGGATCTCGTTACTACATCTGTAAGATCCTGTATCTGCCTCGATTCTGTGACTTTTACTCAGAAGGCAGCGAGCTCTTAGTCCATACTTAGTTTTCCTCTCACAGCTGTGGGTTATGTCCCCACATGTCACATGAAGTGTGAGGTCAGCAGCCAAGCACAGCCTGTGAACAGCAGCTGCAAGGAGGAAATTCGTGTTGGCTCTAAATGCTGCTCTATCTGCGTATTCTGTTTTTCACTCTCCCCGTACCCCTCTCCCCCCCAATGATAATTTGGATTTGTTCAAGTTGATATAACCCCTGTAAAGCCAGGAAGATATTATTTTCCTTTAAAAGCATTTTCTCTGTGGGCTTCTGCTCATGGATAAGGAAGGTTAGGGGTTAAGACAAGGCTGCAAGGGTGGTTAAAAAAGCTTCGTAGTACAAGTGTTTCAGGATCCCAGGTTTCAGTACAGTTTACAGCACCTTTGTTCATATAGAAAATGGTTTAAATCCTACTAAAGCATCCTGCATACGATAATAGAATTGTGGACTCTGATGGTTAGAAGGGATTCAAAGTATTTTGCAAGAAGTTACTAAAACAAAACAGCATTCTTCAGGCAATTCACAACTGAAGTTGTTTTGATTATTCTCTATGTACCAGAACCATGCTAGCCACTTTTGAACCTCTAAAGCTTTGCAAGGTCATGTTTCCAAAATGAAAACAGATTCTTATTTGCTACTAAATCATCAAAAATAGTAGCAATGCTCCCTACTCCGTCTTAAGATCAACAGAATTTCAAGATCAGGTTTCATGTATGCAGTAGGTTTAACCTCCTATTGCAGGCTGTAAGGTGACTCATGCATTGTTGACTTCTGTGAAATTAGATTAGGATGGTACAGTTCTGTATTTACTTGAGTATTCCACTCATCTCACAGCATTTCACTCATCTCAGAGTGCAGTGCTACTTCCAACTGCTGTGAGTACAGTAGTAAATAAGCCATGTTCTCTTCATGCACTGGCAGCTCTTGTTCTGATTGCATTCAGCAGCAGTGTGGTTTGAGAACACATCCTGAGCCTTCGGAGCTCAGATCAGAAAAACCCTTTGACCATTCTGTTAATTCATTCGGTGTTTTCCAGAATAATCACACTTGAAGTTTCCCCTCTGTTTACCATGTAGATATATGTGAAACTCTCAAGGTGGAGACCGCAGTCATACACATTGTTTGGATTGTGGTCTTGCTGTCCGAAGCTTCAGGAAATAATGGTTTAGCTGGATTTAATTTTTCCTGGAATAATTTGAATAGAGCAAATTCTGCTGTAAAGTGTGGAGGGAAAGTACTTCAGTGACTACCTACTGTTGTGTCTTGTCTAAATGCATGAGCCTGTGGTGCACATCGCCAAGTGTCAAATACAGTAGTTAGTAGGAATCCAGCCTGAACAGTAGAAATAGTTCGATTCTCTGCAGCTCAGCTAAGTTATCCATGTTAGCTACATGAATACCTTTACTTCAAAATTCAACCATTGGTCAGTGGATTCCTATCAAAAAGGGGTTACATAAACATCAGAATTACAAATAAGTAAATAAATAAACTTCATTTCTTGGATAAAAGGACAACACTGACAATGATAGATATTTGCTTTACTTTTTAAGGAGAAAAGAAGCAGTTATAACTGTTTTGTTAGAATACCTTTTAATAACATAAAATATTGATATGTGTTCGATAATATTCAATATACATACGTTGTCTTTATTACCTTAAAGATAACTGCTTCCAATGCTTGGTAACTCAGTTTTGAGGTTCTCTAGCTAATTTTGCCTCACTAAAACAACTGTCTTTAATTCTGTGCTTCAAAAGGAAGGGTGTTTTCAAGGGCTTTATCCTAAAACCCATGAAAGCAGCTTTAATACAAACAAGCCCTGTAAGATAAAGTGACAACATAAATGAGGATTGCATCAGTGTGTGGCTGCAGTGTGTCAGCTTCATAAAAACAACGTAATGTGGGAGCTGTGACTTGCTGAGAAAACAACTGGCCACTCTCAAACCCAGAAGATGGGTAAGGCTGCCAGCTGAGTATTCGAGTGAACTACCTAAGAGCTGTTAGAGGCACAGAGTATTCTGAATTTACTTACTGATAGAAATGTAGTTTTTCTCTTGTAAGTTTTCTAGAATGTTAGGCTAAGTATGGTAAAAATATCACCAGAGTCAAGCTATTTTTTCATGTAAGGACAAATATAATTTTGTTTTTTAAGTCAAATGAGGAAGTTAATAAAAAATTACCAGTTACAAGAATATTTTAGTTAAATCACCAGCTTGTCTTTATAATGCTTTAGTAGAGCCTATGGTTTTGGTATAGGCAAAAGGAATTATGGCTGCTTATAAATCCAACTAAAAATTTTATGGAGTCAAATGAATCTCTAAATTGGAACTAGTTCAGTTGGTTCCAATATAAAAATTTTTAAGGAGTCATGTTTAGCACAAACTCAGAAAATGATTTTATAACGAAGCCTAACCTTCTCAATCTCAAACTTGAAGTTTTACAGTATGGTCACTAAAAGAACACTCTACAAGACAGAAAGTTGGTAACTTTTTGCAGAGATGCACAATTTGGAAATTCTGCTTCTTAAGACAAAATGACAGAACACTTGCAGCCTAGAAGCTTGGGATATTTACACTTGGTGATTTCTGTGTGCAGTTCATTGATGATTCAAGGGATGCATAAACACAACATGAAATTAAAACACTGTGTGTCAGATGTTTCCAGGGCAATACTAAACAAGGAAAGTAGAAATGAGGAAAAACAAAATACTTGTCAAAACAGTTTTAAAGATCTTTTCAGCATTTTTAGTCTTAGCTCTTTAGAAAAACTGCTTGCCAGAGCTGCAGTCCAACTGCTAGTCAGAGAGTGCATGATTTTTCTCATTAGCAAGCTTTCTTTGGGTTCTGGGAGAGACTTATTAAGTGCTAGCATGCTCGTGTTGATGTCACCTTCTTCCCAAAGGTGGTCGGTGTCAGGTTCTGGAACACCAGCCTGTCCTCAGCCAAAACACCGGACCCAGGGGCCTTACCCTTTGCTGTGATTTGTGAAGTTCGTTTTTTTCCTCTGTGACATTTGAATAAATCAGGGTGTCAAGGGGGGTCATTTTTAACAAGTGGCAATTTGGAAAAGTCGTATTTAATCCAGCGGTTTTAAATAGATTGTAAATGCAAAGAAACAGAGACTGTAAGTCTGTGGTGTCCCACCCTCTTCACACAAATTCAGAAGTACAGGAGAGACCGTCTGGAAGATCCACTGAAAGCTCGTTAGCATGTTAAAGTCTCAAGTTACGTTTTACCAAATTGTAAAGGTTCAGTACAAAATAATCTAGCTAAAAAACTCTACACAACAATATTTTTTACTATTTGTGCACCAATGATCCTTAAAAATAAAAAAAACCCTTGCCCTAACATAGTTGATGAACAGGATGTTGTAATTACCTGACAGCAGTTTTTATTCATGACAGAAAACATCACTTAAAGTTTATCAAGATCTAGATAAACTTTCATTCTAGAACTAAACCACGAGATCTGTGGCTTTTATGTTCTGTTCTCCCTCGTGGTATCTCCAGCATTTGTATAGTTCCATGTGACAAGGTGTATACGAAGCTTATGGTCGTTCCCCCAGGGGATAGTAATCCTGTCTGGTTTGAAGCAACTGCCCGGCCCAGCTCGCTGGAACACCGAGAAGCCAATAATTACATTGGAATATGCACAGCCAAAACAGAAGGAGATCCAAATGGACAGACACATGGATGTGCATTTTCTTCCAAGAAATGCTACTAACCACTTCAGAAGTGAGCTCGTGGGCTTGCCCTCTCCTTATTGTGCGTTTCCATTATTTGAGAAACCCGGGTTCTGTCCTGCTGCCTGTGCCAGGAGGAAGTGGGCTCCCTGCAGGAAGAGGGAACGCTTTGTGCCTCCTTGCAGCGGTCTCCCCCCCCGTTGATAGGAGAATGGCATTAATGCCCTTTAAAGCAGCTCCTCTTCAGCTTTGCTTTTCTACTTTGGCAGGTTCCTAGTGTGGGCTTTGAATAGGTATTTAATTTAAAAGAAATAAAAATAATGAAGGAAGTGTTCTGCAAGTTTAAAGGTAGTTTCATTACAGAGTGAATTTGACAGGTACACATCTGTAAAATCTTTTTATCGAGCTTTTTACAGGTCTGTCCGTTTCACAGACAGAGTTCAGCAGTCTGCACACATCCATTCTGAGCCATCTGGGGCTGATGTATTTGATTCTTGATTTCAAAGCACTCTGAAAGTAGGAAGACATTTTCTGGGTAGCTGATGTTTTTCAATTAAAAAAAAAAAAAAAAGGCAAGCGCAACAATTCTGGTGCTCAGTGATCTCTGAAGAAAATGTATGTGTACTTACTACTGGCTCAGGAAAAGCAGATTTCTGTAACACTTCTTGTTCCTGACATTTGTACCATATTACCAATGCTGATTGCTTCCTTAAGTGTCAGTAGCCCCCAGGTCACCGTTGGATCAGATTTCCCTCCTTTCTGAAGGATCTCCTGCCTTTTTCGGTTTCCAGTTGTTCGTCACCACCCCTTCAGTCCTGTTGGCTTAAAGGGCTGTTGCATATGTTCCCTCACTTGCTCAAGTTAATATTTTACCTAAGGGCCTTAAATACAAATTTTTTATAGCCTAGCAGAAATAAGTTATGAAACGGTAATGCAGACTGTTTCTTAGCAGAGCCGGTAGTGCAGTAAACAGCAGAAAATTGGCACAAGTACCAGCACAACATGTCTGGGGGTCTGTTTGCATCCTTGGTGCCCACTGGCACTTGACACTAGAGCTGCTGCTGCATCAGAGGGATAGCGTTAGGTACAGGTAGGAGCTCCTGAACAGAAATATAATTAGAAAGAGTTAAATTGTGAAGCAGACTTTTTACGTCAGTACAGTACGTTTGCGTGCTGTCTGCGTTGTCGAGAACTGCTCCAGGCAGCAGTGTAAAAAAGGTTGTAATAACTGCACTAAGTCAGCAAGCAGGGGGTTAAGTTTGTGTGTGTACCTTGTATCTGCCATAATACCCTTCAAAAGGTAAAGTCAGTGCAAGTTCTAACAATAAATCTTTGTGTCAGTAATATGCACTTACTACTGTATACGAATGCAAAATCAAAGCTGTCTAAAATATCTTTTTATATTAGAGATTTTAGGTCTATAGGAAACTTGTACCCTAGTCTGACCTCCATTACACGAGCAGAATTCTATATTGTGCCGTATTCAGATGTTGTGGAAAGCTTAAACAGATGTCTAGAAAGACATACCTTGTTTGTTGGTTTATTTATTTAAGACTTCAAGCTGTAGAGATTCTGCCGTGTCACATAAATAGTCACCGATTATCCTTACAGCTTAAAATGTGTCATATTTCTATATTGAATTAGAAATGCTGCTCATAGACGTAGATTTTTTTCCACCTCTGTTTAGAAAACAAACGCACAGCTGTACTGTGTAAAAACTTTCCTGTGTGTGTACTTGATTGAATCCATTCTTAATCTTTGGATAAAGCTAGAAAGATTGCATGGAAATCTTTCTCAGTGCTTGCCATAATACAGTGAGTTGGCTCTTGAGACTTCCAGGATTAAAGTATTACCACAGAAGAATCATTCTTGTTCTTAAAGGAAGATATAAAAAAATAGAAGCACTGGAAAAAAAAAAAGTTTGCAAGTATACAGGAAAAAGGCAATTATAAAATATATAATAATTACGTTATTGACGTGGGATATTTTCTCTGAAAACTGTAGGGGATGAAGAAAGAAAAAAAAATACTCAAGGGAGGAAAATCTACTTATGTAAAAGTTTTAAAGGAGTAGTATCCTTCAAAGGTCTGACGGTGCTTTTACACATACCTAGTAGTTAAAGCACATACATGCAATGTGAATGATTTGATTCAAATTCTACCTAAAGGAATTCAAGCCCCCTCCAAGTGTTTCCCCCCATTAACTATATTATTCTTATATTATTTCCCCTTAGTTCCTACTCTTGAAGCTATTGCAGTTTGTGTGAAATAACGAAATAGCAAATATTCTGAAGAGAGAATGAGGAAGGGGCTCAGGAAATGAGAAGCCATGGATCAGATTTTCTCTACTCCAATTCAGATACTGAGTTTACTTAACATAGAAGTAGTTCTAGCATATTTGTGAAGTACACACTGATAGAGTTGATGTAATTGTCTTTCTTGGAATTTCTATTTAAGAACAAAACTTACTATAATCTTTCAAGTAGGTGAAACTGATTGTAAGAGGCAATTCTGAAATATCAATTTAATTCTGCTGGTCAGTATCAAAAAGGTTGATATGTTCTTGCAGGGAGCTTTAGTTCCTGACTAAAAGGATTTCACATCCCAAAACTGCTCTTTAATGTATGTCAGTGTGTACTTTGTTGTAGTTTTAACGAGCAGTTAGGTTATAATTTCTCATGGTATTGTGACCTTACTGTGTTTAAAATGTAATTTCTGGAAGCCAAGATAACTTGCAGTTGCTTAGCTCTTTACAGTTCCTAATGCTCTGGGATACGTTTGGAGTTCTGAGGGAGGAAGGAGTTACCTCTACAGAGCTGTCAGTACCACAGGAGCGTTAACGGCATGTTCAGAACCTTCTCTGAAAAAGCAGGAAACTAACGGCATCAGTATAGTAATGGATTCTGTTTGCATATTGAAATGATAAAGCAGGTCTGATCAAACAATTCAGAAAGTGCTGCAAGTTAAATATTTGTTAATCCCATTTTATCTTTTCTTTTAGGTAAAGAACAATCTTCAGGAGAGGTGAACATGCACCCTGTCTCGGCAGCTCCGCTCTCTGTGTTTAGTAAGGAATCAAACTCCTCGAAACATAGTGATCATCATCACCATCACCACCACGAGCACAAGAAAAAGAAGAAGAAACACAAGCATAAGCATAAGCATAAACATAAACATGACAGTAAAGAAAAGGAAAAGGAACCCTTTGCTTTCTCCAACAGTCCGGCCAGTGCACGATCAATCCGCTCCCCGTCACTTTCAGACTGATACCGATGGCTTCTCTGGAGTTCAACTTGCAATATTCTCTGAATACTTAGAAGGATGTATATAACTCTAGCTTCTATCTTTTTTATGGAAATAGGAATATGTGCGTTGCCTCGGCAATTCAGAAGCTCTGCCACCACCCTCGTTTGAAGCCTTCTATTTGCATATGCAGTTGTTGAAATAATCTGATTCAAAAAATATGTTTTATGATTCTGAGTCATTTTGTATTTCGCTGTTCTCCACACCTCCCACTCTTTTTTCCATTTTAAACAAAGAAAACAGCCCTTTATGTAAGGGCCCCATGTCCACTGGCAACCCCCTGCACATCATGCTGACCATGTGTACTGCCAGAATCAATTATGTTTTAATCCTTTGAAGAATGTTATGAGGCAGAGTATGTTTTAAACAGAAGCCAATTGCCAGACCTTTGGTGAAGTGCTGTTTCCAGACTAGCATTGTATAACCAAGCGTAGTCCTCCTAAGAAGACAAGGTTTTTGTGTAGTCTTCAGCTGAGTTGTTTCTTGCTTTAACCATTGCAATGTAACGCCAGAATTTTAAGAACAGCATAAGTTAAGAACATTTGCCTTTTTCAGATACTAAAACACTTGAAAAAAAAAAAAAGTCTAAGCTGCTTTTAAGCTGCAGGTATTTATTATGGACGTGACCATTTGAATATAATGACATTCTGCAATTATGTTTTTGTAATTTTAGCAAGACGCTTAATGCATGTTTTGTCCTGTAATCAGGCTTTTAAAAATCCAATAAAGTTTGCAAATTATTTTGACAAAGGCAGATTTTTTCCTTCAAGCTTGACATTGGAATATGCTTTTGAAATATGTCTTTGTTAAAATGAAAAAAATATTTTTGAAAGCTTCAGAATTAAAAGATTAAAGTATATATATTTTGTCCTGCTGAAGGATGTTTTCTTGGAAGCATTCTATACTTTATGGCTTCACAAGATTCATGGATTCACAAGAACAACACCTTCTTAGGTTAACCAAGGTCTGGGACTTTAAACGATGGATACATTCAAGTCTCTTCAGCTGTGTTTTATGCAGTGTGCTATTCACACTCAGCAAATGTTTTATTTAAAAACTACAAGTTTTTAGAAGTTTTGCTAATAGGGATAAATCATCTTTGCCCCTTTTATGTGTTTTCTTTCTTTGTTTATAGAGGCAGGGGTTTTACTTCCATGTACTAGTTGACTGCCCTTGCCCGAGGTTCATACCACATTTGGTTTCTACAAGATGGTTGGTTTGGGGTTAAGTATTTTCTTTAGAAATTTTCCCAAATTCCTGTGAGAGACTGATTCTCCTTCTAGGGCAAAGAGAGAGCTCGACAGGGACCCATGAAGATTTTTTTAAAGCCATATTCTGTTTCATGAACATTAATAAATGCTTTTATATTGTATACCTGCTGTTGAATCGTGTAGTTCTTGTAATAAGTTTTCTGTAGAACTGGAAGTTGGCAGATGTGTTTTGTATTGCACACACACTGTTTTGCTACCCAAACACCCTATCCCTTCAGTACTGTGAGAATCGTTTTGGTCATTGCTGTCTTCAGAGCATGTGTTAAAATACGTTGGGGCTGGATTAAGAGCTGGCGAAGCTGGGCGGCATCGCAGCCTTTCTCCTGCGCGATGCGGTGGCTGTTTGCTACCCTGCAAGTAGCCCTTCACGTCTGGGGCAGCCCACCTTGGTGTCACTTGCATCCTCTGTAGCCTGCCGAGCCTGCACGCCCCTGCAATCTCGATGAGGTAAATGCACCAGGAAAAACACCAAGCATGGGCAGAACTGAGCCTGTTTTGGGCAGGCTAACAATGCGCACAGCTCAGCTTACCGCCTCCCTCCGGCCAGAGAGCTGTTACGTTAGCATCGTGAATTGTGAATCGCGGGGAGAGGTTCAGGAGGCCATAGTAATAGCTCGATGGAAATATTTTTAGATGTTTTTCCCTTGGCTAAGGAGTGAGGTAACAGTGCCAAAGGTGTTTGTGGGAGACCTGGGCTAATAAGCAATGAAAGCTGGCATTGTTTGGCAGAGCGAAGGCAGATGCGTTTATGTTTTAGAAATGAGGTCATGGATCATTTAGGCTGGTGTTTCTGCTTTCAGAGGCATGGATTTACACTCCTATGCTGTGGGGAAATGTATTGTTCAGTGATACAGGCACAGAACTGAGACAGAGCTGCAGTAATTCTCGCGTCATTTATTTGGCTGTGGGACTTGAAGTGAATTATTTCATACGGTAAGGAAATGTGGTGAAGACACAGTTACCAGAAAATTAGAGGGGAAAAAACTAAAGAAACTTTTTTCCAGTACGGTTTATGAGGTTATGTCATGGTCCTGGTTCAGCTTATCCATTGATGTGTTTGATGGGATACAAAATAGGTTTGAATTCAGGGTGTTGTGCTCAATGGATAGGAGTGCTCACGCACTGGTAGGCACGGTCAGAGGTCAGGGTAGTTCGGCAGGTTGCACAGGTCACCCTGCAACAGCAACTTAAAATTAATTCAGCAGGAGTGGATGTGAAATACTGAGCAAATGGATACTATTGCAAGAAGCAAATCTCACCTGAGGATTAACAGGATTTTATGTAAAACATGGCAATAATTATTCCATCAAGTGCCAATGATTTTGAGCAGCACTTTTGAAGAAACAGGGGGGCAAATTCCCCCAGATGGAACCAACAGGTAGCACTGTGTATGAGAAAAAAATACAGGGAACCGACTAATGGTCTAGAGAATAAAATAAGTCTGAGGAAGGAACTCTCCTGTCTAAGACCTAAAAGACTGCTTAAAAAAGAAGAAAACAAAAATGTACCTGCTGTTCTTGGTATTTCCTCTGGGAAGGAAAGGATTAGCTTTATTTGTAAGAAAAAGAATTTTTGCAGAATGATGAAGTTAAGATGGAAAATAAACACAAACCTCATGGTGAAGTGAAACTCTTCTTGTAGGTTCTTAAGCCGTACATTGGCAAATATCTGTCGGGGATGTTTAGAGGATGCTTTGCCTTGCCACAGTGCAGGCCTTTGTGTTAAGATACCTTGTAATTACAGTTTGTCATGATGGATTAAATCTTCCATTTTTCAGACAATGAACTTCTTGTAGTGATGCTTTGGATGTGATGGGGACTTAAGGATGGCTTAGGAAGCTATGGTCTTTGCCTGCCGAAGGTCTTACCAATTGCAGCCCAGCTTGGTTTTTTCTTCTGTTTGAAAACTGTTTCAAAATTATAACAAAGCCAATTCCATTTAAAACTTTCATTTGGATGATGATGAACTTTTTATCCTCCCCACCTTCAAACCTGATAGGTTGGCTGTAACCTGTATGGTTTATCTGGGTCTGAGTTGATTTTCAGTTCAAGCTACTGGTTTGTAGCTTGCTTTTCTTGAACCAAAAGCAGAAGTGCTTGACTTAGGTGGGTGGCTTCTGAACACTAGAAGAATACACAACACATATAAAATAAAAACGTGTGGGAGAATTTATTTTGATATTTCAGTTTTTAATATGAACTACTTTTTTTTTTTTTCATTATAAGCATAATACGCAAGTGTAGGTCAAAGATGTAATCTGAAAATACCTCTATGCAGTTTTTAATTAGGATATAGCTTCTTTCCTTGGTGTCCAAGTGTCCAAGTAAGCATTCGTTTCAGCTCTGATTGGTCTTGTCACTCTGTCCTGTTGCTGTAGAGGAAGGACAGCAGTGTACAACTTCTCTGAGCTCCTGGGTGAGCCGGCGCTGCCTTTCTATCATAAATTGTGCCATCCCATAAAGTACTCAACCTGACATCAGGGCTTGTGTCAATGGTAGCAGCGTATCCTTACACTGCCTAGCCTTTTAGGATATAAAAGCTATTTCATTATAGTTGATTTTGTATTCACAGAGATCTGATCATTTGTGTAGATTTTAATATAAGGAAATTTAAGGCATGCCTATTTTAATTTCCTTAAGGCAGTTTATTCACAGAAAGTTAAGAACCTGATTTTTAACACAGTGTCAGTATTGGATAAGGGCCCTTAAAATATACGAGGTAAATATAAATGTTTTGAATGAGATTTAATCACTATATTTATTTATAATTTATATTAATATATGTTCATAAAATATTTATGTATTTATTTCCAGTTTTTACGATGTAAAATGGCAATAATAATATGCAAGTGTTTTCATACGCATTAAGCCATAGCAGCTAATCCATAAAGTCTGTGTTATTCCGTAATCATCTGATATCCTGAATGCAGTTTTGCTAAATGCATTTCTAAGGTTTTCTTTTATTACTGCTTGTGTGTGTGTGGATAAATGTGCAACGTTAGTGACCTTTGCTGATGCAGATGAGGTGGGATTTCATTACGACTTTGCATTTTACTGAAACATACTTAATCTCATGTGGTGCTTAGGAAGAAAAAACAAAACAGTATTTTTGTGGTAAACATCATTAAATGGCAGTACGAAATTTAAGTGCACTTAGCTAGATTTTTTTTTTTCCCACTTCTAAGTAGAAGTGCAGCTGTGTGGAGTTTCGAGCTCGCTGCTGTGGGGAGCAGGGCTTCCTCCCCCTGCTCCTGACCCCATAATCTCACCTTGGACTCATTGGGATCATCTGTGGCCTGACTCAACTCACCTACCTGGCTGCCAATGGACAAAATAAGGCTGATTTCGGCTGCATCCATAGCTCCTGCGGCTGAGGATGGAGAGGGGAGCGGGAGGAGCGAGCCGAACAAACCCCTCTTGGCACCGACACTCCCGGTTTGGCTCAGCTCCTTCCTGCTCCACTCGGGGGAAACAAAACGAGGCTGGATTCGAGCGCTGACATCTGCTCCTCGCTGGGACTCCGAATTCTGCTGTGAATAGGTTTGGGGGGCGTTTTGAACCAGATTCATTCTGAAAGTTCTGGAACGCTGAAGTGAAATGAGCTTGTGTGACGGGCGGTTATTTATTTTCTATGCTGGGTTAAAAATAAAAAAGGAATGGTCTCAAGAGTCAGGGTCAAGAGCAACTCCCTTCAAAAAACGACTCCAAAGGGTGATTTCAGGTCAAGATGATTTTTTTAATTATTATTTTTGTTCTGTTTTATTTTTATCCCCTGAATTAAATTGCAGAAGGGTTTTAATATGAGGTATTTAATTCTGAAAATGTCCTTTTCATCTCCTAAATGTTCCTATTTCTTATAAACATATAAAATGTGCTGTGGAAAAAAAAAAAAAAAAAAAAAAAAAAAAAAATAAAAAAATTTCCCCCAAATGCCCCCAAAGAAAAAATGTCCCCAAGATTAAGGGCACCACAGAAATGAAAGTGTGTTTCAAGACCCGATCAACTCTTCCCCTTTTCAGAAAAACTTACTTCAGGAAAAACCCTCTTTTGGAAGTTATCTGTTCCTCACCTTTCCAGGAAAAGGAGGGACGGTGACTCACGGCTTTGAGGCAGTGTGGAGCCGTGTGAGTGAGCCTCTGTTCGGGGCTGTGCCGGGGCAGCCGTGCCAAGGTTGCCGGCCCGGCAGGACACAACAAGGTGCTCACCAGCTGCACTGTGTCCAGAAGCACTTGGGGACCTTTTTTTTACCGACTACCATAAGGTGCTGCTCAGCTTCTGGTTGCTTATTTTGCTAAATCTTCAAGCTTTTAACTGCATTAAGCTTTGGCACTGTCAACAGGTCTTTTGGTGGCTCCTCTCCCATCCAGGAGGCTAATGGAAGCCTGCGTGGGAAGGAGGTGTTTTTAGCAGTTTTGGAAATATTTGAGTACAACTTTTCAAATTGGTACGGCAGCCATGAAAGTTCATAACAGTGTGTTATTCTCTTGCTAGTTTTAGTCATTTAACTCAAAATTTTTCTGTACAATGAAAAAATGGACATAGGGAAGAAGGAAGGGGAGGGGTGGCAATTATTTGTTGCCACAGTGAAGTGAGGCCTGGGGAGATCAAAGCGCTCACATCAGTTCTGTCGCTCACCTTCCTAATGCTGTTCCTACTGTTCTGAGGTATTTTGGATTTGCCCATAGAGCTGCTGAAGGCTTCACTTGTTTCCCTCAATTTATTTCTTTATCTTCAGTTCTTCTTCCAATTTGTTGAGGTAGTGGTCACCTGAGAGTTATCCAAGCTTTGGGAGAAGCAGATCCCTCAGACACCCACCAAAGCTGCTTTGGAATAGGATGATACCCTGACATTGGAGTGTCCTATTTCAGTTTTCTATCCTCTTTTTCCAGCTACGTGGGCAGCAGGCTACTAACAGCTTATTTTTCCTTCTGGAGGATAAGGCAGAGATGTTCCCCATCCCCTATGGTCAGTGCAAACATTCTTCTTGTCTTCTTGCATTTGGAGCAGTGTGTGTAGAAGAAGTTTCTGTCTCAAAAGCTTTTATCAAAGGACACAATCATTTTAAAATGCTGGGATTCATGTGTTTGTTATTGAGTACTTGACTGATTTCAAAATACTGAGCACTTTCCATGGTTTTAATAGTCAGATTTTTAAAAACACAAATTTGTTTTTACAGCATGGAAAAGCTTCCATGTGCTTAATAAAGCACTCAGTACTTATAACACAAGATAAGACAGAGGAGAGAACAAAGCTTTTTTGTAAGTCTCTTAATTGAAGAGTGAAAAGTAATTACTTTGGAAGACTGGCAAAGGACTTCAAGAAATTGGTTGTTGACTACTGCTGTGATGTAGATGATGTGAAAACCTAAATGAAACTATGGAGAGAATAGTCGAAAACACTACTCTTATTTTTCAGTAAAAGCTCAACAATTTAATAGGAGAAAAAAAATAAAATGAGGAAAAGACACTGATAATGTGTATAACATAACAGCTTAATTTTGACCATTCTTCCTTGAGTGCTGTAATCCTTAGTGCTGAGAGTCTAGCGAGGGCATTGTGTCCTTTGCAGTCTTGAGCAACTTATTGTGACTGAATGCCTCTCATCTATCTGAAACTAACAACTCGTATTTTCTCTTTTATTTTTCCTTTGATGGTTTATTAAAAATAGAGAAGGCTTGTAAATATGTCATTTACAATGGTTTTACAAAAATTAAATATATACTTTGAATCTGATTTACCTGTTATATAGCTACATATGTAATATCTACTCATGATGAACAGAAACATGACCAGGAATTGGCCTTAGTGCACAGAGCAGCTACGTTTTTAATCAGTATTTGCCTCTGGAGTGGTTCCTGAGCCAAGGCAGTGACTCCTGTCTGTCACCAGTGGGAGCAGATGCCACCGGGCTATGCAGAGCCCCTTCCACCTTCCCCATTCTGAGTGCTGGTTTTTCTAACTCACCTGTGTTCCCTCTGCTGCAGTACGTCAGAGGCTGCACCTGAGGATGGCAGGAAGATTTGTTTTTTCTCACTGGGATGATCCTGTTCACCTCACAGGCTTCCTGAAGCAATCTCTGACAGATCCCTGTCTGCTGTGGACCAACGGAAGATGTACATTTTCAGGTTTTTTGTTTTGTTTTAACTATTCAAAGTAAGGTCTAGTAGGTATAAGACATCCATAATGTTATTACTGTTCAGAGCTCCAGGTGGTGAGTTATTGCATGCTCAATACCTAACTGGGGGTTTGACATTCATCAGAGATGCTCAGAGATGAGCATCCCAGGTTTTGGGATCCCATTATCATTCAGGCTGGGGATACTTCTTCATCTGCAGTGTCCTCCCCCGTCGAGGCAACATCCCTCTCTTCCTTCAAATTATTGCTCAAGTCCTCCACCCTCCCCTGCCTTTTCAGGGAGGCATGCTAAAGTATACCAGAGACACTTGAGCTCACCCAAGCTCTAGTTGTGACTTCTGGGGCTTTTTCTCCTGCCCCTCCTTGTGCATCACGTCTCCCAGCAGATGCTGATGCATCAGGCACATCTGCCATATAAGTGAGCTGCTCAGGACATTGTGTGTGCCCACTCATGTTGTAAAAGCACCTTGCCAGGCTGGGGAAGGAGCAAAGAGCAGAAGATAAATGGTTTTGTTGCTCTTGCAAGGTGAATTCACTGCATGGACAAGGACTACCACACACCCCATCAATTCTTAGGCTCCTTCTCCCCAGACCCCACCCCTCTTCCTTCCCCAACATTTCTCTACTGTATTTTTTTTCTGCAGCTTCAAACACAGCCAGGATGTCAAGGCTTTAAAGCCCATGGAGATCAAGAGCAGAACTGGGAGATGGAAGTATGTTTCTGCAGAAGGTATCAGTACACACCATTAAATGGTCTTTCATGCTTTGTAGGTAATTAGACAGTTAAAATCACGCATGTGTGTGACAGCAGCCTGCTAAGTAGCTGCTGTCTACTCCCACAGTTTATCGTTTTACTTTTTCAGAGGCTTTGACTTTCTCCTGTGTGTTTTTTAGTGCCTAGATCAATGGTGTTCTGCCCTTGGCTGTCTGGAACACCTCTGAAATTTTGAACTGATAGGAGAGAGTGGACCTGATCAGTGACAAGCCTTCAGTTTGACCAAAGCTGAAGCAGCGATTCACCTCTGCTCAGAGCCTGCTTCCAGCACTGTGTTTCCAGGCAGGCTTGGCTGGGCAGCGTCTTCAACCTAGAGGAAAGCAGGCAGGCTTGGTCAGAACTGAATATATAAGTATATATATATTTTTCCTTTTTAAAAGGCCAGCCTTCTGTCAAACATATTAAGCATGTGGAGTTGAACCTGGTAACGCAATGTGCACTTTGCACACAGAGACTAGATTTTTTAATTAAAATTTGTTTTGAATAATTGCAGGACTTTACATATATACGTGTGTGTATGTGCATATGTAAAGTATATAGAGATTGGATATATTATATATAAATATGTAAAGCATATATATATTTATGTATTACATATACATAAGTTGACTTTATATGACAACGATCATGTTCTTCTGAGCTAATAATGCTCATATTAAGGCTTGATTCTGAAATATAGCAAAACCTCAGTAAGGCATATGGAAATGAGAGGCCCCGTTGTGAGCTAATGACCTCTGAGAATGAACGAACATGTCAGCACCGTAAAATGAGATACACTTATTAGCTTTTTACAATGGATGCTTGTATACGATACACATCAGCATACTGTGAAGTGGCTTGTTATGATAAGACCATAATATAGAACTTTTCTGCTGAAATGGGTCTCTCTCCCTACTTCTTGGGAAATATTTGTTCAAATAAATATGTGGGTTAGTGAGGCAACAGATAGTTATTTGTCTCTCAAGTGTGAGTAATGTAATATGAACAAGCATTAATGACCTAACTCCTTAATTCAACAGGAGATCCTTATTTTTCTTACACGCCAGCTTATTTCTTAATATTTTGAAATCATTTGCTCAGTGTGTGTTGTGTGTTCCCAAGGGAGCTGAACACAAGCTACAGGCTTTGCATAACTTTCAGTTCTGTTCAACTTTATCATCTCTTGGACTCTCTCTTGGACTTCTTCATCTCAGTGGCTGGCAACTATATCTATCTACTCCCAAAATCATCCTCTAACATCTGCCTGAAATAATGTCAAGACTTGAAATTTTTGGTGGATGTTAGAGGTAGAATTGCCCAAACTGTCCATGTGGTTTAGAAGTTTTTGCCCAATTTCCAGAAGTCTTAAACATGGCAAAATCTAAGCCCTGTGAACTACCGAGAGACGTACCACTTTGATCAATGGCAGAAGTTCATAAAATCACTGCCCACAGGGCAGAGGCAGTTGAAGGGAATGGGTGCGTTGCCTAAGCTGTGAAATCTGTGAAATCTGGTGGTTTAGATTGACGCCTGATGAAGGTGAGTCAAATATGAAATGGAAAGTTAAGGAAGCCTGGGGAGTGAGGGAACTAAATCCATGGATAAAGAACTGGAACAAGTAACTGCTGACAGAAAGTAGAGGTCAAAGGATGGTCTGGGAGGGAACAGCAGCAAGGTAGAGAAGCTGAGCATTGAGGGACAATGGACAAAATTGACTGGACAAAATCCCTTTGAGTCACAATCCTCTATAGAAGTTGGGTTATTAGTGGAGATTCAGGAGACCCAATGCTCCTTGGCACCAGGTTACATAGCCATTTTCTAAAATGCTTGACATTCCTCTCTAAGTGTCAGTTACCAAGAAGATGGCAATCTGCAACCCCTGTCAGCTGCCAGTCTCTTATCTGGTGTGAGTAAGGTATGTTCCAATGCTGGTGTTGAACCATGAAAGAGGCAACATGTGTCACATCTTTGACACAGGGTAGAAATTGCTCTTCTAATGATTCAATATATATATCTTTTAAGTATTCTCTTTGATTAAGGTTACAAATTCAAGTGGACAAAAAAACATCTGGGCAACTTTACTTAGTCCCTTGGCATCAAAGTATGATGAGATGATCTGAAAGCAGTGTCTTGAGCAGGGCAGGAGGCTGCACAGTCATGCTCAGCTGAATCTCATTCTGGAGAGCTGTATCCTTTTTCCGTGTCTTCAAAGACAGAATTATTATGGGATTCTGCCAGGTCATTTCAGCTATAATTTTCAGAAAAGGTCACTTTCAATTTCTCTGTTCAATGCTCAGCTTGAGACGCACAGTTCTGATTCAGAGAACTGGGGAGTCTTGATGGCTCTGGCTGGAGATAACAGCGGACTGCACTTCAGAAAGCCAGCACAGCTCATCTCTGGTAGTGCCTGTTACAGAATGTATTAGTACCAAATACTGCTATGTCTTCTAAAACTGGGATTTTGAAGTCTTAATGAAGGATCTTGAATTTAGTGGAAATAGTTCAATAATATTTCTGTCTCATCTGAAAATGGTGATAGTGTTGCCTGTACCTCAAAGGAGTAGAGTGACAACATTTTGGAAACTGCTTGGACACTACTGCAAAGGTACTGCTTGGACACTATTGCAAAGATATCACTTGAAACAGTCCAGAGAACAGTTTTGAAAGGTGTTCCATAAATAGTCAGGAGTTCATATGCAGTGACTATGCTGGGTCATTCTCTGGGTTGTTGGTGTCACTGGTAGCATTGCCGAAAAGATTCAGATGGTCTTGGACAATGTAATTTGAAACAAGGGTCTAGAGCTGCAGGACATGTGCAGAAAGCATTTGAAGAATAAACAGGACACGTTGGAGTCAGAGCAGCAGAGCCACCCATGTGTCTTTCCAGGGTACAAACTCCTGTTGGAGTGAAGATCCACCCTGGCTTGAGTGACACAGGGTGCATTTTGGGTAATGTGTTTCTATTGGATTTACATTGCAAAGTTTGGTACTGGGGGGCTGCAGGGACAGCTTTTGTGAGAAGATCCTAGCAGCTGCCCCATGTCAAATAAGGGACAGTTTTATTCAGCTCCAGAAGAATGCACTGCTGTCCAGAGACAAGCCAACAACTGATTTGTTTCTCACTGCTCTAGCTTGTTAGCAATAGGTAACAATTTTTATTAATCTCCCTACACTGAGCCTGTTTTGCCCATGACATTAATTGTTGAGTGATCTCCCTGTCCTCATCTCAACCCTGAGCCCTTTTCATTGTATTTTCTCCCTCTTTCCCTTTGAGGAGGGGAAGTGACAGAGTGATTGTGGTGAAGATTGGCTGCCCAGCTGAGTAAAGCCACCACAACATTTTACATCCAAGTGACTGTGCTGATACCTCCAAGAGCATGATAAAGCTGGTTGTTGCAGAGATACGAACATACTAAACCATTCAGGAGAATTGCTGGTTTACGTTGGTGTCTTTTGCAGCACAGAACTGTTTGCTGCTTTGATCAGGCTCTCTGCAGCAAACACCCAACCAGCCAGGAGTTTCTTCCACAGGGAAGAGAGGGCAGGGTGCTATCCCTCAGCTGAGCTGCAAACTCCCTTCGGCCTTGTGCAGCTTGTTGAACACCATGTGTCTTCTCCACATTTGATTGCAGTTTGTATTTGATGAGTGACCTTGGAGCTGGGATGAAATATAATTCTCATCAGTGGCTACTTGCCATCCCTTGTTATATCTGCCTGTCTTAAGGTCGTTGCAAAACATTAGATGGACTTCTGGTGAAAATAATTGGTTTTCTCTTTGGACATATTTCCAAATTTAGCACATCCTCTCTGAAGCTTAGCAAAGCCCTTTCTGGAGCTGCATCAAACTCCAGTGCTCAGAGTTTAGTGTTAATGCCCGTTGGAGATGATGTTGTAACTGTTTGAAGCCCCTGTCACATTCTGAGTGATGGTCTTGTTTTCTGGAAAGCTCCAAGCACCTTGGAGATGTCAAATTTTGGAATCACATGCTGACATTAATGCAGGAATGTTCCCCATGGGCCCTGCTGTTTTATCCAGAAATCCAAACCTTTGTATACAACTGCTGCTGTTATTTCCAGCCTAGAGGACTGCCTCAGATTCCCCCTGTCCTGAGTTTGGTGTCACCAAAAACAGCTCACATCTCTTTGCAGCTAATCAGATAGAAGAGTTGGGCACTAGGAGATCATCTGAGTCCGAAGACATTAAAGGAACCCTGGATTTATTGGCTCTGGAGCTGAAGATTTATAAAGTGTCTTAATATATTTTATTTGTTTTACTGGAGAGACTGAATCCCTCTCTGACACAATGAGCCATCCTGTTTCTGCTTCTCTCCAATCTGTGCAGTTCGTGTTCCCCAGGGATGGGAGGAGTTCCTACTATGAAATATAAACACACAAAAAATCAATTTTTGGTTGTCACATGGAAAATAGCAATTAGCACTTAAACGGTGAACTTTTAAAAGCCTTTATATCTATTAACTCTAATTCTTGTCTCACAGGTGAGGAAATTGATTTGGCTTGTAAGCCCTGGACAATCCTTCAGCTGAAACACAGAATTTCTATCTGTAATGGATAGAGCATGAGACTGGGAGCCAGGAAGCACCAGTTCGCAGACTGACTCCTCAAACATTTGAAATGGACATGGGTTAGTTGAGGGAACCTCTTGGTTTTGTTGTGATGTGTGAACTCAGTCATCACATTGCTGTACCTCCAGTTCAAAAATATGTTAATGGAAGCAAACCCCATGCACACTCATATCCAAGCTGCTCTGTGGTACAACACGGAGGGTAGGATTAAGTGTCAGGTGAAGGAAGGAATTCCTTTCCTGAATGAAGAGCCCAGCTGTGCCTGACTGCTGTGCCTGTTGTTAATGCTATTTCTGATGAGGCCTGTTTACTTACTTTCACCATGACTGTCCGGAAATCCCATGGCAAGGAGTGTCAGAACGTTTGCCAAATCACTACTTCACCCATCAAGCTGATTGTTTCATGTTCTTCGGTCTGGTTCACATTAAGGGCTTTCTCCATCGCTGTCCTTGCTCTTTTGGGGTATATTGATTACTTGTGGTGTGTTTTATAACAAACAGGCTTTTTTGAGGGATTACTCTCCCCGCTCCTCTCACTGGGCCTGTGGTGTGTTAGTAAACATAGTACTAATCTCTTCTGTTTCAAACACAGGCTTTCTGAGGCAATTCATCAGAAGTAACCAAAAGCAAACTCCTCCTAAGCTTAATTGCTATTGTGATGCCTTTTGCAAAGCACATGAAAAAGTTATGGCCCACCAGTAAAACAAAGGAGAGGTATGGAAGCAGAGGGAGGCCTGTGCCGCTCAAATGCCCACTGGTTGCATGAGGAAAAAGCCTGGCAGGCCGGCATCACCGAGCCCTGAGCCCCCATAGCCAGGGCCTGAGGCCTCTCCAGGGGCTCCCTCAGAGCTGGGAGGAGGAGGAGGTTGGGCTGACTGCTGTCTGCAGTCCCCATAAAACCCTGCCATGGACAGAGGGGGCTTTTCACAGCCAGGATGTGGAAGCCTGCTGTGCTCCCCAGCCCGACTGAGCACTTTGGTCTTGCTTCCAGTGTGAGGTGAACGGTGAAGGCATAAGGGATTGTAGAGTGAAGGCTGTTGCTTTGCAAGAGAGAGGCAGCACCTCCCTGCAGCCCTTGCAAGTCATATTCTTACTTTTCTTATTCATTTTCACTGTTCTAAATTGATCCTGTTGCTTTTACCTATTGGTAAAGAATGAGCTGAATTAATAGAGGGGTGAAACTTCTGGAGAGTTTGTGCTTCAATAAGCTTAAAAATGTTTTATTCTTGCTATACATGGGTTGAGTTTATGCATAAGGTGTTTTTCTGGTTTGTTTTGGTTTTATTTTTTTCTGAGTGTCTTACAGGTAACTTGAGAAGGAGACAAGATGGGATTATGCTCTCCAAACCCATTAGGATGCAGGAAGATGAGTTATCTTTTAAAATATGTTTGTGCTTAATTTTACTTTTGAAATTCATATAAGTACCCTGGAAGACGTATGAGGACCAACAGTTCAAACAGCAAAATTCTACTTCTGCAGTAATTAAATGTATTCTTAAGGTGCTGTGAGCACTTTGTAAGAGGTAAATTGTGATTATTGCACTAAGGTATATGCTAAAGAGTATAAAACTAATGGAAATGACTACCAGTGGGGCAGAAGAGAAAGTGGAAGATGGACTGATATTGTCAGAAGTTAATTTGGGTTAGGCTCTCCTAGGTTAAATGTTTTTCTCTCTCAAGCAATGAATTTATGGCTGTTGTCTTAATAAAAGGCACAGGAGTCTGGGGCTGGAGGCGTTTTCACCTTTTCAGCCAAAAGAGTTGGTAAGAGTATCAACACTGTACTAGGTGTAACAGACTTGGAGAAATGGAGTTACTGAACCTTTGTGATGAACCAAGAAATCTAATCAGAAATTAGGCTGTGATGGAGAGGTTTTTGCAGTTTTTCTGAGTCAGCTCAACAGCTTTTTGCTAATGAAGTCTGACATATGCTTATTTCATATCATGATCCATAACAGCAAATTCCAAATGGAAATGAGATGCTAAACTGAACACAACTTGGCAAGTTGTGGTTGTGTCTGAGTTTTATGTGCTCTTCTGGCTACATGGATATGTTGCAGAAGGTATTATAGCAATTTAAACCGGAAATGCTCAAAGCCCTGATGAAAATTTGTATATATGAAGCATGGAGGGAGGTTCTGCTCTGGGCACATGCCAAAAAATGAGAGGGAGGACCTGACACCACCTTACCTGGATTGGAGCTTTCATCAGTTAGGAAGAAATCAGCTGGGAGATCAGAGAAAAAAAATGCATCTCTGGTAACAGAAAAGTGTCTGCATTACTTAGACCTTCTGCAGGGACTCCTTGCCATGCTGGCCTGTTCCCTGGTGTGCCTGTCATGAAAGAAGCTGAGAGCTGCTAAGAGACAAAGTGTCAAGAGATGAGAAACATCGTGTTACCCAGAGAGGCTGTGGAGTCTCCTTCTCTGGAGATATCCAACACCTGCCTGGATGCCATCCTGTGTAACATGCTCTAGGTGACCCTGTTCGGCAGGGGACCAGATGATCTCTAGAGGTCCCTTCCAATCTCGGCCATTCTGTGATTCCATGATAGGGAAAAACAAGGGTGTTGAGCTCTCACTTGCCTAAAGCCTCTTCCTTGACATCTCACAAGTCCATCTTGCCCATTTCAACTTCACCAACCCCCATCCTGTGCACATGGACTGTAAAACTGAAGCTTTGACCCCTTTTCTTCAAGGAAAAGCCCCCTTTTCTTCATATCCTGCTCCAGACTCCCAGTGGAATGGGGACCTCTCTGCTGGGCTGGTTGATTAAAAGGTGGCTAAACAAATCAACATGATCACCAGTGTAAATTCCTTGTATAGGTTCTTGTCTCCACTGTGATGTTTGGGAGTCCAGTTGAAAATGAATTTACAGAAGTGGCATTGATGGTAATAAATCCAGTGAGAAGTAAAGTAAAACCTCAGGACATGCAAATAAACATCAATTTCTAGGTATTCCTATACAGCTGCTTGCTGCTGTTTGTGAGCAGCATGGTGCAGCTAAGAAATCTGATCTCACGCCTCAGTTCCTGCTTGCTCTTCACCGTCCTAAGTAGGGATATAGTGCCTCTGATTTGCTTCTGTCATTTAGGCCACCGTTCTGTAGTATTTCATCTCATCATACAGCTAATTAAGTATTCAAACACTTATGATAAATTATGGCCCATCAGTGGGGAAATTCTGTCACAGATAAGTCTCCAAATTTGCTGCTGTAAATTTTGAATGGCTCATTGACGTGTGGTTAAAACACAGCAGTAAATCTCTTTGTGAGACTTGCGGTGAGGAAGGAAACACACGAGGTTTTTCATGACAGCAGCTAGAAGGGGAAGGTTCAGAGCTCCTCGTTGCTGCCAACCTGACCCTGTAGGTGTCTGAAGCAATTAACAGATTCCTGTTTTTGTAGCATGGCTGGAAAGTGATAAAAAGCAACAATCGGGTGGCTTTTACCTTTATTCCCGTCCCTGAGAAGTGCAAACACCAATAAAAGCTGTCAGATGTTTTCACTTGAGTTCAAGTCAAACATTGCAAAGTTTACAGTTCCCACCCCCTCCTTTTGATCTGGAGCATTACGTTATTACTCTGCTTGCATCTTTAAAAGTAGGTGCATAGCTAATACATACTTTGAAATATGCTTATATGCTGCTAAAATCCTCCCAAGTGCAAAGATTGTTAGTGTTTTCAGGAAATCTTCATTGAAATGTTTTCTCATCTTTTTGTATTGTAAAATGTACCTTCTCCTTTATGTCTGCATGGAGACACGAGGCTGGAAGATATATGGAGATGTCTCTTTGTGTCATTAGGATATGATCTTGCAGCTAGCTGATCCAGTACTGCTGAAGGCGGTGGTCCCATCATCCTTCTGCTTCACTTCTGGGATTCCCATGCATCAGCCCAGAGGCTATCCTTAGTGAGGTAAGTCAGTTGGGAAACTGCCAGAAACCCAATCTAACTAAAATCAGGGTGAAAAAATGTACCGTTTTGTGCCGGTTGGGAAGCCAAAGTCAGACTCCTGGGGTGAGTGAGGGCTGGGCTGTGGGTGAGACCCCATTGCTGGGAACCACAGGGGACTGAAGTCCGGGGCAGTTTAAGCACGTGGTGGTGTTGGACACCCACTGGTGCTTTGCAAAAGGAGCCTCCCTTGCACCACTGACGTCTTGGAGGTGCAAGCTGGAGGATTTTGCGAGCTGATTTCGAAGAGAAAGCGAGCATGTTTGGGAACTACAAGTGGGAGGCTGTTCCCCGAGTGCAGTGCGGGGATGCAGCTCTATGAAAGGAGGCATTAATCTGGAGTGCGGCTGCAGCACCGGCTCAGAAAAGCTGCTCGGTGCTCGCTTACATCCCTTCCATTTCATCAAAGCCTGAGCACTTCGCTGAATAAAGGCATATGGGAGCAATAAAGCAGATTTAAGGAGATGGAGTCCAGGTGGCAAAAGGGTATAATGGGAAGTGACTTATGGGAAAATGTTGCATTCAAAACTCTTCTGTTGGTTTAGGTGACCCTGTAAATCCAGGCCCTGCTTTCAGTCAATGGGACTACTCATGAGAGCTAAATTGCTTATGCTGCAGGATTGAGCCTACTGAAAGGAAGACTTTTCAAGGAGGTCCAAATAAATGTTGTAACTCCTGCTTATAGTGCTCTTGTTTTTTAGCACCAGCCCAGTTGTGAACACAGCCAACCAATTTGTCATAATTTGTGTATTTTGTTGGCATGTGTTTACAGAGGGGAGATCTGGATTTATTTTAAAGAACTACTTTGCCCCTGGTTTCCGTATTCTTACCTTAATCCCTCTCCACAAAAGAAGCTCAAACAAAACCCCCCAACGCTCCCTCCCCCACTCAGCTGAAAACTTAAAAGCAAACCCTGCACAGTGTACCTTTCATATGCACATAGGTACCTTGCAGTGAAATGAGAAACAGCAGAAGAGCTTTGCAATAACCATGACAGAGTGGATGAGGGAAAAACAAAAAGCCTTCAGTAAAATACTGCTTTGTTAGATCTTAATAACAGAAAAAGTCCCCCTAGAAATAAATCCTCAACATGATTCTCATATGAAAGAGAATCCTTCCACGTTGAAACCAAATGTTCAAAAGCTCTGTGCTTTGTTTTATTAATGCCCATAATTTATTCTTCTTAGAAAACACCCCTCACAGGCTGCCAGAGCACTCAGTGTGGTGTACATCATAATAAAAACAACTTAGAAGGCAAAAACGTTAGAACAAAAACAAAACTCTAAAAGCTTTAGTGAATAAAACCATGCAGGGGGGTCTGGAAAAAGGACACAGATGTTGTGAGGAATCAAAAGCAGAAGATAAATTATAAGCAGGAATATAAACCAAGCTTTGCAAACAAACTGGGGTTGTATTAGAAGCCTCAAACAGTTACATGCACAATTCAAGTCAGAGACCTCTTGTGTAGCCCCAGAGCCTTCACTTCTCAGCAGCTCCTCTCTGCAGTGGCCAAAACTGACGAGGCCTGTGAGCTCTCAGTTTTTCCCCCAGAGCTGAGTGCATTTTGGTGCAGGAGCGGCTCTCATCGTGGTTGGTACCTGTTCAGTCCAGTACTCAGAAGGTCCCAATCCACACTGCAGTGGAAAATGCACGTATGGGTTATCCATTCACTTGAATTAACTGTTACACTCCAGCAGAAGGTGATGAGAACCAAGAAAGCTGTTGGGTTTCTTCTTCGAAAAAAAAAAAAAAAAATCAACCAATGCCCCCCAATCCTCAAAAGACTGCATTTTTAACACTCTCTCCAGATTATTACTGTCTTTACAGGAAGATAGAAATCCAGGGCCTTCAAAGCCTTACAACCTGCTTCTGACACGGGATTTTCTGGAGCAGATAAGAGCAGCCTTGAAATTTGTACTGTTCCCTTTGGGGACACAAGCCTGTCGGATTTCTTGAACTATTTTATTAACTTGGTCCCGAGTTGCAATTTGTGAGTTACTGTTTCATTTAAGAAATCTGTACATCTTGCTCAGGATGTGGAATTTGACACAGCTTGTACATACTGTACTAGAGCAGGACCTTCCGAAAGAGGTGGAGCAGTGTCTTCTGTCTTAGCTACTGAAAAGTTCAGGGCAGGGCCTAGGGCAAGAAAACTGGTGTGAGAGGAGAAAGGAGGCAAAGAAAGCAATGTTTTAGTGATATGGAAAGCAGATAAAGGAGTCACGGTGTCACCGGTGTCACCACCGTTGAGTCAAGGAACAGGATCTTGTCTGATGCCAGAAATACTCCCTTCTCTCCTAAGGCAATTTTGCTGGCCTTATCTGGGATCAGAAGCACCCTGCGTAATGGCGGGGTGATAACTCTGTAAGCTATCTCAGCAGCTTCACACTTCCTCAGAATAAACCTTCAGCTTGTGCAGACCCTTTTCATGTTGCTCAAGGAGAACTGAACTCTAGTTTACAATCCCTACAGTTTTTTGCATCTCCACACCTTGTCTCCCTGCATGCATTTACCTACAGCTCCAGTTTAAGTCCATTTTTCATTCATCCCAAGTCTTGTGGCTCAAGGTACCCTCAAGAAGCTGTATCCTAGGGTGGTGCAGATTTGTAAAGCTGTGTTATTGTATAGCTGTTCATAGCCTGGTATACTGCAGCTAATGGAGCTCACGAGGGGAGGATTAATTTTTGACAGAGGCTCTTTAGAAGTTCTGGATCTGATAGCTTTTCAAAGTGAAGATTTGTTTTTGCATAAGCTGAGGGTGCCATGATATACCTGCTGGTGGGCAAACCGAATTGGAGATAAAATATTTCATGGCAGGAAAAAATGTTGTTGAGCGGGAGAGGTGGTAAGCCTTTGGTGTTTGAGCAAAACTGCATAAGTTTCTGCAGCCATAATGCTGTAAACTAAGGGTTAAATAAATGAAAACGTGCCAAAGCAAAGCCAGAGATACAAGACCACATCATCCATTCAGATTTCAGAAGGGGTAACTCCAGTCATGCCTAGAAGGTAGTCAGACAAAGTATGTTTTTTCCATTAGCTCAACTCGTGCAATTATGCTTGTACAGAATTACATATTTCTGCACAGTTTTGGCCACAGAAGCCATTTCTTCATGCTCAGACCTGTTTGCAGGAGGTAAAACTGAGCTGGGACACTGGAGCTGCAGAGAAAACTCCTAATGAAGCAAAACCGCATGAGGTTGTACTTTGCAGGGGGTGGATGGTTGGATTAGGCAGTATATTAAGTAATCCCCCGGGATATTTTTCAACTGTAATTCATGCTCAATCAACAAATATGGAACAGATTAACAGTAGGAGGGGTCATATATTTCTTGTAAATCACAATCTTCTTTTATTTGTGACTATCTCCAGTACAACATTTTTGAAGTGCAGTTTTTTTCGTGGTTGATTTTAATGCTGTGCTACCCATGGCATATTTATCTGCCAGTGTGATTTTCTGAAGAATTTATGTGAAACAATACTGCTTGAATGCAGAAAATGAAGGGATTAAAAGGAGTAATGTTCATAAGATCTTTATTTCTAGCAGACTGGGACATATGTAAACACAGCTTTTAAAAGTAGGATCTTAACGTTAGCTCCGGAAATCCATATATAGGTGCTCGATGTGTGGCCTGGCTTAAGTATATAGCTGCTCCCTCTGATTGCACAGGATCAAGAGATGTTCAGATTTCCAGACTTCTCATTCTGATGAGGAGAACAGCTGCTCTAAAGCTGAGCCTGTATAATCTTTTCTTCAGGTTCAGTCCCACCCACAATCATCTCTGTAAATACTGAGTAAATTCAAAAGAAAGAATAATTTCATTCTTTCAATCAACCTTCCAGCACAGCCTGGACTGGGATAAATATGAAAACATGAGACTATGCCCCTCACAAAGTCTTCTTGGTGCATTTCTTGTAAAATCAAATTCCTGAATACTCATTTCTGAATCTTAATGTATCTGGAAAACCGTAGTTTTGGTTTTCATTAGACTGGATGTTTCAAAGGTTTGGCATGATCAACATAGGACTTGGGTAGATTATTAATTCCTCATCCAAGACTTGCAATCCAGCGTCTCTCCAGATGAGGAAGTACCCTCACATGGGAAGTACCAGCCTGTCACACCTGGAGATTTCCTACATGAAGCAGTAATATTCCTGTGTATGTCCAGCATTGCCCTGAGCTGAGCCACTTTGTGCCTCGCTGCTGCCTAAAGCCAAGCCCAGAAAGCAGATCCAGCAGCGCTGGTTGTAGCTCATTGGAGATGATGCTTGAAGGAAATCATGTTTGATGACATGCAGCGACGGCCACAGGCTTTAAAAGAGTGGTGGTGGAACTGCATAGCCCCCACCTTATGGTACCAAAGTCCAGTGAGCTCAGGCAAGGAGCAGAATGAGCCTGAAAAGTCTCTTCCCGAGGAAAATGGCCCCACATGCCTGGCCTTACTAATGTCTGGAATAGACTTACTAATCAAACTGCCTAAACACATTTTATTGCAAAACTAGCACTTCAAATGCACACATATGAAAAGGATGAGCTTATGAAACCCATTTGAAACCCATTACTAAAGCCCTCCCTGTGCATTTTGGACCCCTAAGGACAGGGACCGGCACGGGAAGTGCTGTATGCTCTTCTGGCTGCTGTCCTGCCCAGGGCCACGTGTCCCTTGCGTGAACTGTCCCAGCTCCCATCAGTTAATTCTGATCAAGCATCGTCCAAACTGAGCCCTGCTGCTCCCAGTGACAGCTAGAGATAGCAGTGTCTGTTTTGCTACACAGCCCCAGTTTGTTTATGCAGAATGGAAGAGGGTTGGCAAAGATTTATTTTAATTGAGTATGACTCAGAGAAGTAGATAGCTGTATGACCACAAATGCTGTGCTGTTAAACAGGAGTAAATAGCTACTAAAATGTTTTCAGATTGCAATTAATATACTGGGGAATGTTAAATCATGCTAATACCTGCTAACAGTGCTGGAAGGAGACTAAGTGGGGAAGTTTGGGATTGTCTCCAAATGTTGGTAAGACATAAATTCTGTAAATGTGCAGAAACCATTTGTTTTCTTATGTAAACTTGTCTTTATTCAGCAGAACACTTATGAAAATGTATTGTCCCTCTGCTGTAGAACTGATGCATTTTCCTGGGGCAACAAATAGCTAGAAGTGATAAGCTGAAATTAAAAAAAAAAAAAAAAAAAAAAAAAAAAGAAAAAAGATTAAAGTCAGATGGGGATCAAAGGATAAAGAAAATGTCAGTGGCACAACATAGCTTCTAAGGGAAACAAGGGCCATCCTCGTTTAAATGGAAATCAAACACTAGGGAGTACAATGCTGGGAACAGCCTGCTATGAGGTGGGGAGACCTTGTGTCAGTTTGCTAATTTGTTTCTTCTTCTTCTTCAATGCTTTGTTTGCTGCTCCCTTGTGTTGTAGGATGTTCAGTTATCTTGCATCTAGACCTTGCAAAATATTCAATGAAATAATAATAATAAAAATTTAAAAGTGCAAATGTTTGCAGTTAGCACTTCTAATTCTAATTGGATTTGTAGCTAAAATTATTGGAGCTGACATACAAAGGTATTGGCCTGATATTTTAAGATTTCAAAATCAAGTATTTGAAATCTCTGTGCTTTGTTGGTCTCTGCATTATAGGGGACCCTTATGTTGTGTCTGTTCAACAGCTGCCCTCTTTCTTTTCCAGTACACGACCTGCCACCCATCTAGCAGCTGCTCAAAGCACCGATGTTATCCTCTTCTCATTGTGGGCATCTTGAAGGACCGGTGGTGAGGGAGGGGACTTTAAGAAGCAGGGAGGATGGAGTGGGGGTCAACAGGGAGATTTCACGGAGGGGTTAGGTTTAGTTTGGGGGATGGTTTATTTCAGGACAAGGAACCCCCTTCACCAGCATGTACAAGCATGCACATTTACAGGAAAGATAGATGTGGGCAACTAGAACTGTATCTGTGCTGGTGGGGGGGGGGGGGGGTCCCACTCCTGCATCCTTTTGTGACTGTGAGCCCTTTTAAAACATTTTTTTTTTTTTTTTTTCCCTTGAAATAAACCTTCAGTGCACCCTGTGGTCTGTAAGGGGCTCAAAGACACTCAGAGAAGATGACCTTCAGAGAGTGCAGTGGTTAAATGTGAGCAAGTCACACGTGGTGTTGAGCATACACAAAGATTTCTTAAAGATTTATGACTTGGCCAAATCCAGTTGCAATTTGGTAGGGATGGATGAACATATTCACTTAAAAAAGGCCATTCTTCCCTGCTCCCCCAAATCCAATCTGTTGCTTCTAGGGTATATAATCCCTAGATTTGTTTATGGAAAGGACGGGGAAATGTGTTTAACATCAGTAGAGCAGAGCATTCACCCTTTGTTTTAATTCTGAAAAACAGTTGACATATTTTGTCTTAAATTAAAAATAGATTAAAAAATACCACACACTTTCCAGTACAAAAATGGTCGATGAAAATGTTAGTTTGTCAGAGTAATAAACAGCAAAAATCAAGATCTTACAATGGAAAATGTTATCTAAACTTAAAGAGGCATACTGCTATTAATCTTCCCTATAATGTAACAAAGAAGCACTTCAAGGGACCTTCCTTTGACCTGCCTCAGCTGCAGTTTTTGCTGCAGTATCCCTATGGCAGGGTGGTAAACTCTCGTCTCTCCTCCACCAGCCCAGCTATAGCAATATCTAGATTTCCTGTATGCTAAATGTAAGCTTCTATTTTATATCCAGTAAAGTAGGAAGCATCAGAAATACTTTAAAGATCACATTTACAACATAGGAATTTTTATATACATATATACATATATAAAAATATCCTGTAAATCCATTAAAAATCCATAGACTCTGATGTTTGTATCTGGGTGCATACATTTAAAACTATATGTGCTCTAGCAAAGCTGGCTGAGCTTGGGAGAGGCTTGTGGGATGGCTCAGGATTGGAAGTTAGGGCTCTTTGGTTTTGTAGCTAAATATCTAAAAGCAGATAAAAATACTCCAGCTAGCTTTGAAAGTGAAGAAAATAACCCTGATTTAGCACTGCTAAATGATTAGAAAGAGCTCAGCACCACCTTGTTATATGCACATGACCTCTCCTGAGGCATCTGTAGCCAAAAAAAAAAAAAAAAAAAAAAAAAAGAACAGATTAAGTCGGCACACCAGTCCGCTGCATTTGAAAGTGGATCTTCAGGACAGGGATGCTGCTTTCCATAGAGTCATTTCAGGCAAAGGTCACATGTGTGCATATAAAATCAACCCTGAAAGCAGAGCCTTTGTCCCCAAGCTATCTCCCAATGGAGCCATTGTCCTGCTGGGGCAGCTGGCACCCTGACTTCAGCTCCCAAGCCCAAGGCGGCCGGGCAGCCTCCTGCCAGCCGGACCAGGGCAAGGGCAGACACTGCAGGGGCCAGGGCAAAGAAGAGTTTCCACATCAAACCTCAGCAATGGAGAAAAAAGACCCCCTGGTACTGGTACGGTAGGCGCATCTTCCCTCCCTTTCAGCCCCCATGTTTTTCTGGCTCGTTGAAGTAGTCTGAAGTAAATATAATTACAAGCAAAGGCAAGCTATGAAGTAGTGTGAGTGTATTTTTGCCAAGTGTAGCTTGGATTGGGATTTGGCAAGTTGAGAGTCGGTTCAATGTGTGTTTAGGGGCGATGTTGGAAATCCTCTGATTCATAATTAAAATAGAAAGCATTGTTTAATGCACAGAGAAGTAAGCCTATTTGAAAAATCATAATAGATCTCTCAGAGCTTGTTTTACCTTATGAAGACTGCTTTCTCCCTTCATCTTTTAAAGATAAACTGCTATTGGTATCTTGTTACCTTATAGCAATGTTAAAATTGGCATCCAGTACATACACAAGCAAAGCAACTTGTTTTGTTTGTATTTACCTCCTGCAATATTAATATTATGCAAACAACTACTTATGAGTTTTGCTCCCACATCACCTGGCTTTTGATTTATATTAAAATCTTCACTGTCTGGAGCTTCAATAGTGAAATGTTGGGTTTAAAGGCAATGTGTCTCAATAGGGTTCCCATTACAGGCATCTCTGCTTAAGCCTTTTTTTGTTGCTGTTCTGAAGGAAATGTATGAATTTCTTTAATCAGGGCAATAACACCTCAAGGATCTGCATTTTTTTCCTAACTCCCTATGCTACAGGCGTAAAGTGCTGATTAGAGGCACAAGTTAATAAGGAGTAAATAAAACTGCATGCCTTGTAGTTCTCTGTGTGGTTGGAATTGTGATGTTTTTGATTAGTCTGATTCTGAAGTAATAATCATTGGGTCCCTCCTTTGAGTCTCTTGCTTCTGATTTGCTTAGATTTTAATTGTAATTGTTCTAATTACTACTGATCTCTGCATCTTCCTTTCAGCACCCATCAGTACTGAATGTGCTGGGTAGGGAGAGGTTAATGGGGAGCAGCTGGAGCTCTGTGTACCTAAAAGAAAATAAAAGAAAGAGGCTGACTCTGCCCCTAACATGGGCTGCCCATAATTGACCTTAACTGTTTAGGGGATGAGTATGGGCATTTTTAGATTAAGAAAGAGCTTCTCTTGAAGTCCAAGGCTGTAGAAATGTTTCCTCTTAGCAAGCTGGCCTGCGTAGGATGTTAAGAAAACAAGACAATACTCAATTTTTGTATTTTACAAAATCTTGCCTCACTTCAGAGGATGTAATATGATTAAACTATGAGTTTAAAGTCATTGCAGCAGACAGGTTCCCAATTATTTACAAAGGATGCCAGCTAAGTTTGAATACCAGATAGCTAAATATATGTTAGCATCATTCTTGATAGCTGTAGCTGTTCCTAGCAGTGCTCTCACATAGCAGGCTTTACCCAGGGATGCCAAATGTGATCCTTTTGACATCAGTTGAACTAGAAGCAGAGGTACCTAGAAGCAGAGGCATCAACTAGTTCTGGGAGATCACTGAAACGTGGTGGCATGATACTGCTCCTGGCAGTTCTGAGGCCAGCACCACCTTGTTTGAATTTCCGTATATGTTATTTTAAGTGTTTATTCATGGTGCTTCACCAAATTAACAGGTTACTTATGGTAAAGGAGCCACACCTGTTATTGCTTGTACACCAGTAACACAAACTAGTTTTAGTGTGCTTGTGAAGCTGGAAGCATCCCCTACCTCTTCTGCACCTCATTGGATGGGGGCGTTCAAAGCTCCCAGTGTAGCCCCAGCTTGGGCTCATCACCTCGTGAAAAAGGTGTCAGACCAAATCTCACAGGCTTTCATTGTCTCAAAACCCATGAAACCGTGTGTTCCACTCATTTAGACTGATGGAGAGCAGGGTAGCTGTCAAAAAAATGCACATGCATAGATAAACACATATAGTCCCTACTGGCACTGGAGAAATAGTTTGCTGTTTTGTACTGTTTAAATTCCATGAGAAAGATCCATGGTAAATGATCTCTGTCCTAGCAGTCTTCATATTTCAAACCATAGATTTTGCCTCCAGAAATGAAGAAATGCTTAGAAGTTTCAATTGTTGGTGCTGTACATGAATAACTGGAAGAGGAAAAGATTAAAACTATACAATACTAGCAGGTATGCTCAGCTCCTGTGTTCTAGTCCAGTTTGAGCCAAATTGTGTTGAATGGATCTTACTTACTTGTGTGACTAGCACAGGAATTGTCTCCAGATGCTTCCTTTTCTAAATACAATTCCTGCCCAGCCACCCTCCACTTCTGTAGGAAATTTTATGCATTCCTTCCACACTTTCTATTACGAAGTACCTCAAAAGTTTAATCTTCACACTTTCTCCTTTGTTTATCTGATTCCATACCATTGGGTGGAAAAGCTTATGGGCTGAGGTAAGAACAGGGAGGCTATAAACCTGCTCCTGTGTGGTTTATTCCATGAGCTGCAGGGGAACAACCTGTGCCACCATGGTCCTCTCCATGGGCTGCGGGGGAATTTCTGCACCTCCACTCCTTCCTTCACTGACCATGGTGTCTGCAGAGCAGTTTCTTTCACATTTTTCTCTATTCTCACTGCCTGTGCACTGTATTTTGCCCTTTCTGATATGAGTTTTCACTGAGGCACCATTGGCTTGGCTGCTGGGCTCAGCCATGGCCTGAGGTGTCTGCTGGAGCTGGCTGGAACCGTCTGTGTCCGGCATGGGGCCAGCCTCTCCTCACAGAGGCCCCTCCAGGTCCCGCTACCAAAACCCCAACACAGACACACCATACAGAAGCCTAAAATCTTGACCTTGTATCATTGTGCATGCATAACGCATAGTTTTGCATGTTTCTGGCTTCTCACTCTCTGATCTTCTTTTTCTGTGTATATATATATATATATTTTTTTTTTTAAGATTTTAACCTGGACGTCTTCTAGTGTTGGAAGCCATCTTTGGCTTTGCTGTCGTTCAGCTCTTCATTGCCTTTTTTTTTTTTTTTTTTATTTTTTTTTTTTTTTTTTGGTATGTATGTGAGAGAGTGTTCTTGGAAGCTCATCACTGAATATAACCTCATTTTGTTTTCCCATGTCATCTGGTGTAGCAATCTGCACATTATTTGCAGAACATGGCCAGAGCTATTCCTGCCATTTTTCTGCTGAAAACCTCTCCCCCACAGCAGCTACACCCCATCCCCATTACAGCAATTTCCTCTTTTATTCTCTTTGTGGCTCATTATTTTATTTCTTGCTGTTCACTGTTAAACAGTACCTTCAGCTGAGGTCCTTCCTCTTATCTCTGTACCACTCAAAGAACTTGGTTTATATTAACCTTATTGGGTAAGAACACTTTGTTCATGCAGGCTTTTTTACCTAATGCCAAATTTCAAGCTTCTGGCTTTGTACTGGCACCCGTCAAAACACAAACAGATATAGGGACAAGGCCAGGGCATGCTTCCTATGCTGCTGGGCCGTGCTCCTTGCACTTGGCCAGGGCCAGCCCATGGGAAGGTGTTCCAGGACAGGTCCATGTGCTTCTGTTTACTAACAAGCTAACCCACCAGGTCACTTACTATTATTATTTTTTGCAAGGGACAAACACATGTATTGCGGAGTGCACAGGCAGGACATCTCCAAAGGCTCGTCCTAGGGAACAACTCCAGGTTTTCCAGAGAGCCCCATGCAAACCTGGGACAGGACTTGAACACTTCCCTCTGCACTTTTCAAGCAGCATAACAAAACAAAGAGAAGGAATAGAGCCTACAGACACCCCATCACACTCCTGCTTATTCGTTGACTTGACTCAAAAAGCTCAGTTTTGCCTGATTGTTCTAAACTGCCTTATTTAAGTACAAGTCCTTGAGGCAGGACAAGATTTTGGTGAAGTAGGATGAGATTTTGGTGCTGCAGCCAGCACCAACACTCCTGACAACTAGCAGTAAAAAGGGCAAAGAGAATAAAGTGAAATTTAAGGTAGAAATTACCATCTATAGAATATTTAACCCCTTATTGCTGTATGTTTCTCCTTGGAGAACATTTTCAGTTGTATTGACTGTATGTGCCTGGTACCACTGATGAATGTGACAGCTTGAAAATATTTTTCTGGGGTATGGAGAAAGTGTTCTGATGAAACAACACTTTATAGGTAATTAAGCTTGCATCATCTGTATGTTTTTGCTTTCCTTTCTTTCTGTACTGCAGCCAGCACAGCTAAAGTGGAAGTGAAGAGGACAGGCAAACAAGAGACAAGGTTGTGCCTCTGGTGGGAAGGAGGGAAGGGATCACTGCTATGAGGTCAGGTGGAATTCCCTTGGAGCTGATAGCCCCTTCATTCAGCTTAAGGGCTTTATGTAAGAAGCCCTTAAGTGCCTTTTGGATATCCAGAACAATAGGATTCCTTTCTGTGCTCAGGGAAACAGCATTTTTTGTACATTCTTTGTAAACGACAGGATTGTACCAAAGAATTGCTTGATGCCACAACCTAAGTCCCCTCTTAAAGGAAAGAAGTTAAAGGGTCCAAATCTCTTCTGGCTGCCAAGCCCAAAAGGATTTATTACTCAGGTCATTTGTGCTTGACCACATAAATTCAATGCTCCTAAATAGGCTTCAATTTTTTAGTGTCCCTTAATTTATATTGGACTTGTGCACTAGTCCACTATTGAAAGGGAGCAATACAATAGATGAGAGATCAGGCATGGTTTTCTCCCATCTGGTCCCCCAGAAGAGAAAACAAGAATGAGATATTCTCTCTTTTGGAACCTCCAAAGCTCAGTTCTCCTAAAATATTGTTTTTTCTTTCACCCCCAAATCCAAAATGACTTTTCCTGATTTTCCAGCTAGCCCAGCCCGCCTAGCTTTTCCTCATGGATTTTAGGATACAGCTCTGATTGTAATGGGATATTGGGTGCCTCCAAAAGCTTCCCGTGCATCTGCCCTGTGCCCTCTATCCTAGCTCCTTAACAGGGTCCTGGGGTGTGGCTGCACTTCCACCTGGCCTTATAGAACAGGGCATTGAGGTTAGTTTATTTATTTTAACTATAATGCATCAGAGTAGCAAGCACTGAAAGCAGAAGCTTTCCTAATTTCATTTTTTAGTCTGATACCTTCCAACAACATGCTGAATTATCAGCTGAACCAAGCAGATGTTTTAGCAGGCTCAGGTTACCTATAAGTAGGGGTATGAACATGAGGTTCTGGTCTGATACTCATTTGCCAACAGCTGTTGTAGCTTAAGCTACTATACGGGAACCATGTACGTGCTCCTGCTCTAGTCTCAGTGCAAAGTGAACCTGGTTTGCCTGAGGGATGGGGATGCTTCTCTTCTGACTTCAGTGTGTCACCTGAAGATATTGCTGCTCCCTGCCTGCTTCAACTGCCTCTCACCCATCCCTTCTCCTTGACCCATGTTCTGTTTTTTTTTTCTTTTTTTCCCTTAAAAAAAAAAAAAAAAGAAAAAAAAAAAAAAAAAAAAAAAAAAAAAAAAAAAAAAGTGATTTAATCGTAGTATTCCTGAGCACCAGGTAGATAGCCGAGCAGTGAACCTCCTGCAGCTGGTGCTATGTGGTGCAGAGGAGATGCAGAAAAGCAGTTGGGGTGGGCAACTTCTCACCCAAATGGATGATTGAGCTTGTAGACTTGAGTGAGGACAGCAGGCAGAGGGAGGAAACCTTTCCTTCAGCTGGTAAAGCTGGAAAAAAAAAAGCTGGAAAAGGAGATGTGTCCAGTCTTTTCCCCAGATCTGTATTTTACTCATGTCCATTTTACGTTGCATTTGAATAGACAGTGCTTTCAAGGTGTTTGGTTGCAGCATATCAGAGAAGGGGCAGCAACAGAGAGTGAAAGGATACTAAATTAAATGGACCCAGCTGTTTTGCAGCCTCTCTGTGAGTGCCCAGGAACATCTGTCTCTGCTTTGAAAAGCTTCAACAAATATAATTTCAAGCTGACTTCAGTGTAGTCTGTTATGGAAAAGGGATTTACTGGGGTGGGGAGGAGAAATATATGCCTTCTGTGAAGGCTGAGTGAAGCAGAGCTGCTTTTATTATACAGTAGTCAGCAATCATTAAACCGAGGAGCAGATTATTTCTGAAATTTTTTTATAGTTAGATGAAAAATTGAGTTAGAGAAACAAAACTTAGTAAGATTATCTGCTTTAAAATATCGAAGTAATCTATTAATATTTAAGTGGCTGGTTTTGCTGTAGTCAACTTGTTTAATCCATAAAAAATGACTCTATTCTTTTCCAAACTTTTATGCTAAATAGATGAAAAAAGAATTTGCAATAACAACCAAAAAACACTAATAATCCTTAGGCAAACCCATGCTAGAAAATGTTTGCTTTCTAGCACTTTCCTTTTTTTTTTTTTTTTTTTCATATTGCACTCCTGCAGAGCTTGAAATGTATTCAGTTCCACATTATGATATGGCTTGAAAAAAAAAATCTAGCAATGGATCTCATTGTTTTGTTGTTGCTTATACTTTTCTCACCCTGAGAAAACAGGGAGTACTGTTCCAACAGGATGTTTTTCCCTTTGTGCTTACATTTGTCATCTTTGCACTCGGCCGTAATCAGAAAAAAAAGCTGGCGTGCAACCGAAGTGGTGCTGACACAGTTGAACTTCAGAAAATTTGTGATGCTTGGAAAATGGCCCATCTGTCCGAAATGACCTAAAAAGTAATATGCAATTGTTTAAAGCTTTTGTGCCTTGCCATTAAAACAGGCAGCGGCAGATGCCCGGTCAGAAAGGCGGAGAGCTGAGCGTGTGCAGCGGTAATGCTGCTGCTCCCTGGCAGCACGTGCGAGGGAAGAAAAGCGCTGCTCCATGCCATCCCCTTGCCAAGGGATGCTGCTCACTGACATTGCCCAGGTTGGGGTTCAGAAGCAGTAGCAGCTTGAAGCTCACTGCATCTCACAGACACGCTGCTTCCAGGGCTGCGGACTGGAGCACTGACCTCATCCAACTGCAAAAACCTGTGAACGGGAGTCTCTTTTAACTTTTTTTTTTTTTTCTTTTTTTTTTTTTCTTTTTTTTTTTTTTTTAACTCATCATGTGGTTCTAGGAGTGTTTTTTTGGAATAAGAGGGATGGGAGTGATGGCAAGGACCAGCCAGTCTGCCAGGTCTACTGATAGATGCTTGGTATCTGGACTATACCTGCTGGTTTCATTTCTGTTCTGAAGGGAAAGAGCAGAAAATCCAGTTATTTCCAGGTTATTCAAACACCTCACTTCTTCCAGTGGCTGGGGATAGCTTAAGTTTGTGATATAAAGGTGTGTGTTTCAACAGTGAGATAAAACAGTCCCTCCAGAATGAGCTTGCAGATGGATCTAAGTCTGTGACAGTGTTAGCTATGTCCTCATTTTATATGTTTTGCTTTAAGCAGCACCTTGTTCAGCTGCTGTTGTATCCTCCTGCATGAATGTTCGTGATGCCATTCAGTGAATCAGATTAAGGTGTATGGCCAACTTCTGATAATTATTTTTCTTTCCTTCTCTTTTTTATTTCTAACACCCCCCTGCCTGCAGACATCTCTTCTTCAGGTTGTCCTGATTTCTTCAGGATTTGTTTTTAGCAGAGTTCCTGCTCTTTATAAAGGTCCTGTGCCTCTTAGCAAATGAACTAGCTCTGAGCTTGAATCAGACTTGTGTTCATGTGAAGCAGGTTCAAGCCCCAGATGGCCTGTAGCCTTTTTTGTTTAACAGCAACACTGCCACAGCCTGTCACTGGCCTGCAGGGTGGCAGTCATGTTCATGCATCCCTTCACCATGCCAAAAAAAGCTTTCATAGGTACAAACACTTACAGGTTACTGTAAGAGCAGCCAGTTCTTCAGTCTTGAAATGCCTCCTTATGCAACTATAGAAACAAAAGAAAAATATGTCTAAATGCCAAAGCAGGGCATGTCCCTATTTGCCGTGGAGGGATCCTGTTCCCAGCCTGTTCTCACTTTGCTTCTTCCCCAGAACAAGTATTGATGCTGGAGAGCATGGATGTCCAAAGCTCCAACTACAGGGCAAGTTGAGAAAGTTATTCATAGTGACATATCTCTTTAAACTGAAATCAAATAGGATTTTGCTATTTAGAAAATACCAGTGGTTTTTTTTTAGATTATCGAGAAGAGAAATATCAATTAAAATACTTCTTTCTTGATCCAAGTGCAAAAAAATTTTTTTTTTTTTTTTTTTTTTTTTTTTTTTTTTTTAAAGAGATTTAAAACAAACCAATAGAAACTCTTGTTTGGCAAAGAAAACAACTGAAAGTAAACAGAGCAGTATTAATTATATCCACATTTTACTTGTAGGGAAGAGATTAGCACTTGGAAATTTTTTAATCATAACCAAGCCTTGAGCTTGAAAAGTGTGCCAAAATGGAGTTTGGGCTGAGAGTAAATATGATTAAGTAAGAGAGAGATGTTACAGGATTATTGTAGAAGTCCCCACAAGAAGTTTTATATACCCAGGAATTTCAAAGCTTATATTCTACTGGAAAAGGTTCCAACATGGTAAAGGATATTCATACAAGTTATGTAAAGAAAGTAGAAGCATGATTTGAAGTCTAGAAAACCTGCTTGCTTGCATTTTTTTTTTTTTTTTTTTTTTTTCTTTTTAGCTTTAAGTCATTATTTCTGAAGGCCTATGGTTGCCATAGAATGGAATAACTTGTATCACTTGAAAAGCTCAAATAAGTGAACAGTGATTGTGTGGCACGTGTATGGTACCATGTAAGGCCTTCAAGACATCCGGAATACTGGCTGTGATGGGTGATTTTTACACCATTCAAGCCTATAGCTCTTTTCAAAAGATAGATGTGAAACTGTTGGTGGACACCTGTGATACCAGGCCACCATCTCAAACAGCAAAAAGCAAGGATGAAAACCTGAAGATATGCTTAGCTTTGCACAGGCTGCATTAAAAACACATGTGGGCTCTTTGGCTGCCTGTTTCACTCACTCTTACCCTCCATAAAGAAGAAATTTTTCATCGCAGAACAGGTTTCATTTTGATGCAAGTTAGAATTTTTGTCTGATTTTCCTAAGAAATGTAGTTATGATCTCCCAGTGCATTTTAGAAGAATACTTGTGCTGCTTCGTAATAATCATATTGTCCAGGAATTGAATTCAGAACATGTCAGTTTCTTTGAAGATGATGAAGGTATGCGTGTTGGGGTAGTGTTAATGCTGTTGCTGTTGTACATGTGGTTCTCAGGGCGAGGTGTAACACCCTGTGGTGGACCAGCTGGTATGTTAGCTGCAGTACTGCTGGAAGGGGAGACAGGCTCTCAGCACATACAGTTTTCTACAGGTCACTGAAAATGTGTCTGTTTTTCATCTAACCTAGCTGCTACAATAGAAGATGTGGTTCTGATACAAACCTTGCTTTGCTTGTGTGTAGCACTTGAGCTAAATCCCTTCATGGGTACCCCGGGCAGCTTCAGGAGCTGCAGTGCTCTCACCAACACCACAGCCACAGAAGCTGTCATAGAGGATGTGGGGGGTGGGAGATTTTATTCCTGTATTATGCCCTCCCTCTTTCACCAGGCCCACTAATGGTGTTTCAGTCCTCATCCCAGTGAGCATGTGAGTGTTTTACATGAGTAAAGCAGAGCTGGGATGTGGATCCCCCCTTTGGCCAGGGATTCCTCTTCTGTGTCATGGTAGGCAGGATGTGTAGGCTCAGTTTGGGACAGGCACCCAATCCCACACACCTGTGGTTCATGTTTGGTACCTATCCCAGCAGGGCAAAATGAGGAGGACATGATGTGCTCTGCCGGTCGTCCTCAGTGATGTTCTGTACAGGTCCGGGCTCTCAGCTCCTGGCCCTGTGAACCCAGCAGGCATTGGGTAGGGTGCTCAGAAATGATGATGGCCCTGGAGGTGCCTAAGGCACCTTGTGCCTCTGGGGCTGGGCGGCAGCAAGCTGCAATTCTGAAGACTTTAATTCGTCTGTGATCCTCCCTGAGGGTCTGGCACCCCTTCATGGATCTTTCTGGCCTAGAAAGTGTTTCTCATCTCGATCCTTGGGTGCACTTCAGAACATGGTTTGCATACCTTTCTCCTCGGGCAGTGATGAGCAGACAGATAATCGGAGAGGTATTCGTTAAGCTGTCAGGCACTGGCGGGTGGTATTCTGAGGCACTTCATAAACAGGTACTTTCATGAGCACAGCCTGAGCTGTGGGTCTTCCCGGTCTTATAGGGTGGTAGCAGACTGGTGTGGCCCCTCCACCTTGTGACCCTTGTGCCTGCTAATATTTTCTTTTCCTCTACACCCTGCTTTCCCCTTTACATACCCATATGAACATCTGTGTCCTCACTTACTCTTTATGATCACTTTCTGTATTTTTGTTTTCCAAGCCAACTTGCCAGACATTTGTAATCTATCACCTGTGGGAGCGTGCAGTCAAGTTTCTGGGCTCCTGCATCTCAGGCTGGTCTCATCACAGGCCATCACCCTCCCTCTCAGGCCATCACCCTCCCTCCCAAAAGTCTTGGGGTGCTTTTAGTGAGTGTCCACATCTTCCCGGGGTTGCTTCAGCTTCTGGAGGCTTGTTTGTTTTCACAGTACTTGGGTCTGAGGGCACTCAGCATGGATCGTGCTTGAGTTTTGCAACTGAATTCCTAGTTCATCAAAAGGTTTTGCTCTGTGAAGCTGACATTTCATCTACCTGACAAGCCTTATTTATTTATTTATTTATTTATTTATTTCTTGGCCACAGCTGTATGTAGAAGGTGTATACAGGGGGAGAGAGCTTTGAGACATTTTGGCAAAGTCCTTCACCTTCCTGCTGTTTACGTTGCTATCAAAGATACTGGAAATGTTCACCCTGGTCACCTTATGTGGCTGATGTGCTGCACCCAGCAATGCAATGTGGAGATAAGGAGCTAGAAAGGCTCATTTCATTAGAGCCCAGTCCATCCCCAGCCTGTGACTCAGTCAATATACTTGATTTCTCTGCATTCTCATTTCCCATTAAAAAAAAAAAAAAAAAAAAAAAAAAAAAAAAAAAAAAAAAAAAAAATCAAGAAAAATTGATTTTATACAAGACTGCAAATGTTGCCTTTCTTTTATTAACTCTGGAAAAGTAGAACAGGAATTCTTGTAGTTCTGTAAACGTCACAGCATGAACTTCTCATTTAAAGTGTCACCTAGTGGCTGGATGGAAGTTTTGCATTCTGAGTTAAATAATCGGTACCATCATATGTTTTTAACAGCCATAAGGGCCAATCCTTACGCACAATAATTGAGAAAGATGCATTTCATCTTCTGTTGATCTCATTAAAATTCATTTTTAGAGTGTTTAATTGAAGCCCTAAAACTTGTACTGAACCACTGCATGACCAAAGTGTCAGGAACACATTATTTCTACTTTATTCTTTTTTATTATGATGAGTAAAATGGAAATTAATTGCTAAAAAGTTAATTGCCAGTGATCCCAGCAGTGAAATTTTCCCTGAACAAAATCATTAAACCTTGTTTATGCTAATAAGTTCCTTGTGCATCTGTGGGGTGGCTTCGGGCAGAATCCTTGTTACAAAAAGATGATTGTGCATCTGAGTATGTGGTCAGTTCAGAGCTACTGGAAATTGTGTCTTACATAACACATAAGAAAAACATTAGCAGTTTCAGAGTCATTGTCATCTGTAGTTCTCAAAGGATATCATGGAGGAGGTTAAATAATGTAAGTAACTTGTAGTGTAGACCAGGATACTTAAAATGAGCTCTGTTAACATGAAGCTGTGCAGTTTACAAACTCCAGAGATGTTATGTGAATGAAAAAAATGAAATGTATATTTTAAATTCAGCAGCAGAAGTCCATGTTACTTATGTTTTGGTTTTGTCTCCTGCTTCATTTTTCTGGGTGGTCATTTTTAACTTCTGTAGGAACTTTCTTTTGAAAGAACTGAGCGCCTGCACATTAGGAAGATATGCAGGAGCTGTAAGGGCTCAGCATTTCTGAAACTGAGGTTGGATATATTGGCTTGGTCACTCAATATTGGTAACTAGATTTGAAAATTCAGTTGTGTTTTGCCTCGATCACTTGGTGACCTGAGGGTCCCAGGCTGGAGGAGAGCTTGGTCTGCTGATTCTCATGCTTTGCCCATCAAACCATGAACTTCATTAGCTGAGGTATGCAACACCATTGTGCCATTTTGTGTGACACCTTTGTTTTCCCTTCTGCTGCTGTCAAGTAATTACCTTGTGTACTTTACTAGTGCTTGTGGGTGAAGGTGTTTAACGATAGGATATACCAGATGCTAAGAATGAATAGTGTTACAGGAACATCTAGTAAAAATTGTGGTCATTACTTTTCTCTAGACCTCTGTGCACAGAGGAGTACACTGTCCCGGTATAGCTAAGATTGAGGTCTTCTCACATTAATTGGATTTCCCTGAGGCTTGCAGTGCAAAGATGCAGCCCCACAATGGAGCCACTTTGGTTAAGAAATTGCATAAGGATCAGCTCCTAGCCAAGGGTGGCAGGCAGATGAGATGCGGGTAGAAAAGGGAGCCTCTGCCCTGCAAAGCTATGCAGCGGGGAGGGACAGATATTGCAGCAGGTAAAAGGTACTTCTCAACAAAGCTCCGAATTGTATGTGCTTGATATTGCTCGAAGGTTTAAAGAAAATTATAACAAGTTCCTTCATGCTAGTATCAACATGACAAGCTCCCAGGGGAAGCGAAAAGCCCATCCATAGGCTGACCAACCTTGACTCTGTCCCTTTAAATGTCATTGTTAGTAAATACTTTGATGAAAGGAGCTCTCATCAGACAAAAAAGCGGTGAACTACACTGGTAAATAATCTGCCTTGGCAAACAATATTTAAGCCTCTGATTTCAACCATAACTGTGCTCAGCATTATCGTCTGCTTTGTAAATAGAAGTACTTATCCAAACAGCTGAGCTTTCTGCTGTCGTTGATGAAAATGGGAAAATGTGGGGCAGAGGGAACGTGCCGCTTCCTTTCCTTTCTGCAAAGCTGTGGTTTCCAGCTCTTCTGATAAAACCATGCATTTCAATCGCTCTGTGCCTTGCAGGAGGCTAGAGCTGTAAAAATACACCCGTGCTCCCAGAACGTCCCTAGCTTGGGGGACTTGGCTCCACAACCCAGCCAGGAACTTGAGCAGAGACCATGCAGCACGAGAGGGGTGCCCAGGTCACTGTCCTGTGCTCATCCCACCGCACAGAAATGCCTGCGACGTTTTGTGCCACTCAAGGATGGCATTGGGGATATTTTTGTTTCACAGCCTGGGCGAGCTTTCCCCCCTCCCCTTCTTCTTCTCCGAGCCAGATGGAGACACATTTGGTTTCTCTTTTACCCATGTTACTTCTGCGAGGAGAATAAAATGAGCAGGAACAGCTATTGGCCGCAGCAACAGAAGAAAGCCCTGCTTTGCCAGAGGAAACCACATAAAAGCATGCGTGTGTGTGTTTGGGGGGGAGGGCTCAGCGAGGGATGATGCCTGGAGCTTCTTGCACTCGGAGCTGCGATTTGTGAGTGAAACATGATGAAATCACCCCCTGGACAAATCACACGAGCCTGTCAACCTCACCAGGTGGGATTACTTGTAGCTAATAGACCGAACTCCCAGAGCAAACAGAGCTCTGTGCTCACTATAAAGCAAAAGGGACGGTACTGCACAGGCTTTTCAAGAATCCTCTAGTATGGCTAAGAAGGGCTGCTTCCACTTACACCAGGTAGGGGAGGAAAGGAGCGTATTTGCTTTTAGAGGAGGAGTAGCCCTTCTCTCCTGAATAAGGTCCTACAAAAAGGAGCGTTTCAGCTGCAGAAAGAGATGTTTTATTCATAACCCCCTTCTGGTTTGTGCTCCTCTGAAACGGTGACTGTCAGCTGCTGCTCCAGTGATGGGAACTGCAGTGCTGGGGAGCTCGAATGTACAGGGACCATCTCTGCCCTTTTAATGCTTTGAAGTCCTGGCTTTTGCACAGTTTGATCACTCTGCTGTTTTGCTTTTGCAGGTTATATCTTTATTTGCTTTTGCCTTTGGAGTAAATGTCTGCATGGGATTTACAACAAATCGTTTTAGGAGATCTGAAGAATGGGATGAGGGCCCAGTCTCAGGTACAGTAATGGACATAAATTGTACATCACAATACCCTTGTATTATATACGGCGGTTAGAAACCACTCCTATGCTGAAACAGTAGTTTGCTTGTTCCTTTTACCTCTAGGATATAGAGAAGAAATAACTCACTGAGCCTGAGTCAGTTGACCTTTGGGACTCACCTATAGGTCTCCTATTTACTTAAACTTTTGCTCTGTGTGCATGTGACTACGGAAAATCTAGCTTATTTTTGGATCGAGTGCCGCCAGTCTCATGGAGATCGGTCTCCATAGCTGCTTCCTGGTGCTTGAGAAGTTTTGTGCTGTGAGCGGTTTCCCTCTAGAACTAACAGAAGTGCCCTGATCGCTTTAAGGGTGCTGGTTGCATTTTGGTAGCTATTGAAGCGGTTTCTCTAATCTTGAGTAATGCTTTCAAGAACGCGCTGGTGAGAAAAGCTTTTGGCATTTCTGCGTCTCCTGAGGTCATGCTGGTTTGTGAACAGTAGACGGCAGACATCTGACGGCGGCGAGGGCCGAGCAGGTGTTCGCATCCCTCGCCAGCAGATGTGCTGTCAGGGGTCGGCTGTTTGCCTTTGGAGGAAAGCAAGAACATGCCACAGAAGGGACTGTTGTTCGTGTTCTGGGGCAGTGTAGGGTTTTGTGAGCTCAGGCATAGTCTGAGTGGAAAAATACATAAAATGGAAAACTAGTCTTTTTTTTTCTTAAAAAATAAAATGTATGTAGGCTTGACTTGTGTCTCTATTCCTTCCTTTGGAAGGAGAAAGGGAACCTGTGGTCATTGACTTAGAGCTGGTTAATTTAACTGAAGTGAAAGGGATGCAGTACCCATCTGTAGTGATACCCTGTGAATTTTCATTGTAAACTTTTTTATGATGTCTTGAGGTCGTTGTACTCCTGGTAACAAATGTGTGTCCTCTCCTTCCCTGTCTCACAAGAATTAGTTTCTGATCACAGTCACAGCTGGGGTGGTTGATCGCTGAGCAGAGGCATTTTAGGTAACCAAAGAGATAGTGGTGGTTGTTTTTGGTATTTATATAACAGCAAAACAAATTTGCTTATAAATCAAATTTATTACTAATTTTATCTTCTGGTACATAAACTCTAGAGTGGTTGGGTAACGTGTGTAGAAGTGACATGAAGGATTTGCATTTCCTGTCTTCAGGCTATCAGTGGCTATCAGTTGCTTTGCTTTTGACGGCTTTAGGGCAGGGCTGCTTTGTACCAAAGCCCCAAATGTCTGATAATGGGGACCCACTGCATCTCAACAGTGCCAGCTCTGCTGAGCCCACCAGCACCGTTCAGTGCTGCCAGGGCTGGGAACAGTAGCTGTGTGCTGTTTCCAGTAGCTCACCATCCCAGGAGAATAGTAAGAAATACAGGATATCTCCCCAAAAGGCAGGAGATGTGGGTTATTTTGGGGCAGTCTGTTCAAAAGGTGCATATGGTTGAGATTGAACCAGAACCTGGCATTGATGTAGTCCAGTCTAAGGGACAACAATGAGGACAAAACCCTCTGTTACTCTTTGTTTCCTTGTGCATTTGGGAAGCCTGGTTACTTTTACTGCAGTAAAAAAATTGGATGTGAAAGCAAAGAATAAATTATTATTGCCACATCTGTCTGAAGAAGAAAGTAAACTGTTATGCTAGAAAGGTGCCTTTTTTATATAAAACTAAAGCACTGTGATCAAAAAAACTTTTTAAGCATTAGGTTCTTGTAGTTGCATGACTTTAAGTTGTACTTCATCAGAAGCCTAGTGCTGTGAACTATTCAGAATGAAAGATAGCTGTGTTTTTTTCAGCTACACTCTGGCTTGGCTTATTTCCAAGTTTCTTAGTGTCTAGAACTAATTATTTTGTGCTGGCAAAACTCTGTCTCTTTACGAAACATTGCTGAATATTACCAGTTTGTTACTTCTACAGGGGTATGCCATGATTGTAGGCAAACTTCAGTTTTCCTCTAGTATAGAACTCCTCTACAAGTCTAAACCAGTGTTTTATTTTCCATAGTTCATTATACATGCATGTCAAAGAAGTACCATCATGCCTAAAAAGTTCTCTTGATCTCTTTTGATAGTGTATATATATGTTTGATATTGGTACCCGACAAACAATGTTTTGATTTCCAGTCTTAAAAAAAAAAAAAAAAAAAAAAAAAAAAAAAAAAAAAAGGAAGTTAAGAGTTCCAAGGCTGCTGTTCTTCATAACTTTGCCTTTGTAAGTTACATACTGCATGAACCTTCCAGACTTCTTGGTAAGTACTTCCAAGGAAAGTGACTTTAGCAGTCTCTTGAAGCATGTTCCTTAGTCATGGTAGGATGATAGCTCCAATCTTGGAAGGAGAAGCATTGGTGTTTTTCTGTTCTTTCTCGCTGCATTTTTAAGCATGACACTAAACCCAGAATTTATTGTCTTGGAACAGCTAGAATTGTTTTGTTTTCCTTAAGTGACTTTTCATTGAAATTTTATTAACTGCAATGACATAATGGAAAAGTGAAATGCAAATTTATAATTTGAATATTACATAGCAAAACTGGTGTTTTAGATGTTTTATGTAGGTATCTGGGTGATCCACATAGGTTCCATATAGGATCCCAAATGGCATACTCTTATTGGGTAGCCTCCTTTCTATAATGTCTGTTTAAAATGTCTGTACATTGTAGTCCTACAATGGAAATACTACTGGAAGTAAATAGAGTTTATTTTTTAATGATGTAATTAGATTGAATCTGAGCAAGTAGTTGATGCAGTGCATTCCCAGGTGAATATAACACATTTACAATGGAAATATAATAACCTTCATGAATTCAATCAGGAAGGCACTATTGCCCTATATAACTTTTTCTCTAATATATGATGTGAGAAGTAATCCTTCTGTTTACTTTGAGCCTAGTGGGACCAATAAAAAAAAAAAAAAGGCATGGAAAAGGACATGAAAAAACTCTATGTATTAAAAAAAGGAGGGGAGGATCTTCATGGGGAGGTTCCTCTGCATGTTGTGTGGAGGCAGGTCTGATTGCAAGAGCTGTGGAGGGATGAAGGCATTTTGAAAAGTATTTTAAAACTGTGTAAGCTTGTTCTGTACAAAGTCTTCAGTGAATTTGAAAATGCTCACCATGAATGGAGCTCCTGATGATATATTTTCCAACTCTTCTACATGCACCAGTACCCATGCCATGGCATTGTGCACGACCTGAAAATCATGGTCTGGCTGCAAAGGCAAGGTCAGTCATGGTAAACAAAGGATTAATCTTAACGTATTCAGAGATCATGGGAGTTAAACCACGTCCTCTTTTGTGTAGCTATGTGGAAGTTGTCCTACGTTGACTAAGGAGGTATAACTTGAATTTGCTAAGGAACTTGGGATAATTTGTCACATTGCTAATAAAAGAGGACACCAGGAGATGTGGAAAAACTAGTAAATAAGGCAGCTGGGCTAAACCATTCTTATGTGAAATGGAAACCCTACTTGCAGTCATATAAGGTGGAACTAGAGGGGAGCTTGACCAGCTATGTAGACATTCTCTATATGCCAATACATGGGCATTTATTTCTGAAGTGCTCCTGACAGATCTTGGTATATAACCTGTTCTTCAGGTCTCCGAGATTGCACAGCCTCTGTAGGCAATTTGTTCCAGTGGTTTCCTGATAAATGATTTGTCCTTTACAACAGTTAGACATTCCTTGAAATACAGTGGACACTGTTATTCTGTAATCTGCAGTCAGGCTTACACTTTCTTTTTCCTAAACACATGTTGATGTGTGTTTCTTCACCTTCTGAAATGGTCTCCCTCTCATTCCTTTGAAATGAAGAGGGCAGTGCCAGTGTAAGGAATATATAGTCTGTGGTTGTATTTAATACCTTTGAGTTCAAATCTGCAGCTTACTAGACCTGTGGTTATATGTTACGTAGCTTCCAAAGGGAAAGTAGCAGAAGAGGCTAAATAACAGAAATGTTCTTTAGTAACAGATTTTCAGGAGCATTTGTCACAAAGCATCTGTCATTAAGAATAAGCGCAAGACTTCATCTCTCTGAAAAACTGAGTGTTAACATGCTTTGAAACAAATCTTGTGTAATTATTTTCTAACACAGATTTGTGGCCTGTTTATGTGACCTGTTTATGTGACCAAAGAAAATACTGCTCTGTCTGTTGCCAGCATAGATAAGCCCCTAGGAGCTCTCGATGGCCAAAATATTGATGGCTCTTTAAAAGCATCCTTGCGGAGCATTTACTTGCAGAGTGAAACTTCCCTGTGACTATGCTGGTACTTCCTTTGAGCAATGCTCACCTGACCGAAAGTCAAACAAAAGGAGAGACACAGTTGCCCACCTTTCCATTTCCCAGAAGTCATATGAATGTGCCTTACTACTATCATGATCCATGGCTGCAGCCACCGTAGGTTTGCTCCCTTCCCATCATATTGCTGTAGAGTTGATTTACTACCCAGTTTGCTCCCTGAAGTGTTTTATGCTGGTGCTGCTGGTGCCAGTGCCACTCCTAGGGAAACGATGGACCGGTAGTGCTGGGGATGGTGGTTATGTCACTTCCAGACTTCCCCTGTCTTCTTTCCCAGTCATTTTTACAGTGTTGGGATAAGGTCATCATGTTTGGAAAGAAATTTTTCCTCAGTTTATGTGGAGACTGAACTTTCAGCTATGTGAAATAGTAGGGAAAAAATACATGAAAGAAAGATCAGAACAATTGTTTCCCAAAAGTGCCATTGCATCAGTTCTCTTAATATCATACAGTTAATCATAGTGAGGTTTGCCAAAACCAAAACGTGGTCTAAAAGAAAACAAACTCTAAGACAATTTCAAAGACTTAATTTTAATAGGTCTCTCAAAGAACAAATGACATTGTGAAATATTCCATGGAACACCTCTGTTTTTAAAGAATAACATGAATTCATCTCAGTTTATTTCATAAAATGCCATTAACCCTAGAGAGTAGCACACAACCTTCCTGCTTTACATAAGCTGCTGTGTAGGACTCTTTGATGGGAAAAATGTTTAAGATACTAAGTTTTGAGAAAAGAGCAGGGAGGTACCCACCAGCTCTGACAATAAGGGCCCTTACTAATTGGTTATTGAAGTCTAATGCATTATTCATGGTTTTCAGACTGGCAGTCCTCCATTTAGTTATACACATCAAATACATTGACTTCTTATGTACTTATATACTTCTGTACTTTTTTAAATTTTATAATTTAATGCTCTGCAGAAGAACACTAAAAAGTCTTGCTTTACTTCTCCATTAACTTACAGAGCATCTTACAGTTTTTGTTCATGCTTGATAGTGTTTTGGCACCTTCCAGTAGAGCAAACCAAGTCCTGCTGACTGCATGTAGATTAATTGCAGTCCTTTACTATGCGAACTGCCCAGCCAGCCATGAAAATGTCACTTGGTTTCTGAAAACAAAGGCCTGCTTCTGAGGAATAGCTGCAGATCCTGGAATTGGGCCTTGGAGACTTCAATACATTTCTGCTAGTAATCTCTTGATTGCTACAGAGGTAAAGCCAGGTCCATTTCTTTGCAGGATATTATCACAGCATGCTGCTTCCTCATTCTTTTCCTCCCCAAAAGAGTTGCCTTTTTGGATTTTTAAACTTATATATATATGTATATATGTATATATATATTTATATATATATATCTGTGGCTTCTGCAAGCAACCCTTCTCCTCTCCCCTATCCCTTACTCTCCCTAAGCAGGCAGCTGAGGTTTCACTCATCCAAGTGGCTCGGGGCTGAGCCACCTGTCCCACCGCTGCTGGTCTGACAGATGTTGCCCTGTTTCTTGTTCCACACAGTCCTGTCAGATTCCCCCTGGATCAGTACCTCTGGCTCCTGCAAAAACAGATGCTTTGAACTTCAAGAGGCAGAGCCTCCTGGCTGCCGCTGTGACAACCTGTGCAAGAGCTACAACAGCTGCTGCTTCGACTTTGATGAGCTGTGCTTAAAGACAGGTACGATGGGTCTCCTGCCCTGCACTGGCAGGTGCTGATGATGCCTGGCTTATGAGAGCAGTTGGGACTGGCTGCTGTAATACAGTGCTCCCTGCTGTAACCTGTGTCTCTTCCTTACCTTGCCTTGCCTTGCCACCTAGGCTTGGCTTAGCCCAAAATGCAGCCCATTTGTCCTTACAAGGAGCTGTAGGGACACACGCCTATTGCTCCTCACTGCTGGGCTTTTGCCATAGTTTCTAGGGCAGAAAAAGGCTGGGTACTATTTGTACTACCTGGAAAGCAGATCTAATACTCATTTACAAACAATAATCAGCATTCAGGCACCAGTTGTCCCTCCAGCTTACAACGAAGAGAGCCACGGTACAGACTTGGTCTCTCAGTGTTATCCACCCTTTTTTCTTCCAGGTGATAACTTAATATTAGAGCAATATAGACTTGCTTGTGGATTGTGCATTGTGAAAGCACTTCTGAAACTCGGAGCGTTGAAGTGGTGCAGGTCCCTTCAGATGTGACAGGCTGGGCTTGTTACCATTGCTCCAGACTCTGATTTCCAGATGTCAGGATGCATATAACATGCTGGTGAAAACATTTACCTTCAATTCATTAGACCCTGGGGAAAGGAAATACAGCACTGTGTTCATTTTCCATTTTTCATGACTCATAGGCAAGGGAAACTTCAAAGAGGGACATGAGTTATGTTTTATTTCTTAAAATAGTGCACTTAAAATATTAGTTGTACCCATCTCCATGAATGTTTGCTTAGTGGTCAGAGCTGACACAGGTGCCTTCTACTTCTGCTGTTCAACCTTTCCTTGCTTTCTCAAGGAATTACGCTTGCTAAGCAGCCAGAAGAGAAATGTAATGACTGAAAATATTGTTCATAGATGGGCAATGTTTAAGAGTTTGAGAGAACTTCCTCATTTCTGTTTACAAGGATATTGTTTGAATAGCTTGGTACCAAATCTCAGTACTGTGATTCTGTAATCCAATATAAAATAAACGATTTGGTTCCAGGCCAAGAAGTTTCAAATTTTAAGCTGATGCTGTTTTGTCCCAGTGTAAATGACTGTAGAATGTGAGGTTCTGAAGACTTTCAGCATGTTGAAAGATGTTTGATCCCAAAGAACAGACTCTCAGTTCCTCAGACTCCTGTCCAGAGAGTACAATGTCCATTTAAATGTATGGATAACTGCATAGCCCTTAGAACTGTGGTGTAAATTTTCTTATAAATCCCACTGGCATTTATTAAGACAATTATCACATGTACAATCTGTAAATATTGCATATTTTTAGAAAAAAAGCCCCAAATTAAAGAGAATTGGAGAATGAAAGAAATCTAATTTTATTTTATTTTTTAAACTGTGTGCATGTTAACTGAAGTGATCTTTTCAATTTCCTATTGGCTGGGCTAGGACACATGTGGGAAACCATATGTTTATATCCTCAGGCCCTATTCTAAAGCGTAGCAATGTGCTGACCTGGAGAGAATGCAATAATTTAGACAGGCCCTTAGATCCTAACTTCATTTGCAAGATGAGAAGAGCAGGAGTGTTTTACAGCTGCTGCGCCATGCTTCTCCTTGAAGTGCTTCGAACTTTGCAGCTGGTGCTGAATCTCACCCGCTGAGGTATTAGTTCCTTCTGCCTCTGTGAAGAACCAACAGGAGTATAATTTGTATCCAAATAGTCTCTCTTCATCTTTCTCTCATTTCCCATTGATTGAACTGGGGACTTGAATAGAATTGGGTGAAAAAGAATGAATTACCCAAGAAAAAGCAGCATTCCTAGTTTGTGTTCCAAGCTCCATTTATCTGTGCTCCATTTATCTTTCAAGAGCCTTTCTTGACTTTTCCTTTCCACATCTTTTCTGGCATTCAGATTGTACAAAGCCTGCAGTACAACACCCAACGGTAGCAGAAGCACTTGTGTGTGGGTGGAGGAGCCCTCCTGCACCTGCAGGACACAAGGGTCCTTTTTGTTTGTGGTTGACATGCTTACTTCAGAGGTCTTGAAATCACTAAAATGGGACTATAAATTTAGCACTCTACTCGTTGAGGTTGGATGTAATCACTATGTCTTGACTGAGTGCTTGTTGCTTTGATTATAATCTCTCATTCTTTCTTACTTTGTGAATATTTTAGCTCGGGGCTGGGAATGTACAAAAGATCGCTGTGGAGAAACCAGGAATGATGACAATGCTTGTCACTGCTCTGAAGATTGCTTAAGTAGAGGAGATTGTTGTACTAACTACCAAGTCGTTTGCAAAGGTACGTCTTTGGTCATTCTGCCTCTTATCTTTCTGAATCTGATAGAAGGCAGCCCTGTGGGTAAAGATTTTTCTTCTAAAGAAGGAAGCCTCTCCTTGTTTTGCTCTGATTTTGGGTAGGAGGGAGGAAGAACAGGGAGTAACATTTGTGATTTTTGCCTGCAGGAAACTGGAGGGACTCTTTATCAAGGTGTGCAGTGACAGGACAAGGAGCAGTGGTTTTAAACTAAAAGACAATAGATTTAGATTAGATATAAGGAATAAATTCTTTACTGTGCCATGGCAGCCAGGAGAGCCAACCATATCCTGGGGTGCATCAAGCACGGCATCGCTAGTCGGGTGAGGGAAATGATCGTCCTGCTCTACTCTGCGCTGGTGCGGCCTCACCTCAAGTACTGTGTGCACTTCTGGACACCACAGTACAAAAAGGACATTCAACTCCTGGAGGGTGTCCAGAGGAGGGTGACAAAGATGGTGAAGGGCCTGGAGGGGAAGATGTATGAGGAGCGGCTGAGTTCACTGGGCCTGTTCAGCCTGGAGAAGAGGAGGCTGAGGGGGGACCTCATCGTGGTCTACAACTTCCTCACGAGGGGGAGTGGAGAGGCGGGTGACCTTTTCTCCATAAGCACTAGCGATAAGACCTGCAGGAACAGGGTGAAGCTGAGGCAGGGGAAGTTCAGACTAGATATCAGGAGGAGATTTTTCACTGAGAGGGTGGTTGCACACTGAAACAGGCTTCCCAGTGAATTAGTCAGTGCACCAACCCTATATGAATTTAAGAAACATTTGGACTGTGCACTTAGTCACACGGTCTAAACTTTTGGGTAGACCTGTGCGGTGCAAGGAGTTGGACTTTATGATCCTTATGGGTCCCTTCCAACTCAGAATATTCTACTCAGAGGGTGGTGAGGCATCAGACCAGGTTGCTCAGAGAAGCTGTAGATGGGACCATCACTGGAGGTGTTCAAGACCAGGCTGGATGGGGCTTTGGGCAACTTCGTCTTGTGGGAGGTGTCTCTGCCCATGGCAGGGGGGATGGATTTAAATGATATTTAAGATCCCTTCCAACCCAAGCCTTTCTACGACTCTGTGAATTATTTTGAACACTAGTGGAGGTGAATGCTCCTCATTTGTTGACAGTAGAAAGAGGTTGCCTTTGCCTGTAGAGATACTGATAGAAAAAGAAGAGGCAAACGTAGATGAGTTTAAAACACAGAAGTATTTGGGTGCATTTGTCTGCATCACAGGGAAAGCCAGGGATATCTGATGGTATCAGGAGGAATTTAAAATTCCTAGATATGTTATCTCTGTCTCTAAAACCTCTCCTACCCCTACTACAAAAGCTGCTGCTCAAACTACTTGGGCCAACACCTGTAGGCTTTGATTCTTCTGGGACAGGGGCTGCCAGAATACAACAGCTGTAATTTTCAGATGGGTGGCATGGGCTACAGGTGACCATATCACCTCTAGGCACACAATGTCTGCAGTACAACCTGCTCTGGCTGGTGAACTGATGGGCTGAAAAGTCTTAAGTTTCACTCTGTACCCTGATGGTTTGGAGCCAGCCAGACCCAGTACAGGAGCATGTCCTGCCTTGCATAATGTGTCGCCCATTCTGATTAGGTCTTCTGGTCCTTAGTAATTAGCGTTGTATCTCAACTAGTTCTTTGTCTTTTCATGGTTTACTTTAATGGTGGAGAGTTTAAGGTTTGAATATATATATATACATATATATATTTTCTTCCACACCCTTTTGGCCAACTGCATAGCTTCAGAAACTCATAATAGTCCAGGTCCATACACTGAAAATGGGATTTTCTTCTTTACTTGAGTTTTGCTGTTGGGAATCCAGGTGAAATAATGAGTCTTCCAGCAAGTCCCTGGAGATTACATTCTTCCCCTTCCCAATGAGACCCAAGGCTGAGATTGCTTAAATACTGGTATGGTTCTCAGTTTCTGCCTTTTTTTTTTTTTGAGCTCCCTCTTACAAGGGTCAAGACAGAGGAATTTACATGTCTCCTGCTTTAATGTACATAATCTTTGTTTAATTGGTTAATAACAAATGATCTCAATGACCCTGGCATCCTGACAGGAATAAGCATTATGTGAGAACAGTGTCTCCTCTTTATTCGTGCTTGTGCCTATCTGAGGATAGTGTTTTTTTTTTTTTTTTTTTTTTTTTTCTTGGAAATCGTCCCTCCACCTCCTGTCACGGTCAATTGGAATTGCTGCAGGACACATTTCCTGCAGATCTTTTCTATGGTGCTTTTTGTTTTGTTCTTTTAATTGAGCTGTAATTCCCTTAATAGTGCCAGGTTCAGGAAGTGAACCTCATTAGCTAATAATTTGTTTTTCAATTGTGACAATGCAAGTCATGAGCCAGTCTATAGTCAGCACTCAGTAGCGAAAACCTTAATAGTTGTTTACATAAAATAATTTTAACTAAGATAGCTCTGAAAGAGCATTAGTGCTTTTTTTTTTTTATCTGTGCCCGAGTCTCACCTGATCCATGAGCTGATCAACTCTGTAAACCAGATGGAAACCATTTAGGGCTGTTTTTCTTCCACAGAATGTGTTTTGTTTTGTGTCTTTAGCCAGCTGAATCAGCTCACAGACACATCAGAGCTGGTGGGGAGGAGGGTATGAATTCACAGCCTGAAGCAGCACTACCCTTTTTTTGACAGATTGAAAATAATAATTAAAACAACAACAAAACAAAACATGACCATTGTGTCTAAGGCTTTTACCACTGTTTTTCTCAGGCAAAAGGAGACTTTTAACTCCGGTCTTAAGAGGTGATTCTAGCAGTGATAGTTTGGATATTCTTATTGAGTAGAATATAACCAGATCATTTGTTCAGCTTTGTGGAAGATACCCAGTCATTATATGGTCATAATTAGTCACAGCTAGACTTTATTTTTTTGAAATTTTCTCTGAAACCTGTAGCTGTGTCCACATATATATAAATATATACATTTTAAACTCTGATTTTACTTTTCTGGTAGGAGAAACCCATTGGGTTGATGATGACTGTGAAGAGATAAAAACTCCTGAATGTCCAGCAGGGTAAGTGCTTTGTTTGCAACCCCAAAGCCAAGTGCAGGAAGGCCAGTGGTCCAGCACTCTGAACATCATGTTTCTGAACTGGCCCTGTAATGCCTTTGCTGAATGGTTATGAGTTGGTTGCTTTCCTGCGCTTCACCATTTGTACAATTGGGCTGATAATATTGCAACTCATTTGTCTTAGAGCTGTTGGATGAGTAGGGGTGTATGAGGGCCTACACTCTTGTCATTTGATCACCTGCTGGTGGGTTTGCCTGTTTCACTTATGAGTGTAGGGAAGGTAACCAAACTCTCTTGAAGACTGTGGAGATCTTTTCCTGATTTCACTAAAATTCAGCCTGAGCCACATATGAACGCAGCACAGGTCATTTTTAAAAACTGAATTTTTTAATTGTTAATGCATTTTTTTTAATTGAAATTCATTATTTTTTTTATAGTATAATACATACTTCTTCCTAAGTGAAAAGATTTCAAAATTGCAATGGGGATATAGCCTTGATTTAGAATAACAAGCACAAGAATAGCACTGAAAATGTAAGCACTTCTGAAACCAGTTGGCTTACTGTTATGCTTAAAAGTAATCAAATGGTTAGGTGTTATGTCGGGTTGCAGCTCAGTCTGTGCTGCCAGGATAGCTTGGAGGAGATAGGAGCTTCTACTTCTCCCAGTGACAATTTCAGCTTCTTACCCCTGCAGCAGGTGATCCAGGCACGCCTGTCCAGGACACATCTCTGCCTGCTTGGGTTCAAATCCAAATAGAAGTAGCAAATAGAAGTACAGTAAAATAGCATGAAATATCATAATCTTTAGTATATGAGAATGTTCTATACCTCATGGAGCTCACACAAAATGCTACATGGACTTTTGTTTGTAAAGAGAGAAGACCAGCTGTCATAAAATGTGGTTTTTAATTAGAGATTGTGTGATAGGGTGGGTACTCATGCATACCATTTTTATTTATTTATTTTTTTCCCTCTTCTCCATCTCTATCTGTAAACATTTGCCTTTTTGGGCTGCTCAGAGAAAATGTCTTTTATGTTGGAACTCAGCCCTTTAACTAACTGTGACCACACAACCAAACTCTGGATGTTAGTAAGCATGAAGATTATCAGTTTGTGCTGATCTGTTAAGCAAAATATTATAGATGCACAGCACATGTAGTAACTATACTTGAAGTTTGCTGGAACTTCAGTGATCAAGTGGAAATAAAAAATAATTTAGAAATGCTGACTTACGTTCATGCTGCTTCAATTCTTCAGCTTTGTTCGTCCTCCTTTGATCATCTTCTCTGTTGATGGTTTCCGTGCATCATATATGAAGAAAGGGAACAAGGTCATGCCCAATATTGAAAAATTGAGTGAGTACATCTGTTTTACTACAATATATAATAGACAATCTTTTTGCAGTTCAGTTGTTTTCATTGTGTATTGAGCAACAAAAATCAGCATGGTGCTGGTGGGTAGAAGGGCTGTGTCAAATGCAGGGCTCTTCTGATTCAAGGGTCTAATAAAGATATATATATTTTTTGGTGTCATCCTCCCAAAGCAAAATGGCAGAAGTCCCATTTGGTTTAGATGATATCACTTGGGGGCTTGAAGCACCCTGACTAAAGCAGCACGCAACAAAGAGTGGGGAGAGAGCTGCTTTGGGGATTGCAGATGAGAATCGGTGGTGTTAATTTGGTTTTGTCAGCAAAGAAATGATTCTTCAGTATGTGATATGTGTCATGCCCTCTTACAGGCTAGTTGGGAGGTACCCACAAAATGTTCCACTTGAGTCACAAATGTTAAAGACATGGCTCCTGGTTTTTGTGGTGTACTGGAGGCACTGTATATTTGAGCTTCTCAGTATAGCATGGTAGTTAGTGTGTGTGCCCATACCCTTGAAAAGCATGGTGGTTTTTTTGTTTGCGTGTGTGTTTGCTGGCTCTTGTATTTGTGTAGCCATCTGTGGAGCTGTGGCCAAAGCCTATTGTGAAACTCCAGCCTTAGTATATTTGTCACTTAAAATTAGCCTGTGATTTCTCAAATTGTTTTACTTAACAGCAAGACACTTCCACTGGCTATGGACACTGAAAGGAGGCTAGCTTAGAAAGGAAGACAATCCATGGAAATCTAGCTGGTTTTGTAGTGCTGGCTGCATTGTTTCACTGGTTTATTGCGAAGTGCAAAGAGTGTGTGAGCAGATTTACCACTGTCCTGCGGGAAGACTTGCCAATGTTAAGCAGCAGAATGTTCATTTAAATTGGTTAAAATTTAACCAGTTTCTGCAGCAGTTTGAGTTAAAACAAATGATTCCCTGTATTTTTGTTTTTCATGTCTCAGACCTTCACTTGCTAATGTTTGCATTCCCCATTGATTTTTCAGGATCTTGTGGAACACATTCTCCTTACATGAGGCCTGTCTACCCTACAAAAACCTTCCCCAACTTGTACACCCTTGCTACTGTAAGTCCCTGGGAAGGAGTTTTTGTTGATAAAATATTGCACTTAATTGGAAATGTGGGTTGTGGGAAACAAGGTTTTTTAAAATAAAACTGCTGTCTATCCTTTTCTGCCTTCAGTTATGTTAAGTATATTTTTTCAGTATTTTGAAGTTCTGAGATAAATTGTTTCTCACTATTATGCAAAGCATTACAACTTTCCTGGACTTTCTTATGCCTGTTTTTGCAGTTATTTGTACTGCTCTGTAATTACAAGTCATGGTTTTTCTAGGGGGGGGAGGGAGTCTGAAATTCTACCCAGAATACAGCCAGTAGTTGTTCCTTCATCGGAGTAGCTGAAGTCAGTAGGGCTGTCTTAGCAGCCACCTTAAAATTTACAGCTGCTGAGTGTGTCTGGATGCTTCATTGGCTCTGCAGAAAAGAAGCCATCACTTCTGTGCTGTGGTGGCACGACTGGTGGCCAGGCTGTCCCCAACCTGGGATGCACATGCTCCTTATGACAGTGCTCCTGAAGCAGCAGCCATGTTTTTCCATTCGTTTTCTTCCTGCAGCCTCTGCACTAATGTTAACTCAAAATAGAGAAGGGGATGGGAGAGGGTGGAGAGAAAGGGAGAAGAGAAGAAACCTCCTAAACCACCTTTACTGATGGAGAAATTGTGATACAAAGCCTCTGGGTTTACATCACAATTTTGGTGACTTGCTTTGGTTTCTTCTTAGAAATAACTCTTATCTCACAGAGGAACTGGTGCAGATAAAATATTATCAATGCAAAGTGTTACTCTTGGTACGAGAAAATTAATTACTGTTTCCAGAAAGGGAATTCATGAGGAATTCAAGGGGAAATGAAAGTTCAAATCAATCTTCTTCTTTTTTTTTTTTTTTTCTTACTTTTGATGACCTCAAACTAACTTTTAACCAGTGTGAAGATAAAGTATCCAGTATCAGAAGTTTTTTTGCCTTTTTTTTTTTTTTTTTTTTTTTTTTTAGTACAATTCAGTCATCTGCTGCTGTTTTTGTTGCTACAGTCAGTTTTATATGTGCTTATCTTAAAGTTAAAAACTTTTCTGGTGTGCACTTACAAAGACACCTATTTTAATATAATTTAGCAGTATTTTCAGATAGCTATGGGGAACTGGATCTGTGTGCATTAGGGTTTTACTAATTAATCTGCTTCTGCACAAAGGGACTCTATCCTGAATCACATGGAATCGTTGGCAATTCGATGTATGACCCAGTGTTTGATGCCAGCTTCAGTCTTCGAGGGCGAGAGAAATTCAATCACAGATGGTGGGGAGGTCAACCAGTAAGTTTCAGATTCCCTCCTCCTCTCTCCTTCCTCCCTCCCCTCCCCTTGTGCTGTGGAACATAGCCAATAATAATAATAATTAAAAAATACATCTGTGAACAATTTGTACCTAATCTCCCCATGGCTGGCCCTGTGTCTATCAATTTAATGTAACATTTTGAGTTGGCTTTTGCTTTTCAGAATAATAAAGCCATTGATTATGGAGGGGTGCTTGTGTTGATAAGTATAAACTAGATGTGGCTAGGAAAAACCCTCACTTTAGGTAGTAGTTTAACACAAATTACTATATTTTCATCACCGTGGCATAATGTTTCCTTTTCATTATGGGTTTCTCAGGTTTTCGTCCTAGTAATGTTCTTGTGGCAGTTTTAGTATTAATGTTCTGTCAGAGCAGCATGGCACAATTTCATAATTATTATTTGTTAAGTCCACAAGTGAACGCTGTTGCTTGACTTGCTGCAGAGGTCACAGAAGTTTGTGAATTAATTTCTGCCTTGAACACAGCAATGGTGGCTGAATGGGGCTCTCTCTCTTAGGTTAGTGTTGCAGTTGGTTTTCTCCAGCTCTGAATCCTTATTTTGGGCAAGGAAATAGCTTCTTTCTAAGGTTTCAAAGAAAAGGTCCCTTTGCTTCTGCTGGGCTTTCCCCCGTTAGTGGTGCGTGGTGTGGTGGCTTGCTTTAAGCTGCCACCAAAAATGGGTTTACGTTAAATTAGTAAGTTTTACTTGCAAGCAGCCAAAGTGCACGAATGTATTACTGCACTGATTGCTTGGGGGACTGTAGTTTAAAAACTTCCTGACCAGTCAACCCAGAAAAAAGGTGGGGTAATGGAGGTAGAAATTGGAAGGAGATTTGGAACACCATAATGTGTCATTGATGTATGCTCAAGTGATCGGTGTCATCCCCCAAATCCCAGGAGACTAAAAGAAGTTACTCAGATGGTTTTAGGCTTAGCAAGCGTGTGTGTTATTTGTCTGCATGTGGTTTTAGTCCACAACAAATGCAAGACAAGGCAATTTAGAGCTGCAGGCAGATGTGTGACAGGCAGATGTCTCTGGCTATAGCTGAGCCAGAATGAGGTATTTGTGCTCTTGTTAAATTAGTCAGCAGTGGTCGCTCCCTTGCACAGCTATGACCTGGGTTAGCTTTTAGCATGGGTTGTGCGGGGGAGGAGAGGGTGAGAAATGTACCTGGTTATCTTCCTAGATGTGAGCAAAGAAGCAGGATCAAAACTAGGAGCAGTAAAAAGGGGACAGGAGGTAGCCTCTTCTCCATTGTAGCTACAGCCAGTCACATGCCTAATGGCAGCCACACTTGCTTCAGTCAGACGCTGAGCTCATAGACAATATTGAGGCTCAACACCTGCTTTACAACTTGTTAAGCAGCCGCAATTTAATTGTGCCTTGCAAATTTAATTGTGTGCCTTACCTTGGCCAAATTTAGGTGGGAATTACTGGGAATCTAACTTCTGGGGGCTGTGCAAATGTCTCTCTGAACTGCCATATTTAAAAATTTCAATACAAGTCTATGTATATTGCATCACCTGTGGTGTTGAGTGGGGGTATTGGGTAATTCCAATTCCCACCCATTAGAAATACCTTTGCTGTTGCAAAGAATAACAGTCACTCTGGATTGTAAACAAGGGTCATGAAAAATGTCAGCTGAGAAGAGCTTGAGGAAGTTACACAACTGTGGATGACCATAAGCCGGAAAAAAAAATTCTCAGAGGATAGGGGGAGTGTTGCATATGCAAGTAAGGATGATAAAATGAAACAGCTGATCTGAAGAAGTGTTAGAATGCAAAAACACTGGAATCATGTAATGAGCTGGAAATATCCTTGGAGAATTGGAAACACATGCATAGAGGAAGGACTATAACTGAATCCCCACACACTTGATGTGAGGAGAACCTGTAAGTTAGGCAAAGCAGATAGAGTAGCCATAATGTAAGAAGATAGGTGATCTCTTGCAGAAATGTTATGACATAAATGATCCCATCTCTGACATGGAGGAAATGCATGTTTTGCATATCTTTATTAGCAAAATTAAGAAAGCATGAAGATAAACTACAAAAATTCAGAGAGCATAGATTTTGATGACAGAAAAAAAATCTCTCATCTATATGTAGATAAGATACAGTTCCTTTCTAAATCCTGTTTATAATTTTATATAAATATCACATTGATAAAAACTGCCAGAAGTAGCTGGTTAGTCAAAGACAAGACAGTAAAATTAAGGGGGATGGAGGGGAATCTTTTCTGCATGTCACAAATTTGTATTCATTTTAGGTCCTGGGTCTCAAACTGGAGTACTCAACTTCAGAGGCACTTAATTTGCACAGAACTGGGAATTTTTATCCAAAACTACTCATTTTCCCTAGGAAGGCAGAAAAAAAATCCTGCATCCCCAGCTTCATGTTATAACTAAAACGGACAATGTCTGTGACAGTGTCTATAACTTAAAGACAATGTCATTGAAAGTTGATCATTCCTGAAATACTTTCTTCATCCTGGAAACTGACCACTGACCTACTGTATGTAGCTTTGTTAAAATATGTGGCTTATGTTGTTGTTGCCTTTTTTTTTTTTTTTTTTTTTAATTGTTCTTGTAGTGAGTGTTTTGTTGGGAAGAAACCAAATTAACATCTGATTTCATGAGGTTTGGCAGATGAGTAGATGAATGTTTCCATGCCAGGAATTATGAGAAATTAATTTTAAGAGCATTAGGAAAAGGAGAAGGAGGGAGAAGATAGCTTTGGAAGTGTTTTGAGATCCTCTAACTGATGGGGAGGCTTCTTGAAATATGTCTTTCTGATTTAGTACTAAACCTTGATTTACTGCACAAGCTTAAAAACACCTTGTTTTTAAGACAAAAGCGTTTGACAGGAAACAGCCACGTAACTACTCCTTGTTGTATTGCTATGGCATCTCACAGAAATGGTGAGCATCAGGGCCTGTGCTCTCAAAGGAGAAACAAACTTCACTGTTCATTTTTCATGACACTGAGACTTAAATCCAAGTAACTTCAACCACTGAAGTCAAGAGCTTAAATTAAGTCCCCAGCTGCCTTTGGCTTCTGTTTGGCAGAAGTTTTCCATGTCTTTATTTGATGTAGCAAGCTTAAACTTACACTACAGGCAATACTTTGCTTTTCTTAATTATATTTCATGATTATTTGACTTCCCCAAGATCAGAAGATGACAGGTATAAAACCATATTTTTATGAGGACTGTAGTTCATTAGGACAGAAAGTCCCCTTGAGAAGGCTGCCCAGCTGTTACTTCAGTTTGCATCCAAAGATCACAGAATTGCAGGTGTTGGAAGGGACCTCAAGAGATCATCGGGTCTAACCCCCCTGCCAAAGCAGGTTCCCTAGAGGAGATGAGTCTCTTTTCAGAAATCTACAGGCCTCTAAGATTCTGTCTAATTATTTGATAGGCCTCTTGAACCAAAATATTCTGTATGGGCAGGAGAGAATTCTTAGTTGTCAAGACTTAATTTGTTTGTGTCGTATTAAGAGTAAGGCATGTGGAAGCCATGACTCCACCTTTTACCTTGTTGGCAGGCAAAGTGCAAATGGTGCAGGTGTAACATTTGGCTCCATCATTCCAAATTAATTCTGTATGCCTTCACCAATCTTGTACACATTTGTTGGGAAACTCTGTAATGACCCCTCCCCAACTCTGGCTAAGCATGGAAGGGATTTCCCATTCATGAATTGTCTCCTCTCAGCCACAGTGGGTGTCCATGCAACCTCTGCTCCAGACATGAATTTCCGTCCCTGGCTGGAGAGTGTGTTTGCACAATTGTCCCCGAGGGCCAGGCCTCAGAGCTGTCCCTCCCATCGACCCTGACCTGAGGTGTGCCACTGCCAGTTCTTTGGTGATGCAACAAGTACCGGGCAGCCTTTGCACATTTAGGGGCGCTTATTTATTCTTGAAATGTTAAAAGTAGGGAGATGCTGCATTTTCTGTGCAGGTTTTCAAAGGCAGTTCCACAGCTATCTTGAATAATTTTCTTTGTATTATTTGTGTGAACATGTGTCTAGTGATCAAAAAAACAGAGAACCTGGGACTTGCATGTTGCATGTGGCACAGTCAACTGAAGTGTTGCTCAACCTCTCCATTTTTTGGCTATAAATAAAGGAGAAGAATTGTAGTCTTTCAACAAAGAAGATATAAAATTTATGGTAATTTAGCTTACTTGGGATGTTTGGTATACGTCTAGATAATCATGTATATTACAGTTTGGGACATTTATCAGTTGAATCTGTGGTCCCATAATTTAAGAGGTCATTCTGTGTTGAAAAAGTTAGAAAAATTGTGTCCAATTCCTTCTTGACACAATACGAAAACTGGTTAATTTTTTTTTTTTTTCTTCCTTTAATATTGCCTTCTTCTCTGCTTGAACATTTTAATTCAGAAACATGGTCTTTGTATAGCTTGCAATACTATAAAGTCATATCCCATATGGAAACCTAGGGTGCACATCAGACATACTTAAACTGCTGACTATAAAATTCTAACACATTAACAGTTAAAACCAAAGTATTTACATATGGCAAATAAATTACATAAGCTCACAAATGGTACTGACCTTGCAATTCCTAACACGGCAAACTTTATGATAAGTGACCTGAACAGATGTGACCGGCTACAGTGCATATATAACACATTGCATTTACATGCTCAGTGCTGGAACATCTAGGATTAATTAACTTTAGGACTGTGGCTATAACCAACAAAGAGGAAATGAACCAATAACTACTATTCCATTCTTAATTTTGATTGTCCTGGATGGAGAAGGTGGAGAGGGCATCAGCTAAATTTTTCTTTTCTACCCTATGTAGATTGACAGTATAGGCTTCACGTTAGCCTGGGAGAAGCACTCTGACTTGCACTCCATCTTGAAAGTCAGTGAATTTAATTCAGTGACACTGAGAGATGCTCTCTGGTGATTGCTAATGGTTTAGAATCTAAAGTTGGAAAAGACCTCCAAGAACATCTGGTCCAACCATCACCATACCATCAATGTCACCCACTAAACCATGTCCCTAAGCACCACATCCAACCTTTTCTTGAACACCCCCAGGGATGGTGACTCTACCACTTCCCTGGGCAACCTGTTCCAATGCCTGACTGCTCTTTCTGAAAGGAATGTCTCCTCATTTCCAACCTAAAGCTTCCCTGGCGCAACTTGAGGCTATTCCCTCTAGTTCTATCACTAGTTATCTGCAAGAAGAGGCTGACCCCCCAGCTTCCCACACCTTCCTTTCAGGTAGCTGTAGAGATCAATAAGGTTTGCCCGGCTTTTCTGCTGGAGTTAATATCCTATACTGGATAGTAGGAAGTAAACTTGTGTGCTCCCATCAGCTGCTCCAGCTGACAGTCTGTTGTGTAATTTTAGCTAACTGGTAAAGGGGCTGGCTACGAAGGGCAATTCTGATAGAGAGGTAGCAACTGCTGTCACTATGTTCACCAGTGATAACTGTCACAGCTCTAAAACACACTAAAACTTTGCTTTAAAGCTTGGATAATGTGGATGGAAACGCTTCTACCTGGATGACTGCTGCTGCTGCTTTACTTGCTATGAGATGTCTCGGCAAATATTTTGTTGTGGTGTAGTGGTGTTAGTTGTGATGTTGAATCATACTGAGTTTTATTACTTCACCTTTAAATAAACCAAAGGCTTTTATTTTTTTTTCCTTTTTTTTTTTTTTTTTTTTTTTTTCTTATTAGAAAAAAGGGGGAAGTGTCCTGTACTACGTCTTGTAACCCTAGGTTGAACCAGGCTCTGCCTAGCAAAGTCACGATGGAATCAATTCAGACTCACTTCTCAGATGTTGTGTCAGATATGGGCTTATTTGACTTGTTGGTCTTGGACTTTAACGGATCACTGTCTTAGCTGTTGAGATTATTTTAAGTGCAGCAGACACCTTTCCTCATCCAAATAGTTAATGCCAGTGTAAATTGCTGCATTCGCAAAGTGAAATACTTGGGAGCAGGGAGGGTGCAGTTTTTCCCTGTCTAAAGCCTGTCTGGGTGCCTTTGGAAGGGACAGTACTGCTCTCCCTTTACTGCTCGCCTAGGAGTGCACAATTAGGGGTGATCTCTGCTCAGATCACATGGGAAAGATTGTCAGACCCTGCAGCCTGATATAGAAGAAGCTTTTCAAGGACTGTCACAACACTTATATTACCCATTTTTCTGCCTTTTTGAAAAGCTGGTTTAAAACCTAGCAGTAGTCACTCTACAGGCTTGTCTCTCCTGCTACCCAAACTTGGATGAGAGTTAAGAGAAGACTTTGCTTTATTTTGCCTTTCTTTACTTCTTTGGTAAGAGCTTTGCAGAAGCTTTCTAGAATAAGAGAGTCTTGCAAGAGTCCCTTGGTAAAGCCCTGTGTGTCTTCGGCCCTTGTGTGCAAGTGGGCAGTGGATGGCTGCTTGCACTGCTCCCTGGTCTAGATGGTGTTCATGCTGTTTCATGTGGCACACATGAAGCATGCTGTATGCCCCACTGGAATAAAAAATAGCTACTGACTTCTTGCAGGCAAGCAGGGCATCTTGGCAATGTACACTGAGCCTAATTATTCATCTGTCAAGATGACTACTGTTTTACTCACTTGGCCAGAGAAAGGGTGTCTTACAGCACATGTTTAAAATCACTGTCTAAAACAGACAGCGCTGTGGTTGATTTTAGCATGCTAACAGGCAGGAGCAGCATGGGACAGCTTCAGCTGCTGAGGGTGGGACCTGGCAGGTCTCATTTAGTCAACAAGAGGCAGACAGGACCACCTGGGCCTGTGCAGTCCAAAGCACTAGAAAGCCAAACTAGAGTTAACAGATGGTAAATCCAAATATTGAATTCCCTGGACTTAGTTTGTTGGTACCTTCCCAAAGATATCTGCAAAATTATTTAAACTTTGCAGAACACAAACACTTTCAAAGAAAAATAAATCCACTGCAGCTCTGGAGGGACAATGGTTTTCCAAGTACAGCAAGACCAAAGAACATAACAGCAGTGGAGCTGACACTCCTACTAAATTTATATTTGACCTCTCTTCTCTGCCATGGCAAGGGTTCTGCTCTAGGAATAAATCTATAGTGCAACGGAACATGTATTTGCTTTAAATGTTGGCTCTTTTTCATGTGGAATGCCCAAGAACCACTAATGAATATGGAGTAGCTCCTGTCTTAGTTAGACACGGGGTCTGGGCTGAGGTTATACACCCTTTGCGACAGAGATGACACAAACGAGCTTGTGGATGTATCATTGCATTACAGTCACACCTCTGACTACAGCATATGGCTTCCAGCTTGAAGGCATCCTTGCTTGTCTCTCTTCAGGTTCACCTGCATTTTTATGTCCTGTCCTGTCAGTGCTGGTCTGTCAGCATTTGAAAACAATCTTCCTGTTGTTCAACAACTCAAAACCAAATTCCAACATAATTGCAAACCCGTGGTCATTCTTCTCTGGTTATTGCTGCATTTATGTATTAAACAACTGATTCTATAGAGTTACCATGGATGTATTCTTCCCTGGAAAAGAGGGTACATTACTAAAAAGTTAGAATGTAATGAAAACACATTCTTCTGTAGCTGTGATTTTAAATTAACTGGATTGAGTCCAGTAAGATTTGGAAGAGTAAAAGATGCAGAGATAAGTTAAGAAGTGTATCCAGGGCACTGGAAAGGAACAGATGATCAATTTCCCATTAATTACGAGCATAACAATATCCATATTTGGTTGCAATTAACTATAGCCTCAGTGCAGAAATGATCTTTCATTAGACTCCACAAATTTATTTCAATTAAGACTAATGCATGAATAATTTAGGCATGACATTTGGATAATTCATGCCCAGATGACAGTTTATAAGTGCCTGTTTGAGCAAGGTAGAGTATCCTTGAATGTACTTTTGAAGGGCTGATTTAAAATAAATGAAAGATTTTGCAATTATTGAGGAAGGGAACTGTGCTTTGGCTTAAATGGTCATGAAATGTATAAAGTATAGTATGCATAAGTAACAACATGGGAAAACAATTTTCTAGTTGTATGTGTAATGTTGGCCTTTAAGTCTTTGCCACTTTTGAAATAGGTTTTAAAATAATTTGGTTATTTCCTTGCAAAAGAAATTCGGTCCTGCTAGGCTACAAATGAAATGTCAGGAAGGTCCATAATTAGATATTCTCATTCCCTTGCCTTGTATAGGTATACTTAGGAGAAAAAAAAAAAAAAAAAAAAAAAAGAGTGTGATGAGGATAACCAGAGGTATGGTGTGGCTTTCATTAAAGAGAGATCAAACAAATGAATGCTATTCTTGCTTGAAAAAGAATAGAGGGGGATTATAGGTGAGGTTTAGATGAAAATGATGAATGTTTTATAGAAGAAGAGAAAGAATTAAGAAATGGGAATAGTACTGTAACCCCTGTGAGACTGGCAGGTTTAAACAAAACAAAAGAAAAATATACTTACTGGGTGTGATTACACTGTAGAACTTGCTGCTACAAACTGTTTTACAGCCATAAAAATAGATGGATTAAAAAATAAAATTGAAAAGTTCATGGAGATTGTTTCTGTCATTTCCACATTGTGTGTGCACAAATAGCTCTTAAACTCCTGTGGAGGAAGGTGCATAGGGAAAGAGGGATCTTTATACAGAGAATCTATATATAGACCCTGATGAGTATTGAGCTGTGTTCTTTCCTAACAGTATCCTCTAAAACTTAAACACTAAAGGGCTCAGGTGAGATGTGGTCTGCTTCATGAAAATGAAATGGGGTGGGGTGCTTAAGAAATTCCTGGCTATGTATCTTAATTCTCTGCATTAAAAGTATCAAAGATTTAGGGGTGAAACTGTCTACAATGCAGCAGCTGATCCACTGCATAGGTTTGTCACTCCATGAGTTCGAATTAGGAATGGAGGCTGGAGCCTGCAATTTTTATTTCTAGGCTAAGGTTAGAAGAATGTGCCTTGAAAACATTTTATTTTGATTTCAGAGAGTCATTAAAGATCTGAACATATTCTAATCCTTTTATATTTTCCTCATTAGATTTGGATTACTGCAGCCAAGCAAGGGGTGAAAGCTGGCACATTCTTCTGGTCTGTGTAAGTGCCCTCTATTTTCTGGAGATTTGTAAATCAGAATTAATTCAGTGCAAATATTTATTAATTGTTTTCCTTCCTCTAAGCATTTGGTAGCTGCCCAGTTGGAGACTGTACCTGTAAGCCTCCCTTGTTTCATTTGTGCAATGTTTCTGATACCTAAAGTTAATGCTACGGTTTGCTACTTTAAGTTTATACACTGATTTTTAGCAGTTGTTTGAAAAAAAAAGTGTGACAGTCAAAAATTTCTTTCCTTCTTTTGACTATGTGTTATTTTGCCTTTTAGTATTGCTGACAAAGTCTTCTGAGACCTCTGAGTATTTGTGGAAGACTCTCTTATTGTCTGCATGTCATTTGACATCAACAGCCTAATTGACTCACTCATTTTACAATCCAGCCTGGCCTTTGAATAAGATATCCAGTTCCCATTTCTTAAAAGACAGCCTTGAGGATCTTTGCTATTTATTCTGCTGTTTAATGTTTCTGAATTAGTTTCCCTTGTCCCAACTAAGACGTGTCTTCCTAACTAAAAATGAACATTTTTATCAGTTCTGAGGAATTCACGTGGATCAATCTCTGTATTTTATTTTAGTGACAGAATTGCAGAAGTGAAGAAAATTAGCAAACTGTCAAGATTACAAGTACTGTTGGGGTTTATTATTATTTTTAATTCCATTAGGAGTAATGCTCTTTGCTACTCTCAATATCATATAACATGTGGAGGGAATAATAAAATTTACCATGTACAATGCTTAGGTTTAGGCTTGCAAGACAGTTACCTGACAGAGCTTCAGTTTGGTGTTCTACAAAACGCAGAAATTCTTGCAATTCCTAAGCACTTATAACTACAGAATCATCATAAACACATGGGCTGATGCAAGCTTGTGGATATAAAACGTTAGGGAAGGTAACAAAGGTTATGTTGTATGTATGTCACTAATAAGAGTGGTTCAGCCACTTTATGTATGAATGAAATATATCCTTCTTAAAACTGTATTATTTAATTTGGGGCATGGAATGTTTTGAGGGAAAATTTTCAGATAAACATTTTAAGGAAAATACTAGTGTTTAAAAACATCTTAGTCTCAAATGAATTAATTGAAATAATGGATTTTTTTTTCCAATTTGTGCAACTAATGAGTTTCAAAACTGGGCAATACCTAACATTATTATTCTGCCTTATGATATTGCCTAGTTTGCATAGTTATTTTACAACTGAAAGTTTTCTGTGTCACTGGAGACTGATGACCACTGTTGCTGTATAAAGCATTAGAAAGTAACTTGTTTCAATATGGCTGTTGGCATCTATATTTCTCTGTAAAATATGCTAAAATGATTAATTTGATTCAATTTGGTGAATCTAAGATGGTTCTAAATGATTCCTGTCTTGGGATTGTGCAATTAATCTAAAAGAATCTGGACCAACAAATGTTGTCGTATTATAATAATTGCATGGTCACTGATTTGCAGAGCTTTCTTAAGATGAGGTATTTTAAAATATAACAGCTGTTTATAAGTTTAGTCATTCTCATAACATGAATTTGGCCTTAGCAGCCAAGTTAAAAGTCTCAGGATACAAAAAGTGAAATGGGATGAATCTGTTCTGCAGAGTGAGAAGTTGTAAAAGTTGTGTGAGTCACTGTGCTGATTGCCTGATATTTCAGATGGCTCTGGTTTGATTTGCACCAACTTAACCCTACATTTGGTTATTATTAAGTCAATGGGAACTTTTCCAATGTCTTCAAGACTAGCATTTAGTCTTGTACTGATGTGAGCAATGTAATGGTTTTTATTCATGCCAGCTATCCAATGGCAGCACCATGGTGCATAAAAGCAGTTCATCTGGGTTAAAGCTACCAGAATGATGCATTTTCTCTGTTATTTATAGTGCTTAGATTTTCTAACTTGGGTTCTGGCTTCATTTATGAACTTTTAATCCTCTTTGTTTTGGAGTATGTGGACATAAAGGAGACCTGAAATGATTGTTTGCAAAATAAGAATCAGTACCAAACAAGAAGAAAGAAGATACAACTTACTAAAAGGAAAAGACATTATTATGATTGATTTTAATCACATTAGAACCAGTTCTTAGCAAGGCTGTTTTGATGCTTTTTTTTGTATTCTATGATAACAAGGCATATTTACATTTTCTGGTCTAGTGTCATCCCTCACGAGCGCAGAATATTAACAATACTGCAGTGGCTGACCCTTCCGGATAATGAAAGGTAATTCAACCTGTTGTATTACTGCTAGCTTGTGCTCTTCTAAAAGTAGCTGGAAGAGCAAGGGGAAATTTAATTTTGCTATGCTATCATTGAGTTAAGGATTTTTTTTTTTTTTTTTTGCCATTGCTGTTGCTTTTTGTTTGTTTTTGTTGTTTTGATCCCAGCTTTTAACCATCAGTGTTTTGATTCTTCTCAACAAGCATATCATATGAATTTATTTGCTATCTTGAAGCATTTAGTTACATGGATTAAGTTGGATTGTTTTTATCCTGATGAGTCTAATATGGTTTAACAACCTTATTATAGGCAATGGCAGTTGCAGTACTGGACCCTGAGGACTGGGAAAATTTTAAGATTTTAGTTATGACTTTTTTCATATGCAAGTTTGCACACGCTGCTGGCTGCAAAGCTCAGGCGAGCTGCTGTTGTGATCCCTCTCACAAGACTAAGAGTGTGTGTCCTCAGATGGTACCCCAGGTGCCTCCCTGCATGTGTTCTGGGATTTAATAAAGTTGTAGAACAACTAATTGCTTAATCATACCATGGAAACATATGACTGAGAAACAGTTCTTTTTCCATAAAGTCAACTCTCCTTGCAAGGTCGGCTTGATTTGACCTGGCAGGTCTGGGGCTTTTTGTTGTTGAAGGAAAGCTGTCCTGAACAAGGCCTTTCTTTCTTTCAGGCCTTATGTTTATGCTTTCTACTCTGAGCAACCAGATGCTGCTGGCCACAGATATGGTCCTTTCAACTCAGAGGTTAGTACAGATTTTCTTCTGTAGAAAAAGCACACGTATTGAACGCATTTTTGGAATAATTGCCACTGCTCAGGAGTAATATTTTTAGCAAGTTTTTTCACTCATTTCTGCAGTATGCATCCCTTCTGCCAGAGAAAGCAAAGTTATTGTTTAAGGACTTATCCTGTGAGGTTCATTTCTGAGAAGGAACAGCACATGCCTTTCAGTAGTCTGTGTCTCTGTGTGATATGAAAATGCACGTGGAAAGATCTCTGTGGCAAAGATGAGCATAGAAATGGGTTCAACAGCAGAATTTAACGTTCCTCCTAGAATTTATCCTTCTTAAAAGTAATAAAACTATAATGCAGAAAATACTGAGGAAAAATGCAGAAAAGAGAGAAGTTTCTGTAAAGCTGACAGCTTGCAGTAGCCAAAGTAATAATTCCAGTTTGTCATGAGCTGTAAAAAGCTGCTATTTCCAGTTTCATATAGACCCTAGAGGGGTTCAGAAAGTTTTGCCAATACCATTCCCTCAAGGCTGGACTGTTGAGTTTGGAAGAAGTTTTGAAGCACCGTAAGGTATTTTAATGAAAAATGATGTGTAAAACACTGCAGTAGTTTAACCCCTTGTTTGGGCTTTGGGTAGCTGACCCAATGAGTCCCTGCCAACATGGTCCAGGCTACAAGAACTCAGACTATGCAGTTGTCTGGGATTTGTGGGGAGGGAAAGTAAGTTCTGCACCAAAATATCTTATTGCTTCAGGTGGCTGGGGGCTGACCATCTGGCGAAGTTCCTTAGTCTCAGTGAAAGCAAAGGCCTGTAGATTACAGTCACAAGGCTTCAAGAGATTTCATAACTGTTTTTTAAAGGGTAAACAAATGTTTGCAAACCTTTGAAAACTGAGTTACCTACCCTTTGGAAGGTAAAACTAATCTCCTTGAGCAGCCATGTACCCAGCAGTTTCTTACTTGTTTGCTGTGCATCTGTTATCTTCCTCTACTGGAGAAGAGAGTAAAGAGAAGAAGCATTAAATCTTTTTAATATGCTTGAGTTATGTGGGCTGCTCAAACAAGTTTGCAGTGATTATGGATTTGCTGTGGGTAGCATCCCTGCTGGAGTATGTTGAGCCATGGTCCCAGAGCAGTGGGTATGAGGAAATATTCCAAACCAGAATTGAAACAGTGTACTGGACAGGAAGAAGGAATCCCTTTTCTGGATATCTGGTGCTTAAAATCTACCCAAACTTCAGCTAAATTGACAGGCATTAATATGTTTTCATGTTGTCATTTGGCTCAAGATATGGGCAATAGGAGCTGTCTGGTTCGGATGCAGTTCCAGGATACATCACTCAATGATGCTTTATAGTTCCTCTTTTTGAAGTATTACAAGTATATGTGACTTATGACTGACAACTGCAATTTTATTTATCTGTAGACAGCCACTTCTTCTGAACAGAGTTGTGGGGCTCTTCCCATGGACTTAAAGGAGAATATGAAGAAGATGACATTGAATTTGTTCTTTAAGTTCTAGCCTTTAACAAACTAGGTTAGCGCTTGATGCCGAGTAATCTAGTTTCAGGAAAAATTGTTATAAAAGCAAAAACCCACAAAGGCTTTTATTGTTTGGGGGTTCTTCTGGATCATTATCTGAATGCTGACATCTAATTCAAGGCACAGCTTAAGTTCTTAATAAGTGTGAATTAATAGCTTGTGAAAGTTTTACAAATAATTGATTTATGTCATTTGTGTTAAACATAACAAGAGCATGAAACTGATTTTTAGCAAATTGAGAACAGACTATTTAGCAGATGAGCATGTATGGGCTAGCAGTTCAAACAGTTGCCATAACTTTGTGAGTGGAAATTTAAGTAAATGAATACAGCTGTGAAAGTGTACAGATGCTGAGATTTGGGAAGGGCCTGGTTTCAGGGTAGAGAAACTAGGAAGTATTTTATGTCGTTGCTTTTGACACTTTGTTTTCTAATTTTAGGAGCTATGAAATTTACATAAATCAGATAGGAAGGAATCCTCAAAGGGATACTGAGAGCATGACCTCCCCATGATTTTTTTTTGTATACAGCTGGCAGCAGTTAGACATTTGGAGTAGTCCTGACCACTTCATTTTTCTTTGTGCAAAGGCAGATCGGTCAAACAATAATGTTTGAAAAGAAGCTTGTAACAATTATCTGCTATATTTAAGGCTTTTTATTTTTGTTTTGAAGAGTGAATATTTCATGATGATCATTTCTTGATGCATTTAGTAGACTGAGGAGTATTTTCACACCTTGGAATCCTCCAAATCCAACAAATGTCCATTAGAGTAAAGTGGGTGTTTACTAGAGCTTCTCATACCAAGTAATGTTCCAAATCTATTTGAAATGTGTAATCTTAAAGGTCTAATGGCATCCATGGCCGATAATCTACAGCTTCCAGACTCCAGCTGATGGCACTTAAAGCTTCGCAGAACATGCGCAACAGCCTTTGTACAGAGTTAAAAGCTGGGATTAAAGGGAATTAGATGCACTTAAACTTTATGGGCAAATTGCCAGTGTTCTTGATATAAATGGAATACAGATTATGGCCAGCGTCCACTATGCTCCTTTTGCATGTCCTCTAACATTATGAATTTCATTGTAAATGGAATTGGTTGTCTAGTTAGGGTGGTGTTATTTATTTATTTATTTATTATGGGACACGAATTAATTTAAGAAGTACAATAGTTCCACCGTATTTCCAGGAGTAGTTACGGGAGTTATCAAATATATGCTTGCTCTTGATTTACTTCTGCATTTTTTTTTCTTTCCCTCTGTGCTTTTGCACTTGATCTCTGTTAGGTTGGTCCATCTGGGTCAAGAAGCAGAGCTTTGGCTGGCTAGTTACCTTTGTGATGTTACAGTTCCCCTCTGTAAGCGGGGAGGGATTTGTTTCCCTCCTCCATAACTCTGTCCTGACTCTTTTCAAGCAAGACTAAGATTTGGCTGGTTAATAAGAATTTGGCTTTTTTTTTTTTTTTTTTTTTCCTCCTAGCTAACTTTTGTTTTTGAAAATAAAACACTCTAGAAATATACTACTGTAAGAGCTCTAAAACAGATTGAAATCTGGCATTGCTAAGCCGTTCCTGCTGCTCCTCTAACATGCTGTCTTGAGACGGCCATTTTCAGTGTTCAGACCTGGGTTTCCTGCGCTCGCGTGTTTCTGGCAATGTGAAGCTCTGTCTGAGCCGATTCAGAGACAGTAAAACGAGAATCCTTCCTTTTCCTGCCGCTCCTCTCATCAGGACTGCACAAAGCTTGAAGCGTTTTAAAAACAGAAAACTCTGGTGCTGCTTTATTAAAATGCCTTTCTGGAGAGAGACGAATGAGACTGGATTAGAATCTCCTTTCCAGCTGCTTGCCTTGGAAGCAATGAAACAGCATGGCAGATGGTAACATCCCCTTCCTTCCCTTCCCTGTTTATATTGCTCTGTAACCGAACAACTGTGAGAAGCTGCCTAAACACACAGAAATATCATCATAAATCACCGATTCATCTCAAGTCCACTCAGCATGCTCCATTATATGCAGCATACCATAGTAAATATCTCCTTGTAGGCATCATCTGTCACTGCCTTGCCTGCAAACCTCAGCAGTGCCAAGAGCCTGTGACTCATATAAAGTCAGTGAGAGTGGTACAGTCTAAAATTATGAGTGAGTTGATTAATGGGATAGAAAGTTTTTACAGTCATGTCTTAAAAGGGTTTTCCCTCCTCTAAGTCTATCCAGTTATTTCTGCATATATGAACAATTAACCCACATGAGATGTTGTACTGAAAGTACTAGGAAAATTAAATTCTCAAGTTGCCCACAAAGTTGCTAATAAGGCAGGTAGCAGTGCAGCTTTCACATGCTCTGCCACTAATAAATATGCCCTGCCTAGGTGATTTGAAGGATGCAAGCTCCATGATGAGTCTCATCTTTGTGGCTTTGTCCTGCAGATCTGCAGTCCCCAAACACTGGCCAGTGGGGCTCTGGTGATTTCAGTGGGGTACATGGCCTGGCACACAATGGTGGCACCTGCTGATACCTAGTGTCACTGATTCAGCCAAAAAGTATGTGTGGGAAACCCTGCAGAAAGCCATTTGGTCTGGACAGGCAGTAGTATTCATACCTGAACCATCAACGAAGTGAGATGTTGCATGTCAACCTGCCCTCTGCCCCAGGCAATTGCTAAATTTTATGCAATTAATTTTACTTACATTTAATTTACTTAAATTTTGATATTATTAATGGATTAACAGTTGATCAAATAAAAAAAATACCCATAACTATATATTTCCAAGACCAGAAGCCCCATCTATTTTCTGAAACACCAATTTCATTTGCTTTTATGCTATTTGCTCTTGTAACTGCTGTTCTGCTTTCAGTACAATTTGGTAGATTCCTCCCTAGAGAGAGACAGATACTAAATTGTTCAAATGCCCAAATTTTTGAAAAGGCCTCTATTTATGCTTCAGGATTAGCTTGCAGAGGTAGTTTTACTATCTGATGTGAGTTGAGACAGGCTTTTTTTCTGAGTCCAGACATCTCTCCCTGTCAGTACAGGAGAGTAGTTATGGCTCCCCTCTTACTACGCCTAAGAGACCTAAGAGAAAGCTTCCTCCTAAGAGGAGACAGGAAAGACCAGTTGCAGCTCCAAAGAAAAGAAGAAGGAAGGTACATAGAGTGGATCAATATTCTGCGGAAGCTCGTCGGAAGAAAGTAAGTTTACGTATGTTCCAAAATTTTATGATGGAAGTGCTACTTTTTAGGCACTTCTCTAGCTTTACTTTTTTCAACTCGAGAATTCACTCCATGTTTGAGGTTGGGACTGTGCAGACAAAACTTCTATAAATGTACTGATGGACACAAAGGAGAGCAGCCAAAGCAGACCAAGTCTTCTGGGAGCTATGTTTTTCTTGTTTCAGACTGTTTGCTTTAGGGAAAGTCATCTTAAAACCTCTTTAAAATCCAGCCATCAGCTGGAGACAAGGTCAGATGAATCCCTGGGAAGATAATACCAGTGTTGTCAGTCCTTTTGAGCTATTACAAATTCTGAAATACGTGGTAGCCTCCATAACTTCCCAACGCCTGAGAGCCTGGTGATTATTTGAGACTCAGTCTATTCATCCTGGTTGTGGAGACATCCTGAAAATATGACTCATGAAACCTAAAAGGGAAAGAACTTGTAAAAATTGTTTCAGAAATAATTATTTTAAAGGCAGTTTGTGACTTTGGAGGGCAAGGGATTCTTGATTACATGATTTCTGAATGTTAGATTGCAATAGAAGTGGTGCATAAGTCTGTTTTAACAAGACAAAGGTTAAATAGGAATTGCTTTGTTAGGAAAAAAAAAAAAAAAAGAGAAAAATGGTATTCTTCAGTATACTGTCTTTCTCCACCTTGGCACTTAGTAATCCACTGTTAGGGGGTTATAGACCCTCCCTATTTTTCTTTTTTAATTTCAGATTTTTAACTAAGTAATTCAAAAACTTCAGGAACATAAGTATTCCTCCTTTAGGCTTCAGACAAAAGCCTTGGAACAATCCACTGTATCCTAAAAATAGGATACAATACCTCTTCTCAATACCCATTTTGTTAGGTATTTTTAACTTGTTGCATGATTGAAATTAAAATAGTTATTTTGAGACAGATTCTGGAAGTGTGAAGGGGCAGACAGGGACACACAGAGTTTCAAGAACATTTAGCACAGATTTACCAGAGAGAACTTATAGCTGCTGTGGATGATATTTTCATTATTCATTGATTTACCTTTCCAAGTTATAGCCATCTGGCATAAAGTATTATAGATAATCTGTAACATTCCTGATGATGTGAGCATAAGCAACTCTTCTCCTTCCCTCCCTCTCTTCCTTTTCTCTAAATGAAAAGTTCACACAAAATTTTTGTCGCTAAAGAAATCTTCCTGATGAGTTGACTTTGAATTTATCAGTATTATTTTGGAAAAACACATCCGAGTGTTACACAATAATTGCCATCACACCTGCCATCATGCATTACCAGCTCCTTAATCTAGGACAATATTAGATATTCATCTGTCTTGAAAGGTAAAATGCTTTTCTACAGCTTTCCAGAGTCCTGATATCAGCCTATTGGGTGAAGATAGGTATATGCAATGGTTTTATTTGTTCACCAACAACTCTCTGGAAGTTGTCTCTGAGAAAAAAACATGAGCTGTAAGAAAGGCACATCAACACAAAAAATATTTGCCTGGATATGCCACCTACTGCCAGCCTTAGGTTGCAAAGATCAGTTGAGGAACAAGTTGAGTGATACAGAGTAATAAAAGATAACTGAACTTAAAAAGTGAAGAGAGAATTCAGTGGGGTGAAGAAATACTGGTGGGGGCCATTCTCTGAGCTGCGTTGAACACAGTCAAGGTAGTAAGAATGGCAGAGTGGGAAGAGGGTTTTTTTGTGTGTGTTTTTCTGTACAAGTCTTGTTTCTTTTAAGAACAGAATTTTTCATTTACATTGACTTTCTTATAGTTTCAGAAATGTCTCTGCTGACTTAGAGATGAAATTGGGAAAGAGGCTAGCTGAACAAAATTATCATCAATCATGAATCCTTGAAAACTTTGCAAGCCTCCTGACAAAAGTACACATTGATGGGAAATGCACCTGGATTTCCATTTTCCCTAAATTAGCTTTGGTTCTGAGTAAAAGTTATATTTCCTTATATGATTGGTGTTGTACAAATAGAGTCCCATAAGTTCCCAGTCACTGAAGAATCATAGAATAGCTGAGTTGGAAAGGACCCAGCAAAGATTATGGAGTCCAACTACTGGGTCCCCAAAGGACCACGCCCGGCGGCGCCCGGCCCCCAAAAAAAATAATAAAAATCAGATGATGTGTCTGAAAGCTTTGTCCAAATGCATCTTGAATTCTGGCAGGCTCAGTGCCGTGACCACTGCCCTGAGGAGCCTGTGCCAGTGCCTGACCACCCTCTGGGTGAAGAACCTTTCCCTAACACCCAGCCTGACCCTCCCCTGTCCCAGCTCCATGCCATTCCCTCGGGTCCTATCGCTGTCCCCAGAGAGCAGAGCTCAGCGCCTGCTCCTCGTGAGGGAGCTGCAGGCCTCCATGAGGCCTCCCCTCAGTCTCTTCTCCAGGCTGAACAATCCAAGTGACTTCAGCTGCTCCTCATACATCTTCCCCTCTAGATCATTTACCATCTTTTTCATCCTTTGGACACTCTCTAACAGCTTAATATCTTTCTTATACTGTGGCACCCAAGACTGTACACAGTACTCAAGCCGAGGCTGCACCAGTGAGCGGGACAATCCCTTCCCTTGACTGGCTAGCAATGTTGTTCTTGGTGCACCCCAGGAATTTCTCCTTAGTTGAGAGTGAGAAAATGCTGAAAGAGGCAATTTTCTTGTAGCTATTTTTCTTTTATTTTTCTCCCTAAACTTGAAATGTTTCATAATTCTAACAAAACTAACTACTTAGACTTTCCTAAATTAAAATACTTCAAAATCGTACCCCTTGTTTGAACGTCTTACATTTTATAGTAACTGTTCCCCCTGTTCCCACTATGACTCTATCTCCCATGAGCTGCTTCTCTGTATTTATAGTGTCATGTGGGAGATGACATTATCTGTCTCATCTTATATACGATCAGATTCATCTGACTTCAGTCCCTTAATGATTCAGGCAGAGAGAGAATTTCTAAACCATCTCTTTATGGGTCATATCTTTTTATTTATTTTTTCTATTTTTTTCTGATGCAAAATCTGTTAGCATTCTGTTTTTCACTGGGAGGATATTTTGCTCTTCATATTTGGACCAGATAAATCAAACAAACAAGTGAGGAGGTGTGGTGGTTTTACCGTGCTAGGCAGCTGAACACCACAACCGCTCTCTCACTCCCCCTCCTCAGATGAGGAGGGGAAGAAGTAAAGGAAAGAACAACTCATGGGTTGAGATAAGGATAATTTAATTAAAGGAATATATATATATAAAAAGGAAATATTATTAATTAACAATTCAACTAAGGGGAAAAAAGGAAAGGGGAAAGGGAGGGGGAAAGGGAACAGCAAAACAAAACAAGTAAAGGCTATATGGAAGTGCAGAGGAAATAAATTATTCTCTGCTTCCTGCAAATGAGCGATGCCTGACCACATCCTTGAAGCAGGGCCTCAACGCACGTAGCCGGTGTTTGCGAGGAGGACAGACGTTTTCGCAATGAAAGCCCACCCCTCTCCTCTTCCTCCTTCTTCCACCTTTTATTGCTGAGTGTGACATCATATGGTATGGAATATCTCTTTGGTTGGTTTAGGTCAGCTGCCCTGGTGATGTTTCTTTCTCACTTTTTGCCCACCCCCCAGGAGGGTCGGAGAAAGTCCTGATACTGTGCCAGCACTTCTCAGCAGCAGACACAACACTAGTGTGATACCACTGCTGTTCTAGCTACAAGTGCAGAGCATGGCACTGTATGGGCTGCTGCAGGGAAAGTTAACATCCCAGCCAGACCCAGTACAGGAGGAAGTCAGTGTACTGTGATGAGAAGTGTTTTCATCTCAAAACCAGAACAAAGTCTGAGTCCTCTGCCTAAAGTCTTATGTTAAAACATTTCCCTTCTCTGTACTGTATGGTAAAAATGTCTAATTTTCTTAAAGCTAAAACCTCAATCCTGCAAGTGTGTCTTGGTGGTTTTTTGTTGTTGTTGTTGTTGTTTGTTTGTTTGTTTATTTGTTTTTGTTGTTGTTTTTAATTATTATTTCTTTTTTATTATTTTATTGTGAAAGTAGCTTAAATGAAGAAATCACAGTACTGTATCTGTGTCTTCTGAGGCCTGCTGACAATTTTGCCAAAACTGTCATTTGAGATTATGGAAACTTGACTTTGAAGTTAAAGATTGCTCCCTTGGAGCCTCATGTGCTACTCAAGTGACTTGCATGTTGTCATCCTAGTATCAGATGTCTTTTGAAGTGAATTTCATTAAGTAATTTGGGATATGAATCCCAAGTCCAAAACTTAATTTCACGTTCATGTCCTGACTAAACCATTCACATAAAATAGCCACTTACAAGGAGTTATTTGTCTCTAAGAAACAAACTGAACCCCAGTCTCACATATATTCTTCTAATATCTAGAAAAATCATTTTGTATCATTTTACCAAATGTACATATGTCCATGGGAAGCCTAGGATCAGCCATAAAGATCTTCTGTTGTCTTGTGACAGCATCTCAGCAGCACTTTCTCATGATGCAATCATGGTATGGATATAGGAATGGAAATGGTACAATAACTATAGGGGAAACAGCTCAGCCAAGGCTTTGCCTCTTGACCTGGATGTTGTCCCATCAGAGTTTTGCCAAAGGACATTTACTTGTAGTAGAAGGGGGGAGCATTGCAATGAAAATTAACATTTTTTTTTTTTCATTTCTGCATATTTGTACAGATGATGGTAAATCCCCTGAGAGAGATCGACAAGACAGTCGGACAGTTAATGGATGGACTGAAACAGCTGAAACTACATCGCTGTGTCAATGTCATATTTGTTGGTGATCATGGTAAAATAAAAAATGTTCTGTTTCATTATACAAATGCTTGAGCAATATAGCTGTATATATTATAGGGGTTTAAATGAAAGTTCCATTTAAGATATTTTGTACCTATTTTTCTAGGAGTTTAAGTACCAGAACACAGCCAGTTAGTGTTGACAGACAACGCCACTCTCCTGTTAATTGTCATTGCAGGACAATTCTCTTTCATATCAGGGATCTCAGTGTTTATATCTCTAGAATATTAGAAAACCTGTCATTTCTAATGTCACATCCAAGCATAGCTCTCCTTGCATTTATGGGAAGGCCATACTGTGCCTAGAATAGTCTTTTTGCCAGTTTTTATAGAAGAAAAGAATTTGGTAACATTGTTCTCTTTTTCATGAGGAGAGGAGTAGAACTTTAGAGCAAGACATTTGCATGTCGATTAGTGAGAAAAGTTATCCTACTAGGAGAAGACTATTATCTGTAAGGGGCTGTATCCAGCTTGGATGGAAAATGTCATCAAAATAATGAAGGAAGGAGGAAAAACAGCTAAAAGATATGTCAGGGTCAGATGGAAAGTCACCAAAAAGCAGATACATTGTTGTTAGGTCTCATTCTTTGGAAATTGGAAGAAGCTTTGTAATGAGAAGAAGTAGTAAATATTAGCAAAGATAATGTTTTATTAAGGAAAATTGTGACCATGTTTGAGATAAACCTGTTTTTGCATAACAGTTCAGCGATGCCACTAGAAGTCACAAACTAATCACACTTTTGTAAGGAGTACTGTTCTGTTTAGGACATTGTTTATGAAAGTCTCACAAGAACATCTAAATTAGCAATAAAAGGGACTATGCCTCCCTTCTGGCTGTGGGGGGAGAAGGATAAGGACCGGAAGAATTTCCAGGGGAGGTGGTTCTGTGCTGAGAACTGACTGTGACTGGCAACACATTCCTCCCCACCACAAACAACTGTAAGAGAGAATTGTTTATCTGCATCTGCCTTAGAACAGACCACCAACAGACAATATCTTTTGTGTGCGACTTCTCTTAAAATCCTTTGTTTAAAAAAATCAACAACCCCAAAGTAGTACACTAAACCAGAAACAGACTTTGATTTTTCCATGAGCTTAGTTTGGAGATGTCAGTGCACACATGGTGTATGTGGTGCCTGTTACTACAATATTGAGTCTGGTATTTCTCTTGTGTAAGCAAGTGCTAAAAGCACCCCTAGTTTGGCTCCTACCAGTGTCTGATGTTGGAATTAGATGATTGGAAAGAACAAGAATAAGATTTGTCACCCAAAAGAAAAGAATACACAGTCTGTTTGGGGTTTCTTTCTGTGCTGTTTTGGAAAACATGCTAATTTTCAAGCTGGATTAAATTTGCATTTTCCTTCTGCAGGGATGGAAGACACTACTTGTGAAAGAACTGAATTTTTAAGCAACTATCTGACCAACGTGGAAGATATCATTTTGCTGCCAGGATCTTTAGGGCGAATTCGCCCTAGATCTAGCAATAACCTAAAATGTAAGTTAATTTAATTGTACTTTTTATGTCCTGAGAACTAGACTCCATCCCTTCCTTGGGATGATGTTTTCCAAAGGTTGTAAATTTGCAGTGTGTTGGCAGGATACCAAAGGGAAGCTCACTGAGGACCGTATGTTTTTCACACATCCCACAGTGTTAGAACTGTGTCAAGTGGATGGCTGAAATGTTCTGGGTTAGAAATCACTTATTTTGGTAAGGAGAAGTGGACATCTTGAAGCAGCAGCCTACATGTCTTTAGAAGTTTATTTATGCAATAAATAAACTGTCAATAAAAATGGGACTGATGGGAGCTCAGTACCACATGGATTGGATATAAGTAAAGTGTCTGATATCTTTTCTGAGCTAATGGAAAAAAGTGAATTGTTAATTTTGAACTTAGTAACTTCTTCATGCTTTTGGCATAGATGAAGAACAGAGAAGGTTACTAAATAGCAGCAGACTGGGGATGTTGAAGGATATAAGGGGAACTGTAGAGTGTGCATTCAGATCCTATGGCAATGGTAAAGCTGTCTGTTTTTTGTATCATGCTGTTAGAAATAAACCCTGCCTTGATGTTTGAGATTAGTTGATCTTCAATGAGAGTGTTCAGGACTCAGACAGGAGTGAAGCTTAGCTCTGTGATTTAAGGCAATGCTGAGCCAGCTGCCCACCATGGCTTTTCTGAGGACCACCATCTCCAGGGCAGCATTACCAGGACAGAGCTCTCTCATGACCACTCTGGTTCAGTATACTGGCGCAATCCTGGCTTTGTCAGCAGTTTAACTACTGATCAAACAGTGAAATTCATAAACCAAACATAATTGCCTATGTTGTTGCAAAGTATGCTACAAGGGTTGTAACTTTTGGTAGAGGGGAAGATCAGATAGCTGGGACAACCAACTGAACCCTCGTAGCAATTCAGATATACCTAGGGTGAGGACAGATTTCACACCAAAAAAATGGTCTTTGAAGATTAAAGATTTCTTGAATGGTAACAGAAATCACAAGACTGCGGTAAAACTTTAAGATAGCAATTTATTTATTTTACTAGAAACTATTTTTTCTGTGTATTTATGCTCTAAGAATAGGGGATGAGTGTATAAAGATCAGTTGAAAATAGTGTGTACATTGATACAACTTACTAAACTAGTGTAAAGACTGAATTCCTGCTCTTCAGTGTACTAAAAAACTAATATTTCAGTTCCTCTAAGAAGATTTTTTGAAGATTTTTCAGTCCTTGAATTCCGAAATTGCTGGGCAAAATTAGCTTTCTTCGGAGGATGAATGGCCATATTTTCGAAAAAGATCAGCTAGTCTGAGTGACCTCCAGTTCATACTTAGGTTGTCCTGAAAAACCATTTTCCTCTTTTGGCTTCTTTCCACAGCTTCCTATCTGAATTAAATAAACTGAAAATAGAAGAAAGAAGTGTATTTTTAAATTTTAGATCTGAGGTTTACCCTTGTTAATTAGCAAATCACCATCTTTTTTATTCTTTTTCCACTGTTCTTCCATAATATTGTGTCGAGACCTGTAGATACACCTCTGCAATGGATAAGTGTGTAGCTTGTATTTTAGGATTCAGCAGAACTCATTTTAAACTCAGCAATGTCATGCCTTCAGCAACCAAAACAATAAAAGTTAAGCAAAATATTTTTCTTTTACCAAGATATTCTCCTTGACTGTTTTTTGTTTGTTTGTTTGTTTGTTTGTTTTGTTGTTGTTTATCTGAGGACTAAAAAAATGAGTTTTTATCACTCTGGAAGAAAGTGTTAATTTGGGCTAGTTTGGAGCTTTCTGTATTTTGTATGTTCCTTTCACAGTCCAAAGATATAATGTGTATATTTTACTGTGGCTTTCACTTATTCTGTAGTAGACTATGAATTATGTGAAATGCTAAGAGACAAAATCTACAACATATTTATCTTACTGTTTTTAAGGGAAAATGTTGTTGCATTCAGTTGTACTTTCAGAATCTTTCAGGGCAAGTCTTTGAGGATGACTTTGTATTTTAAAGTAAAGTAATCCTAAAACTTGAAATTATGTTTTCAGAAAATAAAATAAATGTTCAACTAAGTCCGAAATCATAAAGTAGTGAGAAACATTACCTGATAAACCAAAATGCCATTAAGTAAAGGAGAACAGGTTAAACTTAGTTCGTATTCAGGATATCCCATCCTCTGTATACAGTGTACTTTTTTCGTAAAGATCAACAAATGTTCATGAGGAACTGTTCTGTAAAAATACGTTCTTACCTTGTGATTTCTTCTGCAAATTACTTGTATATATATATATATATATATTTGTTTTTTTTGTTTAACAGATGACCCTAAAGTGATTGTTGCCAACCTTACAGTAAGTATTTAGCACTGCTCACTTCGTATCTTAATTTGAGGCATTATTCAGCATTACTTCCTCACTCCTCAGGCAGGAAAACAAACCATTAACATGAATAAAGAGTTTTAAATGGTGCCCTTAATGAGTACAGATTAATGTTTGTCATAAATTCCACTGTTTGCTGCTGAAGTCGCTTTTATAACCTTTTTGGGCAGTGCAGAGCCAGAATCTCCCTGACTGTCTTGACTCCCTGAATTGAGTCTATTTGTTCATTCCTTCAGAAATGGAAAGTAATCTTTTAGGGTAAATATTTTACCAGCACTTTGAAGATGCTGAAAAAGTTCATGTGATAGCCTTCAACCATAACCCTGCACTTAATGGAAAAAAAAAAAAAAGTATTTAAAATGAAAACTGATTTAAAAAAAATAAATAAATCAAATTTACTAACCAGGCTGCTTTAAATATATCTGCAGACTAGATGTATTTTCAGCATTCAGCTTTCCTCTAAAATTTAATCTTTGGTCCAATTAGAATAAAATTCTTCATCTGCGAGTTAAGTAAGCATGGTGTTTTGTTTTGCATGATGCTTTCATAAAGACTGTCATGAAAATGAAGTTTTCCAAAATCTTTAAATGACCCCCTGTGCCCTGGTCTTACGTAAATATTGCACAGAAAGGGCTGGGCTGTGTACTCTAGATGTACACGTTATTTTCAAGACATCATCAATAATGTGCTTAACAGCTTGGTTTCTGTAGTTCAAGGTTTCGTGTGCCTCTGAGCTAACTGACAGCAGTGTTGTCTGTAACCATTTCTTTTTCAGTGCAGAAAGCCAGACCAGCACTTTAAGCCATACTTGAAACATCATCTTCCTAAACGCTTGCACTACGCTTACAACCGACGAATTGAGGATGTCCATTTACTGGTGGATCGCAAATGGCATGTGGCAAGGTAGATTTTGCTTTCAGCCTGATTTTTTAACCTTTTTTTTTCTGAGGAAGCAAGACACCCGGGACTACCCTGTCTGACAGCATCCTGCTCCTGCCATCTGGGAACAAGAGGGGTTTGGAACTCCTGGTGAGGTTCAGACATATTAGGTGTAGGGTTGCAGAACAAAAAATTGTTTTAAAGTTTGGGAAAATATGTATTTTGTTAAAAGAGAGAAACCCAGATTAGTTTATCCAAACAACAGTGTGTTTTTTGACCAATTAGCTCACATATAAGAGCTTATATATATTTATATATTTATATATTTATATATTTATAAGGTGAAAACTTATTAAAACAAGGAAGTAGAGAATATGGGAGGAAGGGGAAGGCATTATGAGACCAGGGGAGGTCAGGGAGCAAGGGGTCGAGTGGATGAACTAGGTAACTGGAAAGAAAATAGAGATATTGGCAGAATGGATGAAAGCTTGGGAACATGTGGAAGGGTGTTATAGGACTGGTGCTGAAATACCTGTAGCAGTTCTTGGAAGATGACACAGATTTTGGCTTATGGTATTCTATTATGAGCTTTAAATTATGGTAGTTTTCTTTGCCTGTATAGCTGCCAGGCAAACATACGGTGTGTTGTAAGTGCCTTTTGACATCTGTGCTTATCTCCCTGTGAATTATGCAAGGATCACTCTGCTGAAGCAGTGAATGAGAAATCCCAATTGCTTTCTTGCATAACTCCACTAGCTAGTTGGCCGCTTGCCTTGTACAGTTTCTGTGGCTAGGGTTCATGTACATTTCAAAGAAGTAGCCTGTGTTTTAGGCCTATAACATTTTTTAGTTTTAAGAATTTTACTGGAGTTGAAGGAGTGGAAGTGGAGGGTCCAGGCTGATTTGCATTTATTCTTATTAATCACCTCAGACTTATTATTTTGTGTATTTTTTTCATTAGATGTTCTGAAATCTTGTTCACCAGTAATCCATTTGTTAATGTAAATATAATTCATTGTATATTCACAGACAGGAAAATGGTTGTTATTGACCCGATTTCTGTAATTCTAGTAATTTCCAAGGCCAAAATCACACTTTGGCAGAGCATCTTTTCAATAATGATGAAGAAATTAACTCGTAGGTTAATCTGGTCCACTGCACGGATTGCATATACATGGCCTTCATAAAACTGAATGCAAAAAAGTATTCTGGAACAAGCTGATAATTATCATTCTTGTGCTACAATACTTATTTTTTTCCACATATTTTGTAAAATAGGACTCAGCATCAACCCGATAATTACCATTCCTGTGATATAGCACTTATTTTCCTATATATTTTTCCTCATTACAGTCTTTCCCTTCTTTTCCTTGCAACTTTTTGTATTGGGTTGAAGGTGAATGGTTACAGTTTTGTATGACGTTTGCAGCATTGTCATGTCTCAAAAGTTCTCTATTGGCTTTTTGCAAACTGGGGGAGTATCTGTAGATTTGTAGGAGATGGTGTGATATGAGAAATATTTGCAAAAATAATAACCTTACCAGCTATTTACTTATCAGTGAATAAGATTTGACTCTTAGGTTTGCACCCCTGTACAGTGGGATCAGTGGGAGAATCCATGGAGTTGTCAGATAAGCCTGCAGTCCCCAGGACTGCAATACAGAAAAGATGAGCAATGCCTTGAAACCTTATCCCTCCTGTCCCCAAAGTACATTGTCTGGTCAGCCACCGTACCTTCACCTTTGAGAAAATTACTAATACTTTTTCAATTTAGGAAAGCTGTGGATGTATACAAGAAACCAACAGGAAAATGTTTCTTCCATGGAGACCATGGCTATGACAATAAGATAAACAGCATGCAGGTAAGGGCAACGCAGTAACCTTTACGGAAGTATCATTAAGGCAGAAGAAATCTTGATTTTTTTTTTCTTAATGTCAATATTCAATGAAAAAAAACCCTACCTTTAATGCTTTTTTTTTTTTTTTTTTTTTTTGTATTTTCTCTCTCTCTGTTTTAAAGACTGTCTTTATTGGTTACGGACCTACATTCAAATACAAGACCAAAGTACCTCCTTTTGAAAACATTGAACTTTACAATGTCATGTGTGGTAAGATACCTGCTTGAGCAAAGAGAAATGTGCTGCTTTACCCAAGAGGGATTATTTAGGCACCTGTGAGCTCATGTCCTTACTTCCTCCCAGAGTCCCTTCCCAAATGCTTCTCTTTTGGCCTGGGGGGCTGAAGGCTTTTCTCAAGGGCCTTGGTTTGCTCTGCTCTAGGAGCTGGTTGATAAAGGGTATTATCGTAGTTTTGCTGCACACAGCTTGGCAGAGATCAAATATGCACCACTACTGTGTGTGGTGTCCACACTTCATTAGTCTAGGAAGGAGGCTTCTGCACCTGCATGTCTCAGGGAGCAGCTCAAGGGGGATAACTTTGCTTTCTGTGACACCTCCTGGTATGACTGTTTCTTAAACACTTACTGTAGCTATGAAGTAGAATCTGATGCTGTATACAGACATTCAGTATAACCTTTTCTTTAATAATGATTTTCCCAGGGAGTAAGACTTCCTAGCTGAAGGTATAATTATTATTATTATTTTTTTTCCCAAACATGAAATAACAAAAAGGCAGTTGTTCCTTATCTATAAAGCAGGTGACTAATAACAGTGTTCCAGATGGTTGATGTAAGGTCACCACATTGACTGTTTTGGCTTGTTTTGGAAACTTCAGGAGTAGTTATATAATAAACATGTTTTCCAGTGTCTTCATGCAAATTAACCTTCTCGTCGTAAAGGCTACCATACTGTTCAGACAGGATTTACAATTTTATGATTTAGACAAAAGATTAGCATTTTTATTACATAAAAGCATTCATTAGCATGTTATGGATGTAAACACTATTGCAAATAAATGTCTTATCTAAGTAGAGATACAACTGAATACGTTTGCAATCTAACCATCATTAATTTGCTGTGGGTATTTTCATAGATCTGCTTGGATTAAAGCCTGCTCCTAATAACGGCACCCATGGGAGTTTAAATCACCTGCTGAGAGCCAATGTTTACAAACCCACTGTGCCAGATGAAGTTGCTAAACCACTTTACCCTGTAGCTCTACCTTCTGCATCAGATTTTGATATAGGATGTACTTGTGATGATAAGGTAGGTGTTTAGGGTCTGCTGATACTCCCACTATTAGCCATAAATGTCTAGTAAAGTTTATAGTCATTACAGCTGTTTCAAGAGAGTTCAAGCTGTAAAAATTCCCCAGATCCTTCCTGTGAAACCTTCTATGCCCTTTTGGAATAATTATTGCTTCTTGGAAAACAGGAAACAAGAAAATTGTCTGTGTTTTATAGCGCTAGTTTTGTTTTGCTAGATGCCTAGTAAAACAAGATGTCAGAATGCTCCAGTGACCTTAATCTTTTTCCTTTTTTCTCTTCTTGAGAAGAACAAGTTGGATGAACTCAATAAGCGCTTTCATGTCAAGGGAACTGAAGGTAAGAGCCTGGTGCCTTAGTTAATAAAAGCTATTTTTCTTTTCTTTTGCAAGATAGTTTGCATCACTGATACCAGACAAAATCCTGTTTTGTTTTAGTTAATGTGTAGTAAACCAACTTTTCAAAGAACTCTCAAAAGAGCTTACAGACATGAGCAAAATTAAGATCACATGAAGAAGTGCATGCTATCTTTTTCTGTACCCAGAACTAAATAATTCCTCAAAGTGAGATGAATTTTAGTTCTTCTTTTCCATCACCATTAGGAGGTTTAATGTCTGCTGTGGAAGCAGAGAAATGAAACGAGAGGGAGTAGGAGGTAATGCTCCATACAAGCTATAGATGGGATAAAAAGCATAGACCTAATCTGCACAGTGTGTTTTACCAGTGTTCATCATGTTTAGGTTTCACCAGGTCATTGGTGAGCTGTTTTGACAGTCCCTGACTGACTCTGTAATGCTTGGTTTTTAGGGTGCGGGTTATCCACTGAACTATTGGCAAACAAGTGCATAAATGTTCTGCTGGTTCAGCGATACTGTGTGATTTTGTCCCTAACAAGTGGTCAGGTTTCTCCCAGGAGAAAGCATCCCCTGCTCTCCTGGACACTGGCTCCTGTGCTCTTGATGCTGTATGCCAGCATTGCAGTTCATTCCTCTGCACTCTCAGCCATATCAGGGCTGTGATCCAACTTAAGATGTAGCAGTAACAATTTACAGCATTTCCCTTACCATAACAATTTATATTTCTTCTTGTCCAACTGACCGAATTCTGAAACTTTCAGAAATTGACTTGAGTTTAGATTGAAGTTTAGAACTGAGGTACTTCAAATCAGGCTTCTCAGATGAATACAAATAAATAAATAAATAAATAAATAAAAATCCTAACAAAGCTACTTATTCAGTTTTACTTCTGTGAACAGACAATGCAGCCTGTCCCTTAGTTTCTACAGGTTAAATTATTTCTCTTGTGAGTAAATTGCCTTTTTGCAGCCTTCTTCTGGTTAAAGTGATTTTTCCAATTAGCAATGAGTTACTCCCCACTCTAGCTATTTCTGGCAACAGAAAAAAAAAATAAAAATGCTGTTTTACTCCTAGATATCTCAACATCTCTATTTTGCTTTAGGTTCAGATGCTCCTTCACTTCAGTATTATAAAAATAGTATTTTATTTTAAGAATTAAGCATATAAATAAAATTCAGTTGCTTGTTTGCTTGTTCATAAGTTGTCTGTTAAGTGGAATTAGGTTCCCTTTACGTAAACATCAAACAGTTCTATTTTGTGCAAGTTATTTTGTTGTATTTTATGACAGGCTTTAGCACATGTTCATGGACCTTCCTGTGTTTAGTTAGTAATTCCCTTCTTTTGTATTGGGAACCAAGCATATTGAGCTGTTATGTACATGCAGCAGGAAGAGATTCCTTCAGGTTCTCTTGAATAAAGGAAGTTTTTCATCTTTTTCCTTAGGCAAGGCTTTTCCTACCTCTTTTTGTGTGTGTGTGTGTGTGTGTGTGTGTGTGTGTGTCCTATAAAAATATCCTCCATTTGGACTCAAAGACTAATGAAACATGCCCTTTTCTTTCATTCTTTCACGTTAATTGCTTATCTATGAACAGTGGTTAGGCTGTTTACCTTGTTTTTATGTTTTGATTTCCAAAAGCCAGACGTATGCCAAATGGTTATCAAAATCAGTGAATCATGCAGCACAGTGCAAGATTAGCCAGGAAATTTATTTTTCTTTTATCTAGTTTAATGATTTTTTTTTTTTTTGTCTTCTTGTAAGCAAAACTTATCAGAGGTATCTAGTGACATTTAACCATGACATAACCCCACAACAGAAGAAAAGCAAATTGTGCATAGTCGGAGGTGTCTTTTTGTAGCCATAGTTAGGAAAAAAAAAAAAATGGGTTTTTGTTTGTTTGTTTTTCTTTGATATTGCTGTCAGAAAATAGCACATTCCTCTTCAGAATATCATCTGTATTATTTAAGTGGAAAAAAATACTCTTTTAGTGAGTCGACACCTTTGTCTTCCTTTTGGCAGGGACTTTGTGTTTTACAGAAAACACAGGGAGGATGGAAAGTCAGGCAAAGAGAGGCAGAGCGTGATAGCATAGGGGTCGATTTAAAGAAACAAAAAGTGCTTTTTGCCTTGAGTGATTGAGATGTGGGCATAAACATCCTTGTGCTATGTTCCCAACGAGTTTTCAAGTGCAGAAAAGACTTGTAAACAAAGTGGGTTTTGAGCCTGGAAGGGGGATCCCAACCAAAACTGTTGAAGAACAACTTATCTCTCTGTTACAGGATTTTCTTAGCAGTTTTTCAGCGTCAGTATCCTGTTGAGGAGTGTTGTAAAATCAGCATGTGTTGGAAAGCCAACTGTTGTGGTCCTTAACCTCCTTTTTTTTCTCTTCTTCTTCTTCTTTACTCTGAGGGCGGTGAGGCACTGGCACAGGCAGCCCAGAGAAGCTGTGGATGCCCCATCCCTGGAAGTGTTCAAGGCCAGGCTGGATGGGGCTTTTGGGCAATGTGGTCTGGAGGTGTCCCTGCCCATGGCAGGGGGGTTGAAACTGGATGAACTTTAAGGTCCCTTTCAGCCAAAACCATTATAGAATTCTATCTACATGGTTTTGATAGATAAATTTAAACGTAAATTATTTTGATCTATAGAGAAACATCTTCTGTACGGGCGCCCTGCAGTGCTGTACCGCACAAAGTACAATATCTTGCACCACCATGACTTTGAAAGTGGCTATAGTGAAACATTCCTGATGCCTCTCTGGACATCCTACACTATTTCCAAACAGGTCAGTGCTCTCTTCAGTCTTGGAACTTGCTTAAAATATTCTTTGGAAGTCTGTTTGTTATCTGTATTCTTGAAATTGTAAAATAATCCTTCCTCAAGTAGAATTTCCCACTAGAAGTTATTCCAAATACCACTGAAAATAATGTTCCTTTTCCTTTTCTATCTTCCTTTAGGAGAAAAGAGTTTTAAGCAGAATGTTTGAATATTGCTTTTCTTGATTTCATTTTCTAAGTGTTTTTGTTTGTTTGTTTGTTTGTTTTGTTTTGTTTTTTTTCTCAATGGGGATTTGTTTTCCCAATTTATTTTAATCAGCTACTTCATTTGTATTACTTCCCATGGTGATTTCTGCTACCTGAAGGGAAGAACTGCCCTCCTGGTAGAGGAACAACACTTGGTTTTACGGCCAGGGTGCATCATTGTTCTCCACACAATGCCTTCAGTCTCATCTGTAGACTATAAGAAATAATTTTTTTTTTGTTTTAGCTATAAGTGCTGGAGTTACCTTTCTTGTCACTTCTACATGTGATTTTCAATGCAGGCAGAGGTATCTGGTGTCCCGGAGCACCTGGCCAGCTGTGTGAGGCCCGACCTCCGCATTTCTCCAGGAAACAGCCAGAGCTGCCTGGCCTACAGAGGTGACAAACAGCTCTCCTACGGCTTCCTCTTCCCTCCTCGTAAGTTCCAATAGCAAGTCTACAGAATTTAAGGACCCAAAGGTCACTTTTATGCATCACTCTTTATTTTATTTTTATTTTTTAAAACCTAGAGATTTTGTAATTTTCTATTTTGTTAGAGAAAACCTGGAGTATGAATAAAACCACCAGATGTGAAGGGACTAATGTTTTGTTTTGGTTTGGTTTTGAGACTGTTGGGAAAGAACATAGGTAGGAATAGTCTAATTTCCCTCCTTCCTGGGGTGATTCCTTCTTCCATGATGCCTTTTCCTCAAACTACCTGCTTTTGTACCAGCATCACGTATGGGATGGATATATTATTCTTTCAGCACGTCTTTAGGACCAAGGGCTCAGTGCCACAAGTTGCCATCATGGCTGTGGTTTCTCACCTTCATGAGGCTGGAGAGATATTCCAAACTGGTGCTCAGCTTCATGAACAAAAACAATGAAATGTTCCACCTTGGTGAATGAAAATGAACATGAAGAAAGAATTACAGAGTAGGAGCACAGGCTGGAGTAAGACAGACTTCAAAAGTTGGCCCTTTAATGTCAGTGGCATATACTGGCTTATATGAGCTGGGAATCTAGTCAGTTTGAAACTTTGACTTCAAACAACAGAAGGATAAATATATTTAATTTATAAATCCATATTAGACTGTTGCATGCTGTAAAATAAATAAATAATTAAAATCTACCATCTCACAGAAACAGTGCTAGTAGAAAAGCTATGTGAAAGTGTGTCCTGAATTCTCCTGGTGCAGTTGCATTTGTTCAGTGTCAGATAAACAGCCTTTTGGATGTAGGAAATGTTCATGGGACACAACTTCACCGTCCCACAGTTGTGAATTTCATTGCTCTGCCTTCCTTATTCAGTGGCTAAAATATTTTAGAATGGATTTCTGATGTGGAATTACTAGTGCAGAATTTGTCAATGCAGGCTTGCTCAGACCTAGAAGATAATCCCACAGTCCTCTATCTACAAATCGTGTGTCTGTTTTGTGAAAGCACATGGAGCCACTCTGACTTCTGTTTCAGTGACAGTATTCTTTTGATTACTCTCTGAAACGACTTTTGAAAATGTTTATGTTCTTTGAATTCTGACATTTCATCTCATCAGTATTTTTCTGTTTTCAGAATTAAGTTCCTCTGCAGAAGCAAAATATGATGCTTTTCTAATAACAAATATAATTCCAATGTATCCTGCCTTCAAAAGTAAGTGCAATTTCCACAGCTTTACTTCTTTTTTTCCCAAGTTTGTAACATAAAAAAAAAAAAAGTCTTGCACTATGGAATGATTTGATGGGAGAAGTTTAAAACATAAATCCAGTCACCTGTAGCCAGCAGATAATACACGTGGGAAACTGTATAGTTGTAGGTTTAGGCAAACTACCAGAAGAAATGCTTAAGGTTTAAGAAAGGTTTATTTTTCTTGGTGCTGTGCTGAGATAATAGCACAGATATGGTCAGTTCTGTAGTTCAGCAATTTTGCTGAAGTGCCTAAGTAACTCATTTTGTGCAAAACCATTCAGATTTTCTTACTTGTAGCCCCAGTTAGTGCAGAATGTACTAAGAAAATGTTTTCACTTCTCAGTTGGGGTAGTCTGGGAGTGTATACTTAGCATGTTGTAGTTAAGGGACAAGTGGCATCTGGATCACTTTTGATTTTTCTATACCTACCCTTAGAGGTAGACCAAGAGTGTTTACAACCTTTAAAGAAAAAGGAAGAGGAAACCAATTTATGGAAAATGAGGAGTGATTTAAAACCAGCTGAAATTTTCAGCCCTGCAAGGATACAGTATTAACGTTCCTTTTGTCTGCACATCTCTTTTCTCTCTAGTGTTGCCAAGAGGTAGAAAACCATCAGGCTATTCTGGTGGCATTTTTGGCTTGGCAGGAATTGGGAAGCTTTGGAAGAATCTCAAGAGCCTGTTCTTGTGAGATTTCCAATGCAGATTTTAGGCCAGAGAGGTTTGGATAAACATCAAAGCCTATGGGAGGCTTTTTATTTTTAACCAAAGAAGAGTACTTTTAACTGAAAAACCTCTGAGTGAGAACAAGTGGTAATGTTTGCTGGAAATCTGAGTGAAGGCACTTAACTGATTACAGAGTGCAAAATTATTGGGGATTTCCCACTCTCAAATCACTTCATAAAAATGCTTTTTATGCTAATGTTAGTCTAAGCAAATTATGTGAGATGCTAATCATAGGAGAACAACCTACCACTAGCAGCTCATTTTATCTAGTGGCCTCCACAAGCAGGTGAAGGATGCCCTGAGACCAAATGTGGTATCTTATATAATTCCCAGGGAATTATGAACTAATAATACCTGTGTGTAGGTCACAGGGCAGAGAGCTCAGAACATTCTTTATACAGAGCTTTTTCACAACAGAGAGAATATGGGGTGGCAGTTTTATTCAGTGCTGGTTTTGGTGGTAGTGCTGGCTGTAGAGTCCCTCTTCTCTGCATTTATTATTATTATTATTTTTAATTCTATGTTCACCCCCCAATAATACTGTATCCATCTTTTCTGTAGTGAGTCTGGCTTAAGCTGTTCCCACTTTGCTGGAGCTGCAGGATCATGCCCTTGGGCTGTCCCCCCATTCCACTGGTGTTGTTGTCTATGTGGCCGCAGTGGGAAACCAACAAGGGAACTGATTCAGCTGGAAAACTCAGAGAAAAAGCTTTCCTTTGGGGCTATTTTGATGGTTAAGGCTGAGGCAGCAGAGGAGCAAGCAGCTGGAGGAGCAGGACAGCCAAGTGGTTACCGCAGCTGAGGTCCTTGTTAGACTACTGCTTGTGGGTGCCTCTGCGCCAGCCTGAGCAGGGAGCTCGTGTGGCACTGAGTAGTCTCAGGCCAAAGCGTGCTGGATTTTCCTGAGGCTAGTGCTGCTGTCAGCACTGGGGAACCATGGACTTAAAAGGCTGGGCTGGCAAGGCAAGGGTTAACCTTATAGAAGTTTGAGATGCTTTGTTTGCACACGCTTCTGTTAGTGTTAAAATAAAAAGGAAAAAAAGAAAAGGGGAAAAAAAAAAAAAAAAGAAGAAGAAGGAAAACAGTGATGTAACTGGAGATCCCAGTGTGTGTCCTATCTCTGTAAACATTTTACCTCGTTGAGGTTGAGAAGGTTGCAGTGGGAGAAAATGTCATGCTCTTCCCAAAAGTTGTGGTTAAATTCCCTGCTAGGCAAGGCTCTGCTTTAATGGGATGTCATGCCATGATATGGTCATCGAAGCCTGCACCTGATTTTGAAGTTAGATTTTTTGTATCCAAGGAGTATTTAACAGAAATAATATGGCCTTTGTATTTCTCTGTCTTTTAAAGTGTTTGGTTTTTGCTTTTAATCATGGTGCTATTTCCTTTTCAGAACTTTTTTTTTTTTTTTAAAGACAAAGGAAATGTTTACAGGGATATCAAAAGTGTGTGAATAGCTGTTTCAACCACTGGTGAAGGAACAGCAAGCTCTCTGTGCAATGTCTAGGGCAATGCCAGCCTTAGAATGGTACTGTGCATTTCCTTTATCACTAGCTGGGCAAAAAAATCAACAGAGAACAAAGACATCTGAATAGGCTTTATTGACCAAACTGAATGAAGCTGCAGTAAATCTGTAAAGCTTAGCCTTTGATTTCCCCTACCATTGTGTGATGACAGCCAGTGGATTTGTATCTTTAATATATATATATATTTATAATCTTGACATGTTTTGGCTTATCCAAATGTTAGAGGTGTGTTTATGGTTTTTGTTCCCCCCACAGAGGTATGGAACTATTTCCAAAGAGTTTTGGTGAAGAGATATGCCACTGAACGGAACGGAGTCAATGTTATAAGTGGACCAATCTTTGACTATGACTATGATGGTCTACATGACACACCTGAAAAAATCAAACAGTAAGAGTTTGCATTTAAACTGATTTGCTGTTTTTTCTCTTACTGAGAGACTTCATTTTAAACAATTCATTCTTTCCACGTTGTTTGATTTTTGGGGAGGAGATGTAAATTCCTTTCTCTTTCTAAAAGCGATTGCTCATTAAGACTGAATGCCCTTGTAGGTAGGACAGGGATAAAATCGAGGAAATGGCAATTCAGCATGTAGCTTTTTACCTTGACTTTGCAATGAAGTGTTTGTTCATCTTTGAGATTAAGAAGATTTATGTTCCAAATCTGTTTTCTCTAAAATTCTCCAGAACTTAAGAGTTGGCAGCTGGGTAACAGAGCATACCATAGGGCTATTGAGTTAGATACTTAAGTCTTTTGTTAATTCTGTAAAGCTTTCTCTCTATTTCCTTGAACTGAAGAAGCCTTTCAGAATTGCCATGTGGTCTTTCTGTGGCACACTATCAAAACAAGAGCTAACTGAAATGCTCGTTTTCAGACAGAGCTCAGGAATCAAACACATCTCAACAAAATACATGTTTCCTCACACATAGGGAAGGAAAGACCACACTGTTTGTGTAATCCTTCCAAACAGATTAGTCCTTTGTGTATAAATGTTTGCTTTACTTCCCCAGGTTTGTGGAAGGCAGTGCCATCCCTGTTCCTACTCATTACTATGCCATCATAACCAGCTGCTTAGATTTCACTCAGCCAGCTGACAAGTGTGATGGACCACTCTCCGTTCTCTCATACATTCTTCCCCACCGGCCTGACAACGACGAGAGCTGCAATGTAAGTTCTATTGCCTTGCTGTAGCCCGGCGGTGAATAGTCCCTGGGAAATGTGAAACCCCATTCTTGTTAGATGCTAGTGCTCACTGATAGCTTAAATGAAAGCAAGGGGTAGCAACTCCATTGAGTGTCACGTTCAACTCACTAGACAAGAGCACTCCTCCATGACAAATAGAGGTATCAGAGAAAACGTGGAACTACTACTGAACCTAAAATTGTCTGGAAGAACTGACATACAGTAGGTTGGCAGTAAACAACCTGTGGGCTTCTGTATTTTGGCAGACACTGTCAGAGTAACCTCAGAGCAGATTGGGAAGTGCTGTGTGCATAGATGTATTGTCCTGGCAGCCAGCCTGATGTTTTTATGGAGGTTTATTTCCATACGCAGGTACAATATAATCTGTCTACTGTGGCAGTCTGGGTGCATCAGAGAGCATGATTACATCCAACCCACACAGTATTAAAACTATACGCTAAAATCTGCTGAAGGTGGAGTGCCAGCAGCTCGTGCTGTTTCCAGCCCATGTCTTGAGTCCAGGGGAAAGTTAGTATTCTCTTTACTAGAGAGCAGAGGTGACCAGACACCCTCCTTGTTCCTTTCCTATCGTCTTTTAGGATGAAAAATCTTACAGTGTAGAAATCTTTGTGAGGTACAAAGGCTTCAGTTTGGTCAGAGCTGCAGAAAGCAATACAAATGCTCTGTAGCTGATTGTGTGACAGGAGAGCCAGTCGAGTCCCCATGGGCTCCAGCACTCTGCAAGGACAGCAGTGCTCCCAAGCAGCTGTATTTAGACTTGTCCTTCCGCCTGAACTTGTTCTCCCATTACACAGCTGTGCGGATTCCTGCACACAGACGCCTCACTATAGGTTGCCAGGAGTCTGTTTCCTGAATGAACGCATTAATGTTATGAATTTTGTATTGGCACAAAAAGTTAAGACTCCTATTCCAGCTACAAGCAGAAATAGTCATTCCAACTCTGTACACAATTCACCTGGAACACTGTTTCTTTCTCATTCATCAAACATCGTCTGCTTTCAGGTCCCTCTTTTCAAAACCACGCTTTTGGAGCAGTACCCCTCTCTCTTGAGCAGTTCTGGCTTCCTTCTGTTTAGACTCTTAGCTGCTTTGGGCAGAGATGTCTTCTACCAGAAGGCTCGGAAAGTCCTACATATATTTCATTGTGCCTTTTTTTTTTTTTTTTTTTTTTTTTTCTGGATTGCCTTAATCTGAATCAAGGTCTAGTTGGTGATCTGGAAGTTACTGTCTGGCAGTTATCAGTCCTTGTATTTCTGCCCATATGTGATATTTTTTCTTCTCTATTTTTTGTGTCATTGTGCTTTTAAGCTGCTGAAATCTTTTTTTAATGAAAAGCAAAAAATAATGGCCTATTTTATTCTTTGATTTCCTGTATTCCAAGTCAGTTTTCTTTTCTCTGTAGGTCATGCTACGTATTGTATTTGTATTTACTGTTCCGGGTGCAACAGCAGCGATTCTAAAAGGTCATTGCTCTATGTTTGACATAGTAAAGAAGCACTCCAAAAATATTTAAATTTAGCTCTTGAGTGAAAATTCGGTTAGGCAAAATTTTGTCATTCTAATAGAGTTTCAGTCTTACTTTTGCACATGGTATTCCATCTGATTTATTCAAAGAAGTGACTGTGTAAAACCTCACGTAGTTCACGGATGAAATGCATGGGATAATATAAGAATTTTCCTTTAACCTCTCCACAGCTTTCTTTTAAGATGCGAAGAAATATTAGCTTTCCCCTGCTCTGCTCTTGTTGCACACACTTTCTTCACATGGCTGTTGGAGAACACCACTACTCCTCTCATTAGAATTTGTTCCATCTCCAAACTATGTTTATTCATGGTGAGGTTATACCCATTTCTTCTTGTGTCAACATTTTTCTATGGCTTAAATAGCCCTTCACTGGTCTTCTTTGGGATTTACCCCTGCTGATCATTTATGACGATTCTCAAGGCATATACTTTTCTCTATTCATGGGTGACCCAGGATCTTTTTTGCTCTTCTTGAAAGAGAGAATGATCATTTCAGTAGCCTTCCTGTGTATCTGTTCCAGTCTGATTTTTTTTTTTTTTTTTTTGGACATGAATGAGATAAAATATTCCAGCTGAGATCTCGAAATGGAAATGTTTTTCTTTCTACTTTGCACAACTCCTCTGATACTGTCTAGGATTTTATTTTTCCATAGATGTATTATGATGGTGGTTCACAATATCCTGTAATAAACCAGTACGTCCAGAACCAATTTTTCTATCTGCTGTTTCACATGAAAAACTCCCAGCATAGCAGAAATTCTTGCCACCAATATGAATAACCCAATTTCACACCATACCAGGGATTCTGCATCCTGTAGTATGGCATTCCAGTCTTCCTCTGCATTGACAAGAGCTTCCATTTGTATTTTAGTATCAAACTAATGATCTTGGCACAAAAAGCATGAATGAAAATATTAAATAAAATCCTTTCCAAGATCAAAGCTGGAGGAACTGCTGGAAGCTTCCTACAGGCTGTTATTTCCTTTTCACCAGAACCTTTACATTTCTCTTTCAATGAGCAAGTTCCTCAACCACCTATCCACATTCTAGTCATCTTTAGCTTTCCAGCTAACAACTTGATATTCAGAGAAATGGATATCACAGCAGTTCTTTTCTCTGGAATATCTGGTACCTTTTCAAATGGATTTTAGGTTAGCCCTATGTTTTATTGCATATTACTATTTATCTCCATGTTCTCAATAGTTACTTTTTCCTTCTAAGACCTACTGTAGTACTGAGGTGAGACTAGCAAGCACCGATGGAGAAAACCGTATCATTTTCAATGTGCACACTTCATTTGTTGTTCCACAGTAATACAATACCATGTTAGCTGATCACTGTGCTTAGAATCCTTGCTGTTGGACATGTCATTTCATGGGCCAGTTATGAAATGCAAGAAATAAAAATTGACCAGTTTTTGAAATAAAATCAGGCCAATTGACTGATCTTCTAAGCTCATGCAAATGTTGTGTTCCTGGACTTGTTTTAAAACCATCCTCACAATCCTGTGATTTATTCATATTGCAGTTCTTTTGCAAACTCTTAGGACTTGTACTCATATTTGAATGACTGAGCTTTGAAGCAATGGGACTTTCCTCTGAGCTCCATCAAATGCAGGTTTCCTGTGCAGGAGGAAGTCTTGAAGACAAGAGAAATGTCACAGTGATTGCATTTGACCTCATTGAGGCCAATTTACAGACCAGCAATGTGATCAGTTTAACTGGGGATTTCCTGTGGCCACATGATGCCACATGGTGTTCCTGGAGCTTGGTGTCACAGGCTGTGGAGAATATTCCCTTCTTTTCCCTTTTAATCTACATCTCTGTTTTCATGTTCCAGACATGGTTTGGGGCCTCAGATTGCTAGCAACATGTAAAGTGGTTTTGGAGCTGAAAAGCTTCAAAACAGACTAGTGTTGACTGGGTCATGGATGTTTGCTTTAGAGCAGCTGGTTGTGACTTAACTGGTACTTCATGTTCTCCCTGTGCAAATGATCAGGCTCACCCACCTGGCCTTTACAGAGTGACCCACAGCCTGGTCTGTGGTACATCTACTGCTTTGGGTAGATTCTGGCATGACTGGCTTAGTCTTTATCTGCGGGAGGATTGTTTTGAAGGAGAACCTCCTCTGAGATGGTCAGAGACTTATTTCAGCAGCAAGCCCAGAAAGAAGAAGTTTATCAGCAAGATTTCCAGGTACACAGGGTCGAAATGCCCCATGGTACAACCCCTCTATTGCTAGTGTGTGTCCCCAACTGTGGTACAGACGTACCAGCCTGTGAGGCCAGTGGGGGAAAAGTCCTGTTTGCTCAGTGCTTTTCCCATGTCTGCTCACCACCAAGCAGTCCCTAGGGTTAGCTGGGACATGTCACCGGGTTGGTTCAACTCAGCCTGTAGCTGCAGGGTTTTGCAGGGCTGTTTTTTCTGATTTTTTTTTTTTTATTTTTTTTTTTTTTTTTTTAGTGAGCTAAATTAGGTTGTGGATGGCTCCAACACATGCTGGAGCTGGCACAAGGTGTGCAGCAGGGAGCTGGTGTGGTGGCTCCCTGCGTCTTTTGGAACATTTCCCTAAGGGAGATTACACCCACGCAACCCAACCCTGTCACTCTGGCAGCAACACAACTTCCTGATTGTTTTTCATATTGGGAAATTATTAGTGAAAGTTTTTTTTTTTTTTTTTTTTTTTTTTTCTTCTTCTACCATGAATAATATGTATGTTTTAATAACAGGATTTTACAGCTACCATTGTAAGCCAAAATCCCAACTATGTAATAAATCATAAAGGTCTGCTAACAGTAAGGTGGAAAGACTAAAATAGTACTGTTAGATGATGGTCAGATGAGAATGTATTTAGGGGTAGGGTTCAAAGGTAAGCAGCCTAGAGTTTGGGCTTTGGTGATACAGAACAACTGGTCAATAGGGTGCTCCTTCTGTGATATAAAAAATTATGTGGTGACTTTCTTAAAGAATATAGCTGTTCTTCTGAAACACCTGCAGCATGGGTGCAGCTTTTCCCAGATTACTATGGTCCTTGTCTCCCTCTGTCCTAAATGGTTTCCAAAATAAAACTTCATCTTTCATGTGAAGTTTCAAATGCTTTATTTGAACTCATTTACCTGAGTTGTTCTTGAATAGGTTACAGAGATTGTTCAAATGGACCTGAAGTTTAGAAAACTTACCTTTCCTTTTTGAGTTGATTTGTGACATAGCATGTTATAAACTCTTTTTTTTTTTTTTTTTCCCAATGTCAGAGCATGGAAGATGAATCAAAGTGGGTTGAAGATCTTCTTAAGATGCACACTGCGCGGGTGCGTGACATTGAGCAGCTCACAAGCTTGGACTTCTTCCGAAAGACCAGTCGCAGCTACACAGAAATCCTCTCCCTAAAGACATACCTGCATACGTTTGAAAGTGAAATTTAGCTTTCTAACCTTACTCAGTGCATCCTTTTATCAACTGGTGTATATTTTTATATTGTTTTTATATTTATTAATTTGAAACCAGGACATTAAAAATATTAGTATTTTAATCCTGTATCAAATCTTAAATATTAAACCCTTGTGTCATTTGTTTTGTTTCTCTAATGTTTAATATAGGTATGTCTCTTGGTTTATTTAGTAGCGCTTGTAATACTGCAGCTTAGGTTCTTACTCCAAGCTTACTCCAAGTGGTGCTGCAGGATTTGATACGTGAATCAAGGAAATATTAATTTCCCATGCTCCTTTACCACACTTGTAGTCCTGTACTTTGTATCAAAATACTGAACATGTAAAATTACATTCATTTACTGTTGACTATGTGACAGACATATTTAAACCCTATAGACAAATAGCATCTTAAATATAATAAACCACACATTCAGTTTTTTTAATGTCTTTTGATTTCCTTTCACAGGGACATTCAGAGGGACTTGTTAACAGCTGAGTGCTGCCAGATCTTTCACATTCACCCTTCTCAAGAGCTTAGGTTTTCTGGTAAGAGTAATGACAGGAGCCCAGGTGCCCTGCCCCAATAGTCAGCAGTGAGAACATAAAGGAGACGTCCAGTAGTAATTAGTGGTTAGGTTTTGCTGGAGGGGCAGAGCTGGAAGAGGAGGTAGGTTGGTGTCACAAGCTCACCAGGAAAACCCCATACTTGGGGCCACTTGGCCCTGGTCTGGGGCTCTGGGAGGGTATGAGCTAACAACATCCATCAGCTGTTATCCATTGGGCTGTGTCACATTACTCCTCCCCCACTGCTGCCCTGGGCTGGTTCCTGGGAATCCCTCCTCTGTTGTTCGTTGTTTTGGCTTCAAAGGAAGCTGAGATAAGGTCAATGTGGAAGGAAGTGGTATTGCCAAAAGCCCAACTAGGAGAAGAAAGTCTGATTTTCTGTATATAATTCTAATGGACAGAATGTGCAGAGTTTTCCCCTAATCTGAGGCTGAGTCCAAGTCAACCCCCATTCCCAAAGGAACCTTCTTGGCCTGATTGCACATATGTAACTTCTAGTAATTTGAACCCTATCAGCGCATGTGATTTACATTCACCTACTGGTCAAGCAGGCCAAGTCTCTGTTGGTTGCTTCTGTGTAGATGCAGTCTCATAATCGTGGCAAGCCCTTACACATCACTGATGGCACAATCCCAAACTAAAGGAAAAGATGCTGTTATATACTGGTATCTAGATAATGGTCCAATTGGGCTTGGGACAGTTTTTATACAAAGCACATGGTATGGAACATTAGTGTTTGTGTAGTTAGAAGATGTAAAAGATAAATTGTGTAGAATACTTGTTGAGGAATTTGGAAAAACAATGAAGGCTGAACCAACTGGTGACTTTATTACAAAGCCATCATTTGGGGTTGCAGAGTTATCTCTCTATTCCAAAGTGGTTTGCATCTGTTTTCTCTTTGAGGGCTGGCTGCAATTGTAGGAGGAAAGTGTGAAGGGGTGGAAAACATCTCAGCCATGTACACAGATGAGTAGTCCGTGTACTCATCTAAAATTTACTTAATTTTACTCTTAAGTAAAATTAATCTGCCACAATTTTAGCAATTTACATCCTTGTAGCATACATCTAATAGATAGTGGTAAACCGGAATTACTCATGCTAACACTGATGATTTATCATCACAATATTTTAGTTCTTCTGACAAGTAGGACGAAGTCTTATTATTCTAGGTGCCAAATTCTGTTTAAATTAGAAGAGCACAAAATACAAGTGCTTTAAAATCCCCCCAAAATGTTAGGATGGAAATTCTGATAGCTACACAGAGCTTTGGGAAACATCCTATTCTTGCAACTTAAAAATTGTCTCTTGTGGTTGTCTGGTAGCACAGAAATATTTTTCTGTAAGCTTTTGGCAGGGCTTCCTGCCATGATAAACTTTATATTCTTACATCTGCTACAAAGGGTATTTCCTCTGGATTTAAGTCTTCAGTTAAGACTTAACTTCTCCAACACTGAATTTAGTAATGTGATTGTTCATAAACTAAACCAAAGACCACCACTACTGTGTTGCTTTGACATTCATCAGTTGTTTTTTTGTTTGTTTTTGTTTTTCTTAATAGAGTTTCAAGGAGTAGTTCTTTTATTTTCTCTCAGAATAAGATGATATTTATATTAACAGAACATTTAAGCTCTGAAAGTTATTTTCTTCATGTGTTTAGACAAATTTCCTTTTGAAATACAGTTACTGATGTTTGTTGGGAGAGCTGGTTTAGCTCTATCTCAGTTTAACTAAAGAATGATTAGTGTGTAGACGTAGACAAGTGTTTTTTTTTTTTTTTTTTTTTTTTAACTCAGTTGCTTGCTGTGAGAATAAATACTGGGAATTTCTGCCCTACTTACTTCTCTTCAGCCCTTGGCCCCATGCTGCTGTATGGTATTGCTGTTTTATTTTATCATGCTGGCAGAAGTAGCTGTGCTGGGGAATGTTTGTGGTGACCTCTGTGAATTGCATGTTCTTTTTTTCTTGTTGAAAGATGTCTTATCAACAAAAAAGCTCCAGTGCAAAGCTAAAGCCTTGTAAATCCCCCTAAGCAATACAGGCTCTGTAGGAACAACAGAGTTTTAAAAGCAAACTTGTGATTTCCCTTTCATATTCATCGGGGCGAATGTTAGCTGAGGGCAGCATGTAGGAAGGAACCCCTCTGCTTTCCGTTCATGTTTGAGCATTTTGAAAATCTGAAATACTGTTTGCTTCTGTTGCATGTTTCCTTTCTTGATATTACTTTGGTTTCTGGAAGAGGTCCACTGAGGAGAACAAGCACTGAATTTGTCTGTCAGGCAAACACCAGTTTTGAGGGTTTGGGTAATTACTGTTTGCAATTGGTGATGTAAATGTGGGGCTTGTTTAATGAGTTAGAGGCAGTTCAGTTGAGCAATTGTCAAGGCAACAAAAGCCGTAGGTGTTCTGCACACCTAACAAAGTTCTTTTGCTCTGGGAAAAATCCTCCGGAGGTAGTTATGCAACTGGAATATCCCTGCTAAGGGAAACTGTTACTTTTTTAATCCCTTTTTCACAATTGCATACCAGAACGGAATTAAAATCAGTAGTAGATAAGCACTGAAAGCAGGTCAAGTAACCTGACCAAAGGAAGGGAATGATTAAGATGGAAAAACTATAGCAAAGGACACCATCCTGTACTCCCAGAGCTGACATAATTACCACTGATTGTTATTATTATTCTCTGCTTGTCAGCTAACTGTTTGATTAGATACATAATCTCTGGTTACTGTTAATTCTCTATTCTTCATTCCTAGCCTTTAGTCCCTTTGTGGTGTTAGGTGCAGCATTAAACTGTTTCTGCACTCACTTGGATGTTGACAGTTTTGGTAACAGAAGATCTGTTTGTACAGTATTATAAAGCACTTTCAGCTCAAGAAACAAGAAAATTTTAAAAATAAAACTAATAGGTATGTGCCATCTTGTGAAGGTTTGCCAGTATTCACATGGTTATCATATGAGTAAAGTTAAATACCCCTGTTTAATTGGCCAGTGTTGCTGTGTCCCTGGGGGCTGCCACAAAGCAAGCCTGTTCCCAACTTCTCAGTGCTTTATGTGCAAACAGTTGGTACCCTGCAGCTAGTGGAGACTTTAATAAATGATGGAAGGCCAGAAAAATATCAGCAGCGATAAAGAGATCTCCCTAAAAATAGGAAGTTGCCCATTTCAGGAGACAGAAGATGCAGAAGGTCCAGGAGATGCTGGCAGAAGGGAATGGGGGCTGGAGAAGATTTATCTGGAAGGTCTCTAAAGTCCCTGTTCCTTCCCTCTGCATCCAGCCTCTTCTGATAGACCAGTTCTTCACGTACAACAGATGAAATGGTTCCCTACTTTTTCTGCACAGAGCCAGAAAACAGAAAGCTTTTCAGGAAGGTTGAAGGAATTCCCCTCTGAAGTTGTCACTGGTTGCAGGAGCAGCACATGAACTCTGGCAGAGTTGGAGCCAACACAGTGAGGACAGAGTGCAAGATCTGGCCTAAAAGACACACGTTTGTAGCAGCTGAAGCTGATGTTGCAGTGGTCCTTCACTTAAGTCTCACATCCACCCCAAATGTTTTTTAATTAACTTTACGTTTGCATTGCAGAGCAGTTCTGCTTTGCTCAGGTGCTCTCTGTGGGAGATGGAGGAGACACTGCTCGTGGTGCTAAACAGTATGAGAAAAGTCCTTTCTGTGACTCTAGTTTCCGTGTCCCTTGCTGCAGTCCCACACAGACGTTGCACTTGACCCAAGACACACAGTACATTCAATGCTAATAAGAGTATTCTCTGGTCAGGATAGACCTGCCAGCAAATGATTAGTACCAAGTTACCTGTACATCTTCCAAGTGGGGCCATACGTGTTTGAAACGTTTAAAGTTCAGCCCTTGTTCAAGACAGGAGAAAAAAAAAAAGACACTTCAAACATTGTGGAAAAATACCTAATCTCGTTTCTTTGCACTTGTTGTGTAAATATAAGATAAGAGCACTATTCCCAAGGTTACCGCAAACAGCCCATCACTACAGAGTACAAACTAACATTTACTAAAATGTATGTTGACATAAAAAGCAGCATTGCTGCAGTAAATGAAACCACAGCTTTCTTTGCTTTTAAACATAAAAAGTTTGGGATGTAACCTCCTCAGACCGGCCTTCACAAGTTAACATCTCTAGCCTGCTGTTAGCATCCACAGAATGTGCAGTTGTTCTGGAGCCTTACCTTGTCCCACTGCTTTCTTCATGCAGTAGGGAAAGGCAGGTGGAGGTCATCCTGGTTTCATCTGCAGGGTTCACCATGGAGAGAGATCAACAGGCAAAGAAGTGATCGTGGATTAGCACAGCTGTAACTGATTGACCCTAAAACTGGAATTTACTAGGAAAGAGGTGGGACTATTTGTTATCATAAACCTTCAACAGAAAAGGAGGAAATCCTTTTCAGGGGATATTTTCCTGAGAAGTTTTCTGTTTCCTGTGCAAAAAAATAGGGGACTATTTAATCTGTTGTATGTGAAGATTTGATCTATCAGAAGATGCAGGGGGAACAGGGACTTTATAGACCTGTCAAATAAGTCTTCTCCAGTCCCTGTTCCCTTCAGCATCTTTTGGACCTTCAAAACATTCTACGTCTTCTGTCTCCTGAGGTGTGCAACTTCCTATCTTATCTCTTTATTTATCACTACTATTTTTTTTTTTTTCCTGGCCTTCCTGTTTTCTTCCAGCTTTGATCTGTTCACTATCTCCAAACAGTTCTGGTGTTAGCCTTGCCAGTGCAATTTCTGTGTGTATGCATCTCTCTACAGAAGGGATTGTTGCCAGCTCTTCTAGCTTTTAATTCTGTAAGGTCTTGCACTCTCCTGCAAGAGTGAAGGATGTGCATATGTCTCCAATTTCTCCTACCATATAATTAAACCCCCAGGACCAGCTTTTGCAGGTGAAAACCCTCTTCAAAGTGTTTTAGGTTGTGACTTCTGCCTATGCCTGTAGCTTTGCAAGGAGGTATTTAATGTCATTGAGGGTAGGATGTCAACCAGAAGTTCTCCACACAGGCCTTGACCAACTAGTCAGTTACTAACAACTGAGAAAATACCAATTTTCTATGAATAATGTAAATATTTTCTCCTCTGGGAATGTGAATTTTGAGTTCAGTCCAGCTAAGTCAGAGGCTGGAAACTGTCTCAGCATTCACTTCAGTGGGAATTGTGTCAGACCATCTCCTCCACTCATCCACCCCTTTTCGCCTGACAAATTCCCTAGGATGGTGTGATGGCTGTAGTTTCACATGCCCTCTTCCTGATATATATTGTCATTTGTGCTTTTAGTCCTTTCTGTATTGATAGCTGGCTGTTGGGATGTGTTTTGGGGTGCATGGGTGTGGTTTTCTGGGGAAATTCAGAGTCAACAGCAACTGCACCGTTCCCTTCCATCGTTCCCTTATCATGCAACCACGCAAGCAGTTCTCCCTGCCCCTCTCACTTTATCAAATGCTCCACTGCCTTGACCACAAATGCCTATCCGTGCCCAAGGATCTCTGGCTGAATTCACGGTCTGTAGTGCATTCCCTGGCTGCACTTGAAAGATCTAGAGAAAGGGACAGCATAAATGAGGGCAAGAGGACATGGCCTTACGTTGCACCACAGGAGGTTTAGATTGGGTATCAAGACGAATTTATTCATGGAAAGGGTGGCTAGGTGCTGGACGAGGCTTCCCAGGAAAGTGGTGGAGTCACTGTCCCTGGAAACATATAGGAGACATGTGGATGTGATGGTTAGCAACGTGGTTTAGTGGTGGACTTGGTAGTGTCAGGCTGATGGTTGGACTTGATTATCTTAAGGATCTTTTCCTACATAAATGATTCAATGAAACAGGTCACAGATGGTTTTTTATCTTCTGGCATGCTGTGTCTAATCTGTGTGGGCTGCAGGCTGGTCAGATGTTGATATTCCTTTCCCACATGAGAAAAAAGTAATTTCCAGAGATTATCCACTAGCAAAAAATACTGTGATTTCAAAGTTTCTCCTTAATGTTAACACAAGAAGAAATTTTTGCTGCCTAAGAGATGTAAAACCTGACATTTTTTAGTGTTTCTTTTATGGCAATAAAGAAGTCTGCAGAAAAATAATTCCTTTTATTCATTTATTTTGTTGAAGAAGAAAACCATTACGTGTAGCATGCTCAGCTGGCCTAACAGGTATCCAGTCTGAACTAAGGATGCAACTCCATGGCTTTCTTCTTCCATGCTTCATGATCTATTTCTAGCCTTTCTCAGAAGGTTTCCATAGACATTCATGAAACCTGGGAGCCCCCCGGTGGTCAAAACAATGAGCTATTCTGGTTGTTACCCCAAATCTGACGTAGTTCTTTATACAGTTCTAAATTTAATTCTTGGAGCAATCATTGAGAAAAGATTCAATTAGTTGAAAAAATAGAAGTCTGGATGGTTTCCTGGTTCTTTGGAGAAGATCTTGTTACACCTCACTCCTCTTGGTCCTTATTTGATGCTGTCTGCATCTCTTTTCCAAGACTGGGGGATTGCCTATTATTTTATCTTTCCTCCCTCTATGCTACTCCGCCCTGTCTGCTGTCCTGCATAGGACATCTTGCTAGGTTCTCATCACAAATCTGTCTGATGATGTTCCAGTTGTGCACTGAATAATGTTGTCACCATATATTCCATGCTTATTGTCTCATTGTCTTCCAAATTAGAAACGTATGTGATTCAGAGAGCTTTGGTGTGCTTAATTTTCATGTTGCTCTGAAGCTGGAGAAAATGTTCTGTGATTCCTTGGGGAGTTATTTTGTTGTTTTTGTCCAGTCCCCCAGGAAGAATTCTCCTTCATAGGAAATTGCTTTTTTTAAAAAAGTGTTTCATAGTACAAGATAAGAAAAAGTGTCAGCTACTTGGAGCAGATTTATAAGGGAGGAGGAAAAGGTGAGGTGATAATGGGGAAGGGAGAGTGGAGCAATATCCCCTTTGATTTTCCCTTTAGCAGCTCTGAAGCTGTATGCTCTTCCCTGACATATAACCAAAGAGGGTAACAGCTACACAGTTGGGCTGACACCCACAACATCACAGCTGTTTGTGTTCTACATCCCAGATCCTAGGATGGTCCCATGGAGATGCTGAGTCACTGCACAGTGACTTGCAGAGAAAGGCCCTGGAACCTCAGCTCTTCCCAGTACTCTCCCTGCCCTGTAACAATGAAAAGTAGATGAGTATTTATGAGAGTAAATACTTCAAGGCTTGTCATTTGTAATGTTATAATACAGCACCTACCATGAAGGTTTGAAGCTTCTAGCCTGTAGTACACTTACAGCATCTGATGGTATTGGGGAGAATGGAAAATTTCACTCAAAATTTCAGCACCAAGTACGACCTGAGTAGGTTTTGCAAGGCTAGCCTAGGACAGGGTGGAGTTTGGAGCTTTGCTTGGACCATAAGCATTGTCTGAGAAAGAAAGAAGTATCCAAAACTGCACAGCCTTAGAGTTTGCACTGCTGAATTTCACCCCAAAGGGTGCACAGGTACTTTTAGAAGTGAGACTCTTTCAGATCACTGCACTCCAACTCAACTGAAGGCAACTGGTCTGGGAAACTGCTAGTAAGAACTGCAACAAGCTGGAGCTCCAGTGGTGTTAAGCTGTTGACTTCACTGCCCTCAACTAGAAACTAGATCCAGAACAGTAATGATAAAAAATAAAAAATGACAAGCCTAAATGTGTTCATGATCACATTTTATCCTCTTATTCCTTTTATGTCAACATCATTCTTATCTTAACAAGCTTTCCTTTCTTTCTGCTATTTAAATAACCCACCCACTCCCTATTAAAATGTATTTTTTTTAATCTGCAAGCACACCTCTTCTGAATAGAACATTAAAATGTTGCAATTGATTCCTGGAAATGAGGCTTGTTTAATTTTTTATTTATTTTATGGATTTGGATTTATGAGATCACATGCCTGTATTTTATGCCCTGGGTACCTTTGCTTAATTCTAGTTTTAGTCATAGAAAAGATTATATTTCCTTTCTCTTAATTAAATGTACACCAGTAAATAAAGCTTGCATGAATAATCCTTCTCCAGCAGCCACTTAGTCCTTCCCCACATAGTGCTGTTTTTTGCCTGAGGATATATTCCTGTGGGACTTTATGGAAAGGCTTAACAAGTCACCACCTCCAGCAGAAGGTTAAATTTCCTGGCATTGCATAAGTGGATTGTGTGATGTTCCTGGGCTCTGGACATGGACTCTTTCAGTGCATTGAGTTGGGTGAAGAAATCACTGCCTCCTCTCCCTGCAAGGGTTAGTGTTTCCTCCATGCCTGCAGAATTGCTTCCCACTAACCCACTCCAGTTTGAGTTACAGATGATTTCACTGAGCGGTTTAAAAACTAGAGAGAGACCTGTTTATGGGGCTCATTTTACTTGGAAATAGGTTATGAAACAACACAGGATATGCCTAGTTAAATAACCAAAAAAAGTGGTAATTAGTAGTGGAGGGTCTGAGGGGACTATAGAGACTTTCATCTTGGACAACTGGAGATAGGAGAAATTCGTTATTCCTTCACAGCCAACACAAAGCAGTCTGATTATTTTAAATTACCTTTACTAATGGTTCAAACTAATCCAGTTACCCATGTTGATGTGAGCTTGTTCTGTAGCGCTATGAGGCAGCTGAGCCTACAAAACAACTCATTACTACCCAAAGGTATGGCCTTACCTACGTTTGTGGCTTTTCCACCTCATCTTCCAGTGCTGGTTCCAGTCCTCATTTTATGGAGCCTTGCTCAATCTAGATCACTAAACAAGCTGAAAATTAAGTTTGTTTTAGACTAAGTGATTTTCCTGCCAGTTCAGAGAGCTGGTGTGGTGCCTCCCATGAGGAGGCTGAGGACAGACTTTGTCTCCTGCAAGCTCTCAGCTCAGCCCATCTCCTGGCACTTCATCCTGGAGCTGCTCCCAAAAGCAGTAACTGGGGGCTCAACCATGGGGGCTGTCAGCTGCTAACAAAGTAAACTACTGTTGCAGTTCATGACAAGTGGAAATGAGTGTGTCTGTAGAGTATATTCATATATCAAACCATCTCCTTAGCTGCAGTGGGACAGAGTTTAGTTTTTCTTGCTGTTCTGTCTTCTAACTATCCTGTCTTCTAACACTGTCCTGCTTAAGAGAGTTTCAGGTGAAAGCATAAGGATTTTGCTTGTACAGAAGTAATTATTTGACAGTTTTAAGGTAGTTGCCCTACTACCTGTTTGCTCAAGTAGACACACTATTTGACTTGAATGTTGCTGGCTGTTTCCATTGACTCCAGTAGGATTTATTCCTTGTTCACAAGCCCTGAAAATAGGGATCTGGCTTTGCTGAGCTCTCTGTTAAGCAAAGCATTTCAGGAACTGTCTAGGTCCAGGTACGTGTCAGTGTTTGAGGCAGCTGCTGGGAATGCTCTGTGAGTGAAAAACATATTCCTCTTCAGAGTGCCAAGGTATTTCTGGCCTGGTAACAAGATCAGGCTGTTCGTGTGAGCTCCTCCCTTCCATGACTTTTGTGTCTGTAGACCTATTTCAACCAATATTACTGCTGGGTGAAGGCCTGAAAAATCAGGGTTCAACAGGTGTGATAAATATGAGAGACAAGCCACCCAGAGATCTCAATGGGGAGAGGACCTCTGCAAATTAACTGGTGGATCACAGACCTATTTGCCATGAAGAGACAGAAGATGCAAAGACCATGGGTATATTTTGGGTTCTATATGCTCGTGTGTCCTGTACGTACCACTGTTCTGAAAGGAAGCCACCAGCCATGAGGAGAGGTGGGGCTGACGAGATGAAGTTTCAGCCAGTTCCACGATACCAGACAGCATTCATGGAGAATCCCTATTACACACCTTATTCTTGCCTGCACAAACGTTCCCTGCAGTGTGTTCTTACTTCACTTCGAACAATCCCAGGGCTGGGGTTTAACCACTTCACTGGCAATTCATTCCCCTTCCCCACAAGGCTCCTCATGCAATTTTTTCCTGCACCGTTATCCTCCCTGTTTCACAGCTTGTTTCCAGCTGAAGGGCCTCTCACTACACTGTCCCAAGCCCATTTTAGTTATTTTTCTCTGTTGACTGTCTTACCTTTCCAGTGTTTAGGGGGTACTTTTGCAGGGCTGCAAGAAGAGGACGAACAGTTTCTGCAGTACCTCACTGCAAGCATCAGTGCATGTAGGATCTTTTTCAAGCTGTGCTTAACATTTGAATTAAAATAAATAAATAAATAAATAATAATAATAAAATCTTATTATTATGAGATTCAGCTGTGCTTCCTTTGATAGCCTCTATTTGCTATATGAAAAGCAGCATTTCCCTCTGAAAGGTGCTTAATCTCTTCCAGTCTCTCACCCTGGCTTTATACTGAATTATCTTCAGATCCCAGTTCTACACTGTGAATTATTTTTCATCCTCCCTGACCAGGTGGAGCACTGCCAAGCCATTGACTAACCACATTTATTGAGGGAGCAAGAGGATTAGTTTTACATTGTGTTCTATATGTGGTCAAAGCTTGGGATTCTCCTGGTTACCAGATCTGCACAAATTAGTAAATTTATAAGTGTGAAACAGTTCCAAGAAGTTCCCTCCCAACCAAGAGGAATTTCAGTGTGCCAGACCTTTCTAGGAAAGATGAATGTTTCGTCCTGCACAACATATTTTATTGCTAGAATAGATGAATACGAACTGTTACAGCAAAGTAAATTGAATTATATTAAATAACACTTACTTCTCTTTGGCCTGGCTTGTTATCCAAAACCCTGGAGTCTCAAAGGCTGGTTAAATTAAGGAGAACTGGTGTTGTTGCTCCTCTGATGCTGTTTATTTCTAGGGAATCCTTCTACAATTTAGTGAGGGGTCTGGGAAGGGTGGTGCAATGGGAAACACTATCAGTGGTGCACACAAAATAATTCCATTTCTGGGAGTCCCATCTGTTCTAAGCTAGCCAGAACCACTGGCACAGGACCCCTGGCCATCCCAGGGTCCCAAAGCAGATGCATGGATGAGCACAGCACATCTGCTGTCTCCTGGGACCACAGCTGGATCCAGAGCATCTCAAAGCCAGGGTTCAGAGCAGCGACCATGTCTTTGGTGTGGAAGCTGCCTGGACAAACTCCCCATCTGGAAAAAGAAGAGGCACTGCAGGAAACATGGCCTTAGGGTAGCTCAAGTCAAACCAAAATTAAAAAGTTTTGTTTTTCTAGATGAAGTAGGGTGCCAGCAAAGAAGAAAACTTTTCTCGGTGTCCACTCTTTTCTACCTCTTTTGTAGAGACACTTACCCCTTTTCAGCACAACTCCTGGGTGAAATACTGACCAATTGTACCTGGGTACAGTGGGTAGGTGTCACCATGAGACTGCCATGGCTTTAAAATTATCCCTGTTATTGGACTGTGGGTTTGATCAGTCACATCAAATCTGTGTCGGTGTAATCTATCAGGTTACATCAGTGTGTGCTCATATCGCACTTGTATACTTAAATTGGTTTAATTTTTGAGGGCACTTGAGCACATAAAGTGTTTTTCTATGACGGGTTTTGCTCTGGGGGAGAAGTGCAGTGGGGTGTTGGAAAAAATATTTATGAACTGCAAATCCTTTCATATCTTTTGGCTTGTCTGCTGTGTCTGCCTGCCCTTCTGTACAGCAGAGTAATCCTCTCATGTATTTTTGCTAGTGTTATGAGGATAAGACAGTGTTACACTGCTCTTCTGACTATGTCCTGTTGCAGTTCCAGTGCTGGTACCAAATTTAACTAATGTCCATGTAAGGTTAATTCTTGTTATCTTGGTAACAGGGGGCTTTGTGTTAAAACACGTTAGGTCTCTTACACCATGAATTACAGGATCGAACTCTTCTACACAGTGACACCAGCTGTGACTATGATACATGTTTCATTTGGAAAGAAATCACATTTCCAGTTTTCCAAGTCTGTCTAACCATGTCCTTGGCAAATCACTCAATCATTACTCCTAGTTCCTAACCTGTACTAAAAATAATGCAGATTGATTTTCCAGAAATGGTAACGTATGGTTGCAAACAACCTTGATCTTTATAAGAAAGTATTATGTGTGTCATCTGCAAATCACATGTATAAATGTACTTGTCCATTGCATTTCTGTATTACTTCTGCATGCTGGAATAGTAATTGTTTGCTCCATTAGCTGGACTTTATTCCAAAATGCATGGTCTGGGGAGCTTCTTGTTTGTTTATTTTATCATTTTTAAGTATTCTGAACTGTGGTGAATTCTTATATTCATTGATTACACAAAAGAACTTATAAAAGAAAAAATCCCATATCTCAAAGTGTGTTTGCAAAATAGCAGTGATTAAAAGCCCTGATAGAAGGGCTTAGTATTTCATGTCCTACCAGGTAGTGAGCTTTCAGTAAGAAAATAAACAAAGCAATCTCTGTCTGCTGATGAGATATTTGGTATTATAAATTATCAAACAATGTAAAAAATACCTTTTATTTTGGTTAGATAAAATTCCTTGGCCTGAGATTGTCCGGGAAGTTGAGAAATGTGTTTCTGGAAAGTTTTGGAGGAAGGGAGAAAATGGAAAGTAGATTCTGACATTTTTGACTACTATCTTAACATGAGCTGGTGACTACACTCTAGTGTTTGTGCTGGTGCTGGTTTTAGCTTACAGGCTTCAATGCTTAATAATGTATTTAATTAACTATCCTAAAAACAAACAATTTGCAAATGCCTTTCAAATTCTATGTTATTTTTTTTTCTTTGTATTTTTATGTGGTACATTCATGTCAACTGTTTTCTTCCCAGTGTAGATGAAATTTTAAATGTCAAGCCATTGAAGATCTGTAAGCACTTAACAACACTCAAAATACTTCTGAAATGATCTTTAACTGTTGAATTAAAATGACTTCTTACAATGAAGTAAGGGGTAAATTACACCTGTAAGAGGCAGATGGACTGAAAAAAATTAAATGTGCAGAATGTTAAGTAGTGCCCAGGCAAAAGATATCAATGTCAAGTACCTCTTCATAAACCCCTTACCTTTTTTCTTTTTTTTACACATACAGCTAGGTCTATTTTTTGACTCATTGTGTTAAATCTGTTAAAACATATCAGTAAAGATAATGTTTAAAAAGAACAAGATGAAGTCAAAACATGAAAAATCAAGTAGCAGCTCTTTATTTTCTTTCTTTCTTTTTTCTTTCTTTTTTCTTTTTTCTTTTTTTTTCTTTTTTTTTTTCTGAGAGGCTCAAGTTCTTTTTTTTTTTTTTTTTTTTTTTTTTTTTCTGGAATTAGAATATGAAATCAGAACACAAAAAATCTATATTTTTAAATTTTATTTTTAACTTTTAATAAAGCAAGTTTCCCATCTAAAATTTTCTTAAGCAATGCAGGGCATAATTTAAGGTGTTCAATTGACATTGAGCAATGTTCCTTGAAATAGCTGCCAGAGTGAGGGATAATTGCATGAACTTAGTAATTGCAATAGGACTTAAATCTGGGAGCATGTTTGAAGAGTTTCCAACGGGATTCCCAACCACTTTGCTCCCCCAATCTCCTTGCATTTTGCAGGGCAAGTGAACTTACAGTCAGATCAGCCAGGGAAGAGGGTGAGATGAGTGCTCACAGAAGAGACTGGTCATCAAATAACCTGAGATAGGGAAAAAAAAATCCCAAGAGCTGAGGGAAGCCCCTGTGGTGATCCCTTCCAGCAGGATTGCTCCTTGAAGCAACACAGAGGTTACAAATAAAAGCTTGGTGAACTTTCTCTATTTCTTTTCCTCGCATAGATATTTGCAGTTAATTTTGATGGGTAATTCTACCACATTTTGGGAATCCACCTCATATACCAATAAATAAATAAATAAATAAAGGGGGTCTTGCAACTGACTTGTGTGAAATCCCCAGCAGGGATTGCCCGAGGGCATTTTGGTGGCCAAGATGCAGGGCAGGAGCGGCAGCCCCTCTAAATGTGGCAGGATCAGGTGGCAAAGCCCTGGTTGGCAGAAACTTGTCTGTGGCTGATTTTCTTCCTTTTCTGAATACCCCTTCAGTCGTTCATCTCTTTTATTTTTCTTTTATTTCTTTTTCCTTTTTTTTTTTGTTCCAGGTTAGAATGGGCCACAAAAATATTGTTTTATGGTTTCTGTTAAGCCTCATGGAAGGGGGCAATACTTGTTTTTTGGTTTGGGGTTTTTTCTTTTTCTCTTCTGAGCAATATTAAATGCCAAAGCCTGTCTGGAGAGGTGGAATCACAGTGTTGGACTAAGAGCCCTGAGTTTCTTGTCCAGGTTTGAGCCTTGGCTCCAGATGATGTTGACTGAGACGAGCAGGAGATACCCAGCTCCAGGAGGTCTGTGCCTCTTCCTGAGAGCAAGCAGGTCCAGACACGGGAGGAGCTTGCAACTGCAGGGCCAGACATTACTGGAAGAGAAATTACCAGAAGAAAGTTTAAAGGAAACTCGGGATTAAATTAAGAGGGTTTGTAAACAAACTCTCTCCTGTTCATTGTGTCCTTACAGACAGGTCTGTAAAGCTTGGCCCAGCCACCTCTAAGCAGAGTCTCCAGTAGCTGCTGCTAGCCCCCCCTTCCCCTCTGGACATCTCCAGCTTTCTGCTCCCCTTTGGCCAAAGGAGGGACGTTCCCTCTGCTCTATGTCCTCCCCTCCAACACTTTTCTCCCCTTCCCAGGATTTTTGGGGAAGACGCCATCCCCCTTCCCCACAGACGACTCCGCCTGACCTAGAGTGCGGCGGCCAGGACAAGGCAAGCTGGTGGCATTTCCTCTGTGGCTCGGCCAAGTCCTTTCAGAAGAACGTAGTGTATTAACATACAACCAGCTGTGAGCAAAACGCATACCATCTGTCACAGCAATTTAAAACCACTGTTCTCATGGCCTGACTTCTTGGAAGTTATGGTAAATGCCATGGACCAAGTTAGCATAGGAGTCTGGGCTTTGCAGTCGCTTTAGGGATGCCTCTTCTAGGGGCAGATGAGTGCGCTTCCAGCAAGCACAAGCACTGACGTCAATGATCTTGCAAGGCTGGGGTGTCAGGCTGTGTTAGAGGCTAAATGAACTGGCAGAAAGCCTACAAAGCCCAAGAGATCATATGTCTGTGCAAGGTCCCAGGCCCTGCCACGCTGAAAACTGTGGGATTTGGATGTGGAGGGTGATGAACGCTATGAGCTGCCCACCTCCACCCCAGTCACTGCTGCTGGCTCCAGGGACCAGTTATCAGCATATATTTTGGAAATCTGGAACCAATGTCAGCCTTGAGTGGGCCACACAGCTTGCTGCTGGGCTCATGGGGTGCTCAGAGACGAACTTATAACCAAGGGCATAGTCTGTGCTGCTACAGATGTGGTGCCTAAAGGTGGACAAACCTGCAGCATAACATCCCAGCTCTGCAGAAAAGTGTGAGGTGCTCAAACATGGGAGAGTGACCTCCTTCAGAACATCTCCGTCAGCCTGCCCGGCTGAGTGAGATGGTCTTTTTCTCCTAACTTTCACCCTCCAGGCCTTAGGGTACGGCAAACTTAGGACTTGTGGAGGGACAGGGCTGTGCACGTAGCCAGAACAAGTCCATCTTCATACCTTTCCTGCCATGTGCTGTCCCCTGGCCCTGCTGCAGAGGCAGAGAAGTGTTACCTTGGCTAGGCCTTTTTAAACATATTTACTGTCCACTAAACTGAATTTCTGCTGTTCCATTACTTTTTCCCTCTTCTTCAGTTCCAACCTGAAAGCTCGTTATGGAGATTTGAGTACCTGGTGACAATGCTACAACCTTTCTCAACAACATTTGTAATTTCAACAGAAAGAAGATGGATGCTTGTTTGACAAGGTCTATTTTTCATCTATCTTCTGCATTTAACTGCATTTCCTGCTACCCCTTCACTTCTAGTTCTTTGCTTTCTCAGCCCCATCACAGCTATTCTGTTATTTTGCCTGCACTCAGTGCCAGGCAGGTAAGTTTGTAATTCCTTATGCTACTTTATGTTATTGCCTCTTCTGAAAAATGGCCAGACTTCAATGTTCTTACAATCCTGTGTATCAATGCTCTAAGTAACTGGAAATCACTATTAAAAAACTGTCTCCTGGATGAGATTCTTGATTGAAGATGATGTGGGCCTGTCACTATATTTAGGTCTACTTTTCCTACATTTTTCATTAGTGCATTTCACCAGCACCCCAGTCAGCACAGTACAGACTCAGACTCCTGTTTTCCTCCAGACATGCACACAAAAATATAATGAAAATAAAAGGGAGGGAGGAACATTGCTAATATCTTCTATTACAAATCATAGTTCTTCTACTTTTACTATCTGACAGTGAGTAATTACTACTCTTAGGGGGCTTTTTTCCCCTCGTATTCTTAGGAAAAAAGTCACTTCCTACTGTCATTCCTATGGCCACACAGTCCCCTTTGTATCCCGTTGTTCCCGTCCTAGTCATGTACCTTTGCTGGTGTGTGATGCACAGTTGTTTTCAGCAGTTCCTTCCTTATTCACTATGATATATGTGTTTTTGGTTTGTTTAATATTCTGTTGCTGGGAGAATGGTGGAGGGGGATTGTTTGTGGAGGTTTTCACAAAAGCTGATTTAATTTCCTCTCTAAGCCAGCTTGTGCTTTTGTTTTGTTTTGCTTTTGTTTTTAACTCCATTTGACCTCTTTTGTGCAATGTGAGAATGTGCCTTTTGGGGCATTTAGAAAATTGTGTTTAAATAGTTCCCAATTATCACTCACATTTTCCCTGTTTAAATTCTGTCTCAGAAATAATTTGGCTCATAATTGTTTTCAGCTTTGTGTAATTGGACGTCTTGAAAGCACTAAGTGTATAGAATTGCTGGTTTGGCTTTCTTTTAGGTTGCATGCAATTAATGTAAACCAGCCCTTCTAATCCCTTCCTTTGTAACTGTCAAGACAAGTCTAATTCCAGTGTTACCTCTAGTTGTCTGCTACATTTTTTATATAAGAGTTTCTGTAGGTGTCATTACATGCCCACTCCCGTCAGAGCTGTGTGGTCTCTAGTCCTTCACATCATGTTCTCCTGTTTACACTTGGGAATCCCCCTGCTTCCTTTACAAGCTGATGTCCTTTAACAAGATCAAGTGGGTAAGAAATACCCCTTCTTCCACTCTTTTTCCATTGCTGGTAAGAAGCAATGAGAGAGGAGTTGGTGACCTGAGAAAATGCAAACTAATGTTTCCCCTTGCCTTACCATGTTGAAAGTAGAATTGTGAATTTGTGTCTTGCTGCTTTTTGTAAGAGAGCTCCAGTTTTGCACAGCTTTTTGCTGCAGTAGAGCAGGATCTGCTGATGGTGGCTCCCGCTGCAGGTAGCCCTACAGCATCCCTGTAGCAAGAGCGAGATAGCTACTCCTCATCTTAGTGGCTGTGCCTGCGTTGCTTCCAGCTGCACTGAATAGTTCACTAAAATAAATTTATATTATTATTAAAAAAAAAAAAAAAAAAAAAAAAAGAAAAAAGAAAAAAAAGATGAGACCCCATTCTAGGTCTAGGTCATTCAACATGTCATTGCCTCTGGGTTAGGAGGGAATTTAAACTGGGTCTCCTACGCTCACCATGGGTTTATTTCCCTGGAAGCTTCTGAAGGCTCACACAACACAACATTTACCCAGCCACAAAATATTTATTTGCTTATTCTTTTTGCAAAATGATTCAGTTGTTTCTCGTGTGCTTTTAAACTTCTTTCCTCAGCCATATTTCATTGCCAAGCATCCAGGATTTTAATTTAATGGCCTTGATTTGGTCCATAAAAATCTGCGTGTTTCATGGGAGAAAAGCTCTGTGCCAAAAGGGCCACTAATGAAAGATGATAACAGCCTTGCACAATGAAAGGAGGTATGGTACAGGGCAAACAAAAAGCCCTTTTACAACATTATAAGGTTGTTCCCTTCTGTTTTGCTTAAGGCTCTATTCATTTTAAACTGAATGGTGTCTCTAATTCCACACTCTCTAATTTTTCCTCCTCCGGGAAGGCATTGATCAGTATCATTGCCTGGGTCACCACGTCAGATCTCAAGCACTGCTACTGTTTACTCCCTCCCCAGAATGCTAACTTTGGTTTATTTACCCATCATTAGTAATCCTTGAGGTTTCGCTATTTTTTTCCAAACTGTATGATGAAAGTAATTTTCAGTCTGCTTGAAGTAAGAAGTCCACAATGTCTTTAAAAGCACAGCTGCTGAAGCAATCTATCCTACATTTGCGAAGAGGGATTTGTATGGTTTAAACATCATTACACAGCAAGGGCAGTTGTCGTCACAGTTGCAAGTTGATCAGTCTCAGAATTTGTTCTTGGTTTCAGTTTTCTGGCTGCCCGTGACAAGTAAAAATATATAAACACTCATTAGAGCGTATGCTAGGGAAACCTTCAGTGCTTGCTAGACGCAAGTAGCTTCTTAGAGATTGGATTAAATAAGCAACAGTTAATATGAATCATGATAAAGGAAACTACAAACAAAACACCCCAAACCATGTGGTTTAAGAAAGGTCTCAGTTATGACTGTTTCAGTTTCAGACAAAGCCTTTAGTTCCAGTCACCAGTGTCCGTGGGTATTGATAGGCAAAATCTGCTATTAGCTGTGATTTCCTCTTGCGTAGTTTACTCTGGTTTCAAGCAGGGGTGAGCTGAAACAATGTAAATTGTGGTTTCTAGCACATTTTCCTGCATAATTAAGAAGATGGCTTAACCACAGCAGCTGCAGGGTCTGAATCTTGGCTTTTGAGTCCCTGACTCGCCACCAAGCCACCCTTGCAGTAGCAGGAGCTGCTGAACTCTTCTGCCCAGCCTGGGAAAGGCAGGCCACCACTGCTGTTTCTGGAGAAGGCATGGAAGGATGGGCAGCTCCAGCTCCTGCTTAGTCCTCCCCTCAACAAGGTCCTCCCCTGCTGCCTTGGTCGACCACAGACCCCAGGTGAGACTCAAGATGGGGACAAATGCAAGGAGATGGGGATGAGCAGCAAGGCTTCCCCCTGGGGAGCGTGCACCTGCCCTGGGGCTTTGCTTGGTGGGCACAGCCTGGGGGACATCAATTCCCAGGAGGAGGTCGTTCAGCTGCAGAGCCTCTCCTAGGCACGTGGATTGATGGGTACATGTGTGATTTAATACAGAGGAGGGAGTAAGTTTAAGCACAGCATTTGCAGTGCATGCAGTGAGGTGTTTTGATCTCAGTAGTTTTGCTTGGTTGTTTGGCACTTGTGCTGTGCCTCAGTTTGCCTTATGTAAATCAGGAGAATGGGGTGAAACTTTTACAGTGAAAGACTTTTCTCCAGTCTTTTTTTAAACATCAAAACCAAAATTGTTCCCCAAGAATATGACTGTTTTGAAAACATTTTGGTTTGGAAAAGCATGAGTTAAGTCACTTAGTTAAAACTTGAAATGGGTTATTTCTTGACCTTATTGAAAGAGAATGTTTCACTTTTTTAGTTTAAAAAAGACTGCTTTAAAATTAATACCAGGTTTTAAAAATGTGCTAGTCCATTATTAATCAACAGAAATCTCTAATGGATCCAGAATGACTTTTAGAAAATGTTGTTTCACGTAAATATTGGTATTTTTTGAAATAATTTGGAAGGTAGACCAATTTCCAGATGTGAAAATATTCCTTGGACTAGACATTTCTTCTTGTCTTTACATGGCTATATATTGCACATTACACCAATTCTCTTTAATTGTATTATCAGACTGTCTTTTCATATTTACTATAAATTGCTTGCATAAGAGAAATGGCAAGATGGTAATGTGTTCTTTTGATTCCATTCTCCGCAGGATCCTTTCTTTTTAATATATTTTTTATTTTTTATTTTTTAGGAAAAAAAAAAATCAGCTGAAGCTTACTGCTATTTCTCAGCAATTATTTTTTTTTTAGCACATTTAGTAAAAGCTAAACATCAAAACATCTAAACATCAAAATATAAACATCTAAACATCAAAATATTCAACTCTTTCTCTCTCTTTTTTTTTTTTTTTTTAATCAAAAGTTGATTTGAAGCCAATATGAAACTCATGGATGGGAAAAGTAGTAGTTTTAGCATGGGAAAAAGAGCCTTTCACTTTTAGGTCACTAGTTCAGATCCTGGAAACAACGGACTGCCCTCAGCTCCCAGCAAGTTAAATGAATGCTCATGATGCCTCTCGTATCTGAGCCAGGTGCCTGGCCCAAATATTATATCATAGCCAGCCCATACATCATACCATACAATAGTATGTTCTGGTTTTGTCTCTAGTGACGGGCATTTGTATCTCTGAGTGCCGCTGTATTTCACAGGACTCTTGGTGTGAGGGCTTCTGGGGTGATTAGGACATCTAAGTGATGAACACCACATTGCACCCCATCACCAGATTCCTGCTTCTCCACAGAGCTTATGTGCAATCCTTAGCACTTCCACTGAGGTCACAGTGAGCTGTGGCAACTTGTCCATGACCAACAAGGAAAACATGGGTGGGTATTGAAGCTCCCTTGTCAGCAGAGACAGAGAACAAACTACCTCAAGAGCACAATGCAGACAATGTGTGGAGTGAGGAGCAGCCTAGAGCCAGCCCTTGAAAAGCATAGCACACTGCTGGGCCTGATGTTGGCTGAGGTCTCACTTCAGCAGGCTTTTTGCAGGAGTTTGGTGACTTGGTGTTGAGCAAGTAGAGCTCTGAGAAGCCATATGGCAGGGCCTGGGCAGCTCCCTCACCCAACAGGACAGCTGCTGGCTCAAGGAGTTACTCAAATTGGGATCTAGGGCTTAAGGATCAGAAGTCTCTCAGGCTGGAAGAGACATCTCTATGAGGAGTCTTATAGACAGCCTTTGCTTTTCAGTTGTCCTGTGGAGTGGGGATAGGTATTTCCCTACCTCCCAGGAATGCTGTGCCTCGGAGAGCAGAGAGAGAAGGGGCCTCGGGATGATATGCTGCCCCTCATATGAGAGTCTCCTTGGTATTACCATAGTTCTAGGGGCAGGAGGTGTATCTGAAAATCCCTGTCTACACAGATGGAGATCAATTTCAGAGGAAATGAAATTGATGAGTTCTTTGTTAGCTTCCCATTGGAGTGAAAAATTGCACCTAGGGAATTCCCCTTTCATCCTCTGAAATTGAAGGATTCTGTTTTGCTTGTTTCTTAAAACAAATTCAAAAGAAAAATGCTGTGAAAAATAGAGGCAGGCTCCTGAGACACTGTTTGTGGAGGAGCAAGCGTGGGGAGACACCACTGAACATCTCCATCAGCTCCTGGTGCGGGGAGAGTTGCCTGATGACACTGCTGATGAGTAGAAGGAAAACACATGGATTTCACTGTGAAAGTATCTGCATTTGCAGACTTCTTAATCTGACTAAACAGTCCTTTTTTCAACAGCTGAACCTCCAGGTGTGATGCTAATGGATGAAGCCACTGCTAATTTATGGGCAAATGACTTTCTAATGCACTAATAACTCAGGTTCAGATAAGCTCATTAAATGCACTAGAACAGGAAAAGTGTGCATTAGAAAGTGAAGAGTGATAACAAGCTTAGTGGAAGGATGAAAACAGCAGTGGGATCATTTGCTTTTCATTGTCAAGATCAATATCAGTACCTGTTATTTGACTTTGGTCACTTGAAATATAAGTGAATGGAAAATTAGACAAACTTTCCTTTTGGAAAACAGAGCAAACAGTTGCATCCAAAAATTGCTCTGAAACTAGGAGATAAATTCACAGAGCAAAAACCTAGTTTGTAAGTCTGCTTATCCTGAAAGGTCACGACGGGCATAGTCAGAGATGGAAGGAGTTACTGGTCAGGCAGCTGGGAAAAATAAATAGGGAGAAGAATGCCAAGGCATAGAGACGAGCTAAATATGCACCACTTAGTGCCCTAACGAATAGCAAACATCATTTATGTTGCTCTATGAGTCATGAGACATCTGAGAAAAATATCAACTCAGTGAGCAGCACTGTGCAGTTGAGAAACGTGTTTAGGGAAAACCCAAGTAAAGCTGGATTCCTTTGTGTTTTCTTCTTTTTCTTT
>JAACYP010030680.1:0-90865 GCA_011076525.1 Nettapus auritus
CCCCCCCCCCCCAGCATCAACTACACATGGAGGTGTATCAACATAACATATGGAACTAAGCAGTTTCAACAACACTGTGTATCCAAGCATTCAAACAAGCACTGAAATGCAAATGCCATGACAGAATGGCATCCCTTCTCAGCCTTCCCACAGCTCATGTCTGACACCACATCACTGATCTTTGCAAGTACAATAGAGAATATTACTGTCATGGTAAGAGATATTTATGTAACATCTCCAAATACCTTAAACAACAGGCATTAGACCTTTTCATGAACAATGTCTGCTCACCTGTCCTTCAGCACAAGGAGTCTGCTATTAAAAAATAAGTTATAAATCCCTAATGATATTCTATGTGCTCTTTTACAAAGATCACTTACTGCCCGTGAGCAGGAAGATTAAATGTAGATGGTAATCGGTGCTTACTTTTTCCTGTTACTCAGGAAAGTGTGGTAGATTTAATTTTAGTATTTCTCATTTTAAAGAGATTATAATTCTTTTGAAAGAATCATGATAGATACAGATATACTGGAATATCACCTAGGAATTTCCATCTGATTCTCCAGTCTATAATCCCTCTTTCCACAACAATATACATGAACTGGGTCTGGCCTTCTCTATATCTGTTGGTATCTGTTTTTTGGTTCAGTTTCAACCTCTTTGAACTTTTAGCTTCCTACATTATTTTCAGATGTTCAATTTCATCTTGCTGAGAACCCTTCTGGGCACATGCTCTGGTCATTACAAATTGTTCTCTATGGGTAGAATTCAGTCACCAAGTCACCAAAACTGGGACTTAGGCTGTGACGAAGGCCACCATAATTCACATGTCCCTCAACTAAACTGGTTTAGAGCTGGAATAAAACAAGCAAACAAACAAGCAAAAACAAAACAAAACAAAACAAAAACTGAGTTTAGGGCTAGGACAAGAGTTGCTACTCCCTCCAAAAGGAATGTGTCTCAGTGCTGACACCTACTGCTCACCATCAGCTTTGTTGAAATAGAAGCAATAATGTCACTTTCCAGACCAGGATGTAACTGGGCCACAGAGGGACTTGGTCCACAGTTGCACTGTCTCAGGTAGCCCTGAGCAAATCTGTCCCATAAGCAAGTGATGGAGGGAGGAGAGTAGCAAGAGGAGGTTGAGGTCTGCCCTCGTACTCCAGCCTACAAAAGCCCAGTCTTGAACTATGCATCCAGGGGCTCAAACTGGCTCTCCATGTGCAAGTGACATAGCTCTAAATATCACTGAAGCAGTAGAGTTGTGCTAGTTTACACTCATGAAGGTCATATCTCCAAAGCAAACTTCTGCAGCGTGAGAGGCAAGATCTTGTTTATCTCTGTGCATCAGGTGGGTGGTGACCTCAGAATCAAATCAAACGCTGATCGCTGCTGTTGTCACACCATCTCCCGCAGACCAACCTGCAAAATTAAATCCCATTTCACTTGAAATAGGAAGACACGGAAAGAAATGTTTCATTCCTTGCCCCAGTTCATTTAGGACAGTTGTGCAATTCAGCATTCTGTGTGTGCATAAACAGCCTTGGAACAATGCTCATGGGCTGGAGCACCCATGGGCAAATTTACAGATGAAGGGGAAAAATCGGTCATAGCAATAAACTTAAAATAATACTTCTCCAACAGGGACGTCATGCTGTGTACTTATCTCCTCACCCCAAACCACATCACATACATTTAGATGTGTGTCGGAAGTAAGACTAGTTACAAACAGCAAAATTTATGTAGACTAGTTCATCTGAGGTCTGTAGGCCTGATTCTCATGCTAGTTATACTAGTAAAACTCAACATATCTGAACAATAACAGTGTGTAACAGTAAGTCTGGTGCGAGAGAGGGAGGAATTAGGCCATTAAAGCTGTGATCACTCAGATTATGTAAAAGCTTATAGTCACTTTTTAATGACGGGAAACTAGGCGCTTCTGTGGTTCAGGAAATACAAAGCTCAGAAGAAGCTTCAGAAAATATACACAGGAAGGAGGACTGAAGTGGGTTCAAAGTCTGTTGGTAGAAAACAGAACTTCTTCTTTTATTTTTTACCACTGCTTTTACTAAATGAGTTGGGGGGGAGAGCATGGGACACACTGAGGGAAGGGGTACCAACCTCCTTAAGTCTCTTGTTTTTCATATATATATATTTTTTTTTTTTAAAAAGGGGATCTCCTTGTCGTGCTGTCTGGTTTTCCAGTGCTGAAGACATCAGTCAGTGTCAAGACTCATCAGTTTACCACTGCTATCTGTGGACTCTGGGAAATTCTACCTTTTTACTGGAAAAAAAAATATTTATGGAAAAATAAAAATAGAAATGTCAGCCTGTGGGCTTTTTCCATAGCACCTACAGATTTCTGAAATCATATCACCACTTAAGAAAATGGACTATTTTTCCACAAGAAGAAAACATCTACTGTAGAAGACAAGTGACACTGAATTGTGGTCAAAGAGACAAAGGTTAATAAATCACTGATTTATTAACTCCATATTTTCAGATATTTTCCTCATACCACCAGAAATGTTATTTGGAGTGATATTGTTTAGGCATACTGTGAACTACAAGGAGAATTTCATTGCTGTAAAAAGTTTTGTGACATGCTGTCTGATATTTACAGAAACATCAGAGGGTTAGAAACTGCAAAAAGACAGATCTGCTTAAAAAAAAATAAAAAAAATAAAAAAAAAATGAAGAGATACTTTTTAAAAATTACATTTTTATAAATAAAAATATGTATTTGAATAATTTCTGTGCTAAAGACAAGCATTGTATAGCTGAGTATAAATTTCAGTTGTCCAGATGTTTTAAATATGGTGGAATATTTCTTTGTTAAATCTACCGTTCAGACATTGGGCTGTATAATGTACACTGATATGGTACTTATGATAATGTGTCCTGATCTTGCCATGAACACCTATTATTTTATCACACCAGTGTGATAAAATAATATAGATTTTCTTTAAAGTCCTACAATAGAATTTAATAGAGAAGTTTATCTCTGCTGTGGAGCTTAATGAGCAAAATCATAAAATGTGGAGACATGTCACAATTTTCTATTATGGTTCCTTAGATTTTATGTCATTTTTTACTGTCAGCTTTTTTATTTCTTGTTTTAACTATTAATTTCACTATAGTTAAATTCTAGTGGACTTCCCTATAAGGTGGATTATTTGACATTTCAACACTAACATCAAATAACTTGAAGGTAAATTCACCAAAGTACAGGACCAGTTTCAGTGAATTTCAGCCAACAAAACAATTAGTTTCAAAACTATCCCTGGGTTAAGTGGAGGCAATACTTTACCCTCAGTTTGATACCTCAGTGTCTAATTTCTTTGAATACAAAACTCTGGAGAAGCTTTGTAAATGTGACCCCATGCAAATCAAAATCTAAGAATGTTTTCATTATGTTCTGTGAACTGAAACTGCTGAGTTTCACATCTCTCTAGATATTAAGCTGCTAAACCAGGGGAATTTTCACGTGTAGGTAATTAAGAAAACTTGATATTTTCAACTTCAGAATTAATTTTTTGAAACTGTGTGTTCTATTTTGTGCCAGTTATCAAGCTTCAAAATGTATTTATTTGTCACTGATATTAGGGAAAAAAAAAAAAAAAAAAAAAAAAAAGATTGGAGAACTTTTTTAAAAAGGAAATGTTTGCAAAATATATTTATTTTATTTATTTATTTTTATTTTCCCTCAGGTCAGGTATGACTAGAATGTCCTGAGCTCTAATAATGACCTCATATATTGGAAATCCTTCTGTAGTGTTTTGTCTTCAATGAGTACATGAAGACATTTCATTTGAATGGAAATGTTCTGATATCTTTTAATGTAATATTGAGGAGTGTTCATATCACACATTTTAGGCATTATTTATATTATTTGTCTATTCCCCTTTCTTAGTCTTGAGCAGCACAGTGTATGTATAAAGTATGAGTAAATCTGTTAGAACTGCCCAGATTGTGGCAAAGGCAGTTCTCCTGGGTCCTATCTGATGTCTTGAACTCATGACCTTCTTTCCCCTCAAATTAATATTTTCACTGGAATCCTTAGCCACTGTGCATGACCATTAAAAGGTCATTAAAAACAAATCAAATTTCTGTATACTATCTAAGTAGTTCTGATAGAAACTCAGAAATTCTGCTATGAATTCTAATGTCTTTTTTTTTTTTTTTTTTTTTTTTTTTTTAGTTCTAAATTAGGGCAAAAACAAAGCAGTAAGTGGACTAAAATGTGGAGAAATACTACTTCAATATCACATAAACATTTTTGTAACCTTAAAAGTTTTGTTGGAAAGAACTATTAACTGTTCAACTTTCTGCTTGAAGAAGGACCAGCACCAGAGCATGTCAGCTGTGGTTTTGTCACTGAGATTGGAAAAAATCTAGTGACAGAGTTATGAATCCTGTATTTTGTCTGAAATGATTAAAGAGAAAAGTGGTTTGAGTGTGTTGTAGTTGTTTTCCTTTCTTGGATAAGATTTATCTTCTGTGATAGAAGCATCCTCAACGGTTGAAATAATTGAACCGTTAAGGTTGGAAAAGACCATCTGGTCCAACCTTCTCCAACCAACAATATCACTCACTTAATCATGTCCCTAAGCATCAGATCCAACATTTCCTTACACACTCCCAGGGACGGTAACTCCACCACTTCCCTGGGCAACCCATTCTAATGCCTGACTGTTCTTTCTAAGAAGAAATGTCTCCTCATTTCCAACCTGAACTTCCCCGGCACAACTTGAGGCTATTTGAGTTAAAGCAAGATTCAATCCAGCAAGAATGATCATCAAAATAGGGCACTGGGAATTTGGACTAAAACTATTCATCCCATATGCAGCAGAAAACCTCAGGAAGAATAAAAATGGTGTCCTGGCCCAAATGTTTCAAATTGCTTGACAAACAGATATCCCTTATAGATTTTTGTTTTTAATATTTCCTAATAGTTTATATTCTTCGCCAAATTCTGCACCACACTGATGAAAAAGTCAGTGTTACCAATGAACAATGCTTCTTCAAAACTAAAAATGAAGAAACACTGATCCTAATACAATTTGACTAGAAAAAAAAATACAAACAAGCAAACAAACAAACAAAAAAAAACCACACCTGGGGGCTGGAGGAATGCCAGAAAAAAATAAATGAGTAACTAACATACTGAAAGATAGCAAACAGTCAAGGACAAAAGAGTTCTGACTCCTACTCATGTAATTCTAGCTGATCACCACATCTGTTTGCTATTTTTATAAACAGTGATCATGGGAAACTTCCTGGAACGTGCTGAGGGCCTTTGTGAAGCAAGCAGGTAAGTATGTGGTTGTTGGCAGGGCCTTTTTGGACCCAGTAGCTCAAGTTTACCTTCATTTCCACCTATATTTGCTACCCTGACTGTGGTGTCCCACAATTTCCCATGTGAAGTGTTGTTTCAGATCCTTGTCTTATAATCTGAGAAGTGAAACCCCCGTCACCTGACCCAAATACCTTGTGTGAGATCTGTAGTTCAGGTTGAGAAATAAGGCCATGAGGTGCACATGATGACATTCTGTTGTGGTATGTGAGCACTAGAACAATCCTTCTCACTATTCTTTGTTCCACTTCCCCACTCTTCCCTTTCATGATATATTAGTCATCAAATCATGACTGAGAAAAATTTCCATGTGGTGGTATTTCAGTCATCTAGCACCAAGGAAAACATGAAAATAACCACTTTGCAGCACCTGTTGCTTCAAACATGCATCGCAGCTTGTCAAATGGAGTCCTTTCCCTATCTCCCTCTTCCTCTTTTTTTCTGGCCAAGACTGCAAACTAGTGAGCGCAAGACTGCCAGCAAAAGTGCTGACACAATCTTCACATTTCATGTACTAATGAGGTAGAAAATAATTGGTTGATGACATAAATTAATTAGTAGCCACAGAATTTTGAAAACAGACACTGTGTATTCCTGTGATTTAATCAAGCCAAGATGATGTCCATGAAGAAATGTTCATTTTTGAAATGAAGGGGTGCAAAGCACAGCAAAGCAATAGAACTGGCCGAACTACAATTTTCCATTAGGGTAATGGGCTGAGAGCTATCAGAGCTGCCTGCCTGCATTGCAGCCAACACTTCTGTCCATACTGCTGAGCACCGTGTTGCACTAGAAGTTGTCGCTTCTCACCATGGCAGATAGTTGGCTGCAAGGTGCCTCCCTCGCAGCATGTGTTTGCAAATGCATCTGGGATTTTTCAGTAAGGGCGGCTCAGGCTGCAGCCCTGACTCTGTTTGTGGAAGAAGCAAAAAGCAGAGGGAAGGACAGCAAAAGGGCCTGCTGGAAGCCAAAATCCATAAATAAATTAAGTTCCTTTACTTGGGTCAATTACTATGCATCCAATATGATTAATTGCCATCACAGAGAGGAAGCTGAATGCTGCTTGCCTCAGAGGGATGTAATGGAGATGAAATTAATAATAATGAGGGCCAAGTATTGCTTAGGTATCTAGAAATACCTTTGGAATTGGGAATGTCATACAGAAACTTGTATCTTGATCCAAATTCTCAGTCAGCTTCCGCCTTCCTGTCTTCCGTAATTACCAATTTTACTCCATGTACAATGCATTCCTTTCAGCGCAAATCAGATACAACTCACTGTGAATAAAGGATGACTTCAACCTTATGTGATTTATGTTTTTCTACTAGCAGGCTGACTTTGAATCCTGTACTTGCCATCCAATTGTTTTTCTGTGTGTTGGGAAAAATGCACGGCTCCAACTCAAGGCTGGCTGAAGCACCTCTGTGTGTCAGCCATCTTTTCCTCTGCTGTAAAAGCACATGAGGTATTCATGAGGAAATCCACTTAAAGGGTACAGCAGGACCATAAAGCTTAAATGCATATTCAGTTCCAGAAAATATATATATATATATCTATTCCAGAGGGAAGTGAATTGTGAAAAAAAAAAAAAAAAAAAAAGTTGAAGCATCATTTCTTTGCCTGTGGGTTCACCCTTTTGTCATGTCTTCTGGATGGGCCCAGGGCTTCTGTGAGAATGAACAGGAACAAGCTGTGTTGGTATCAGCAAATTTAATGTCAGATGGAGACTGAGTTCACCTGGTAGAGGTTTTTTGATGAAATATTCTTTTAGTACTGACAGACACATATAAAGCATTTACGCGCTTACAGCTATAACTTATTTGTCTGCACCATCAGGTTTCAGCATGCCTTAAATGCTCCAGCACATGATAGGGATGAAAATGCTGGTAGATATAAGATCATGGAATATTTATTTGTCTGTGAGAGGAATCACAAGAGCTGATCTTCAGTGGAGTAGAAACTGCAAGGAGCAGTGGCATAATTGTTCTTCCTGCCTTCTGCCTGGCCAATATATCCACAGAAAGGTTGAAGATGAGTTTAACCATTCTCCTGAGCAAGCTTCACAGACTTTTTAAAAGGCATTGATGTCAGTGTTGGTTTCTTGAACAGTATATTACTTTCAGATCCACTGTGTGCAGAGTATGTTCTGCATGGCACAAATATGATCTTCATATACAATGCTTTACTCCACTGGCAAGTGAATTTTACTCCTCCAAAACCCTTCTCCTACCAACCACAGTATGACTCCATGTTGGGACTGGGCACTGGTCTGTGCACTGTCACACCCAGTGGAGGAATGGGGACTCTCACAGGAGTTTTAGTGCATGTATGGGCATGCTAAGCATTTCAGATAATTTCTAATTAAAAATTGGTGCCTGTGGGTATCACTAGGAACTTGGTGGAGAAACCCTAGCTGCCTTCACGTTGATTTGCATAACAATGCCTACAAGAGCCTCGGGCTGTAATTTTGCTTTTCAAACTCTGCATTCCCCCTTCCTTCCACAATTACATGGAAACCTACTTTCCTCTCTGTTCCTCTGTGGTCCTGCCACCCTGTGAAGTGATTAAAATTCCTTGCTGGTTTGAAGAGCTCTTGAAAGGTGTTGAAATCAATAGTTCTGAGCATCACCAGTGGCAGCCTTGATGCTGGGGGGAAAACACTGTGTTCTGTTGCTTGTGCAGAAGGAAAGGAAAGGAAGATAAATGGTGAGAACTGATGGAAACCCACGGGCACATTGCAGAAGAGAAGGGTGTTGTTCTCCTGATTCACCCTTGAGCATGAAATGCCATTTCATGAGCAGCTCTGTGAAGCTGTGTATCTCTTCCCCTCCACTTGAAAGGGACTGTTGCCCTTCTGAAATTGACAAGGCACAGAAAACCACAGGAGCTAAGGATCTGACTGTCACACCTTCCTCTCCTCCCTCTTTGTTTCATAGCATAAAGTGGCAAAAGATTGTGCAGCACCCACTAGGTTCTGGGAACCAACATGGAGGTAGCTCTGGCAGATACTTAGGAGACGTATCTTCTAACCAATGGATGCCAAATTATAATGCAGCCTCAAGGAGAGCGTGTGGTTTACCCAGGTCAGGCTTTTGAAGGAGATGGTGCAAGATAAGGCTTTGCAGAGGAAGAGAGCAACAACACAATGAAACACTCAGCTAGAAAAGTGAGACTGGAGCGGAATTCAGCTCAGTCATAAAATCATAGAACATCCTGAGTTGGAAGGGACCCACAAAGACCACTGACTCCAACCCCTGGCTCCACACAGAACCACCCAAAAATCAGATCATATGACTGAGAGCATTGTCCAAATGCTTCTTGAACCCTCACAGGCTTGGTGCCATGACCACTTCCCTGGGGAGTGCATGACCCCCCTCTTGGTGATGAACTTTTTCTAATATCCTGGGAATGGCAGTTTTTCTCCACTGCTTCTCTACAGCACAAAACTCCTTAGTCTGACCCATTCTGATCAGTCCTTGCTGGTTTCTGCTCATACCTCTTTAGCATTATTTCACATTTTCCCTTACGGACTTTTCTTCCCTAAAGAACAGAAAGAGACTGAGTGATTCTACTGGGAACATGCTTACTCAATGAGCTTATTCTCACCAGCTCAGTCCTAAACCTGCAAACACAACTCTATCTATGTCAGCACAAATGTGCACCATTCCCCTGCCTACACAAGGTGAATGAGGTTGAAAGGGGGAGGAATGACATTTGGTGTCATGCACAATAGCAAGCTGCGGTGGACACAGCCCTGTCCCCATAGTTACCCGCACAGCCAAAAGGTAGTAGTGCACCGTGGGGCATAAGAGCACAGGCTGCCGGTGAGTGCTGGTCAATGATCTGAATCCCAGCTGTAAATGAACTTTTGATAGTGTCAATATGCCATTAATGGGGACCAACTCCCTTGCTGTTCAGCTACACTGCTGCACAGGTTTTGCCTTATTATTATTGTCACCAACAGAGGATGAGAAAAGTTTCAAAAGGAATTTGAGATTTCATGCACTTCTCTAGTAGGCCTTGTATAAGTTGCAAATCTTATCTGAGAACCTACTATTCCTGTAACATAAAGACATGCTTTATTTCTGGAGGAATCCTTGTTCAAGAATCAAAAAGGTGCTTTGTTCACTGCTTTCAGAAATAAAGATGTGACGGGAAAATGTGACAGGTTCCTGGCAAACCTTGATTCTTTCTGGCTAGAGCTGTATTCCTAAGCATTTTTGTGGCTTACAGTCTTACTGCTGAGCAATCTTATTCTTTATATTATGAGGTTCAGTGGTCTATTCCCCTCCCTAGCACAATCACTGCAGCAGCTGTGCACTCAACAGTGGGACAGGGAGACAGCTCTAATGTCCACGACCCACCTGGAAGACACAGCTGACAACCCAGCCCTTCAGCTTCATCTCAGAGGTTTGTGGTGGTGTTCTCTGCACCAACCAAGCACTGTGACATTAGAATGTAGTTTTAGGGATGGCAATTTTTCACCACTGCTTCTCCATAGCACATAGCCCAATGTACCATGAGCATATCCTCCAGTGCATGCTTTGTCATGTGTCTCAGTACTAGAAGCCTTGTAGTTTGTGGCTGATGGACAGTTGGGTGACATATTCTGGGATACTAAAAATTATCCTTGGCTAAATAGCACCCCTGTATTTAATGCCTGGACAGGGGCTCAGGAGTCATGAGGTCCACCTGCTATTCCTGGCACTGACCTAGACTTTCTGTGTGACTTTGTGGAGTTCACACAGTCTTGGTCTCAGTTTCCTCATCTACTGAACGGGAATACTGTCACTTCTCCACCTCTGAGCATCAGTAAGAGACAAAATGCATTCATAATGGAGGCTGGAACAAAATACTGTGGTTATCATCCTAGGGAAGCTTGTAGTGGGATTATGGTAATTTTTTCTTAGAAAATACTGGCTCATAATCCCTAATTTGGATAGTCGAATGAAAGGTACCACTGTCTTTATCTTTTCCATGGTTTTCAAGTCAGTTTTATCAGCAATTACTCTGTCTATGATTAGTCCTTTAATGTCCCCCTTGCCTTTTCATAGGGCTGATGTTTCAGTATCTCATGTGTGCAAGTCACAATTACTTTTCCTGGAAGAGGGGGAAACCCCATACAGTCTAAAGAAGTGTGTATGCAAACTCCGTTGAGATGGTCTAGAATTTACTATTTCCCATCTGCTCAAGGCCCAGAGCTGAATTTAAAAGGACATCACCTTTATTAAGCTTTTAGATGATGAAGATTTCATTGATTTAAATAATTAATGCTTGTGTGCTTCAGCCTGAGAACAGGAATTTGATTTTTTTTTTTTTTTTCCACTAGGCGTAAGTGAATGTTTTTATTTGACGGATTTCTTTTTCTTTCTTCTGTAAAGAATGTCTCAAAATTGGTTTTCTTTGCATTCTTATTTTTTTATCTCTCACTAAAATCCTCCTCAGTTTTCCAATAACTTTCATGAAGTTCCTTTTTTTTTTTTTTTTTTTTTCCCCAGTAAACCATTTAACCATGTGTTTATTTTTTCTCATTATATCCTATTTTCTTTTCACAGCTACTGTCTTGGCATGCAAGGTCTAACATAATGCTTTATATTGATCTGCTTCTCAGTGTATCAGATGACACCTTAGGCTAACCAGATTTTACCTACTTTGCATTTCATCTGTGTCAGCAAAACACAAAAACAACCTTCCTACCAACACACATGGTTGTATTCCCAGCTCTGCTCATCACTTACACAGTTTCCATCTCACATATAATTTATTGCATCTAGTGTTTTGGAAAGGTGCTATCACTGAAACATAGGAATTACTGCGAGAGGGAGAAAGTCTTTTGGTTAATTGACTGAACTGAGGATGCGGAGTATTTGGGGTCTGTCTTTTGCCTGTAATTTCTTGCCTGACCTTTGGCAAATTGTTTGGGACAGAGATCATATAATTTGCAATTGGTCTGTATGGTGCCTGTTTCAATAGACCTGTGACCCCAGCTAAGGTCCAGTATGGTAAAATAACTAAGAAACAGTCCAAGGGTGCAGCTAATTAGAGGCCTCAGCAATAGTAATGCCACAAGAAAATGTATAACTGTTCTTTTCTAGGAAGGGATCAGACACTAATAAGTTGTAATCTGAGGCCTTACTTCCTTCAAAAAAAAATGTTGTCTCACTCAGCAGAGAGGAAAGGGAAGTTTGAGAAAGAAATGTCACACAGATGATCAGCCCCTTGGATCCTGCAACAAACAGACTGGTGTGTCTGTTCAGGGCTACTTTCTATGATGGGATGCAGTCAGTTCCACTCCATTGCAAGTCAAATGGCCTGTGGTGCTAACTGGAGTTCAAGGTGGTGCTGGCCAGAAAACAGAAATTCTCTTTCATGAAAGGGGGAGGGAGAGAAACAAGGCTTCAAAAGTAGTTTTCTTTCTGCACTGAAGGTAAAACAAACAAACAAACAACACACACACACACATACACACACACACAGACACACACACAAACAACAACAACAACAACAAAAAACACAAAACCTTATCCTAAATATACATAGGGATGAGAACCAAGATTAGGCATAAACATGCATTAGGGCAGTCCGCTATGACAGCAGAGTCAGAGATACTGGTGTCAGCTTAGCTTGATTTGAAGAAAGGATGTGAACATTGATCTTCTCAAGATGAGGTGAGTGCCCTGAATACCGGACTGTTGCTTAACTGCAGTATCTTCCTTTCTTGATTTTCCTCCTCCACTGGAACTTAAGCAGTGAAACAGTTTGACTTTAACCCCAGAAACTGTTCAGACCAAGTCTAGCTGGCTGTACTCCTTCAGGGTGAAGAAGCCCTGTGTTCTTGGCACTGGGATGTTCATCTCTTAAACCGCTGTTCATTGAATCCCAGGTAGTTGTGGCTGGTGACATGATGGTGACAGCTGTGAACTCCCATTGCAGTGACTACACTGTCAATGTGGAGGGCCAGTATAGACTGCACTATCATGCAAAACAAACAAACAAACAAACAAACAAACAAAAAACAACTTCTTAGGCTAATTAAAGAGAACGAGACATTTCAGTCTTTAATTAGGGACTGCTATAATGAAGATCACATAACATTTTATCAGATCTGCAGCACATCATCTCCCTGAATCCAAAGGTATGTTTTCTTGAACATGAACATGAATTGTGCAATCCATACCCTGAAACACCTATCCAAATCAGACATGACAAAGTAAGGTAATAATTGGAAATATTCAGTTTTAAGAGACAGATTTAATGCCCCTTCTATATTTCACTTTCAGTCAAAAATAAAAAAAAAAAAAAAAAAAAGGAAAATAAATTTGAGGAACAGGTGAAATCTGATGAATGTGCCGGTCATTGGCAGTGGTATCAAAAAAAAATACAACATGGTGGAGCTGTAACAAGACTAGTTGATAGTTGATAGAAATTGGTGAAATTTAATTCATTATGGAAATGTAGTTGGGAAGCCGCCAGAACCAGTAGCGAGAGAGAAACTTTAGTACCATGCAGAAAATGACTGGAATCCATAATGGCACTTGATGTTCAGGGCTGTGGTGCAAGACAATGATCCTGGACAGATATTTTACCCAGATGGGAGCTGTCTACAGCCAGGAATGCAAGAATCGGAGGTGCCAAGAAGGAGGAATTAGTGATACCCTAGAATAGCGGCAATATCGTCCATCTGCCCTTAGTAGCTTGTTTCATCAATTGGTCACTATTATGTCATTGAACATAGTTCTCTCCTGGGCTCAGGTGTGGTTAAGACCCAACACTAAAATATGTCTGTTGAAGTCAGAGTCGCTGAGATTTGAGCTGGTAGAGATTTGATGTGATCAACCAGCAATTCTTTCTGCTTATACTACTGTGCAGAAAATTGCAGCTCTGACTCCAAACCACGCTAATACATCTAAAGCCACTTTCCAAGCATGCCTTTCAGTGACTTTTTGTTTATTTATTTATTTATTTATTTATTTATGTATGGTAGTCATGGTGTTGGGCCATTTTTCTCTGTGCACAACAGAACCCGTTGAATCTTGACCAGAAAAGTGTTCTGTAGCTCTGCCCACAGTCAAGTCAGATCCTGAGTTATTAACAGGTGTTCAGTAGTTCTTATTTGAGGAAGCTATAATTTCATAATATCAGTCACAGCCGAAAAAGAAGCCGGACATATCAGTAGGATAAGTGGTTTGCACTACCAACACAGAGGTGACAGTACAGGTTTTAGTCTTTTACTTCCTGCTCTAGGAGAAAATCTCTTTGGTTATCAGTGTGCTCTTCTCCCAGAAAGGAAGAGAAGCTTTGTGTTACTCAACAGTGACACCGTCTGACTAGTGAAGGGCAACTATAATGGAACAAATGGGTGATGTGAGGGTGAGAGGGGAACAGACTTTGAAGAAAAGGAATACAGGTTCTCCTAGAAGAGGCGAGGATCTAAACAGTGGAAAGTATAATGTGCCAGTAGGACAATACAGTTACATTTAAGTATGCTAGTGAACATTTACTACATCCACCTTAGCATTTGCCCAATGAGTTCTCCAAGAAGTAGTAGTAGCACATCTCCCAAAACAAAAACTAGTTTTGCTCTTCAGACTTCTGAAAACTTTAGAGAACTCATCAGTGCATTTTAAGTCATTGTTGGCATTGACACAAGTCTGAACTGATCTTTTGGACAAGGTCTCATATGAGAAGGTTGCAATACAGTGGAAAACGGGACACCCAAATATGTCAGTTAGTTGAGTAGCAAACTGTTGGGGGCACAGGAGATTAGAATTCACCCAAGAGAACAGAAAATACTATATATAAATATAGTGACAGACAGGATCAGTCAGATAAGCTTAAACAGGTATTTGATAAGGAAGTTAGTTGGCTTTAAGCCTATACAATTCTCTTCATGTGCTGGAGTTTCTCTGCTCTCTAAAATGGGATTCATTTAACCAAGAATAGCTGTCTCTGAGCTTGTTGTTTAGGCTCAGCAGAGAGAAATTAGTGCTTTTGTAGCATAAATCATTTAATATTTCAATGTGAGATGACAACAAAATCAGGTCAGGTGACTCACATCCTAGAAGTTCCTATTTCTTTCCTTTGACTACCAAAAGAGCTTAATGGGAGCAATGCAGACTCAGGCTAGATTTGGAAGACTAGAGTGAAACATTGGATGTTGAGTTCCCAAAGCCCACATTCACGTGTACTTCACAGGTATGATTCAACAGCCATTTGCAACTGGAGAACATGAGATGCAATTATGGAGTGAATCTTCTGGTTTTGCTCTGGACAAAAGAAGTGCAGACCATGTATTCTGAGATCACTCTGCAATGCAAACCAAAATGCAGCAACTGGAAACAACTGGAAGATACATTTTGAAAGTGCATTACTGCTACAACAGTAACTGAAATGCAGGCGATTCTAAGCACAGAATTTGTCTTTTGTTTCAGATACCGTATTACCGTGTGCTGTGGCTGATTCTTATTTCTCGATCTGCTGTCTGACTGATTGATCATGTTCCTCGCTATTCTGAGTGTGCTTTGGTCAAGGTATTTCTTTGTTTGCTCACTAAATGTTCATTGATTGTAAGAAGGAAAAGCAATGAATACTTCAAGCAAACACATGAAGGAAGCCACTATCAAGAAAAGTGTGGTGTGAATAACCAATTTTTCAGTATGGTGACAACATATTTGAAAACAGTAAAAAAATAAAAACTAAAAAGAAAACAAACAACAACAACAACAACAAAAAAACACAAACATAGAACAAAGTATTTCAGAATGTAAACATTTTGTTTATTTTGGAGGATTATTTAACTTATAAAAGAAGTAATAATACTGATAAAGTATTTCAGTTTGTATGATCCATTTCTTTTTCTCATCATCCTTTAGTGTAAGTTGTTAATTCACCAGTCTGACAAAACACTAAATTCATGCAACTTTGCCCCTTTCAACAGCTCTTGGCTTTATGATTAAGTAGAGCACAGATGTACATTTAATTTCTTTCTTAACAAATGTGGTGACCTTTCTTAATACATGGATGCGAATCAAGTCCTATGCACAGTCCAAAAATAAGAGTTCAGTAAAAGGTCCTTCACTTTCACACAGTCCTGTTGCAATTGTTTTGCCCTCACATGGTTGGAGGCCTTGTAAGAAGACATCAGTGTTGCTATCAAAGAAGGTTTCCAACTGGGGCAGATCTACTCTTGCTTTTTCAAGAATACAAAACAGGGAAGTGTCTTTTGGGTTATAAGTTCAAAATTATTTGCTATTGCAAAGAACCACATCCTATGAGTCTTTTAAAGTCTTTTCCAAAGTCCTCAAGTTACTGTCATGCATATATATTCGTTGTATTCCCTGTCATATCATATTTTTCGAAGTTCATTGTGGTGGAGTTCACTATGGAGTTCACTTTGAAGAAGTGAATTGTCCAAAGAAGACTGGAATGCTCTTGCATTCCAGTTCTTCTCAGTGCATCAGGGAATGAGAATGAGTTTTGGAGAAGAGTGACTGTAACAGAATTCTCTATAAAGTCAAGTCACCTTGGAAAAAAAGAAGGGATGGAAATAACACAGGTATTTCTCTTCACTTTATGCCTTAAATCTGACTGAAGTGTCATCTGTGCCAGAGAAATAGCAAACAGGTAGGCTGCACAGGATCCAACAAGTCAGTTTCAAAGACTCAGTTGCTTTCATTGTCACAACATTGCCAGCATTGTCCATATTTACTCAAGGAGCATTCTGAGGCTCAGAAAGGTCCAGGAAACTTAGGCAGCTTTCTTATTTCTTTGATAAGCTCTAGCAACTCTCGCTGTTGCAGTTGCTTTCCTTGAAGACATATTAAACAAAAGAGAAACTCAGCTGGCCCAATTCCAACAAATGCAGTGACACAGGATCTTCCTCTCACTCACTGGGATATCCTGTTGGTTGTAGCCATCTTTCAGATGTTACTAAATTCAGGTCAGAGTCCAGTGGAAAACAATTACAAACATTTAATACAAGATAATTCACCCAGCGTCTTCAAACACTACAGCTGTGCACACATTCAGAGACTGATAATGTTTTTGGAGAAGACGAATGTCCTGGCAGAAAGACGGAGTACCAACTGTTTGGCTTCTGAAGTCAACTATGCATTACAGTCAATTCAGCCTTTAAGGCTGCACAGTGGAATCATTCTTGTAGCAAAGTCATATTTTCCCTTCACAGGGAAAAACAAACAAAGAAACAAAAAACAACAAACAAACAAACAAAACAAACAAAAACAAACAAAAAACCAACAGACAACAAACAAACAAAAAACCAAAAACAACAGCCCTTCAGTATCAGCAGAGCTTTCCTATAAACCACTGTGACAATTTTTGACTGTGCTGCTCACTGCAACACAGAATTAGACCTAGAGCTGAACAAACTGTTCTGAGCAGACAGCATATTCACTAGATTTATGACTTATCTGGATTCAGTGCAACAAGTCTCAATGAAAACCCAGGATCTATCTTGCAGAGGATGAGAATGAAGGTGGAACAGGAAGTTTTATCCCCATATTTGCCCCAATTCTTGAAGAATTTAGAGTCTAATTTTAGCTTTTATTTTCTGATAAAAATATTTATATTTTCCATGAAGTGGTTCATTTCAGGTGCACAGAGGATTTATCTCTGTGTTGCTCAGTGTATGGATTTAGCTGGAGGAGTTGTAGAACTGATTATTTCAATCATCTTCCACAGTTTTTTTTTTTTTTTTTTTTTTTTTTTCTTTCTGTTGACGTTACTATTTGGGAGCTTTGCTGTGCTAAACAGGAAGGAGTCTGCCTAAGTTTGTGGATGTATTTGTTTTTCTTTAGAAATAAGGTTGAGGTTCTTAAAAAGGTTTATTTGGAGATAAGGCCTCTCTCTAGGGAACAACAGAACAATCAAAACCTTTTCCATTCTCTCTTACACTAAAACACCACGTTTGAGCTAGTTGCATTAACTTACAGTTGTTTTTTTTAAATAAATAAAAGAAGAAGTTCCTTCCTGACTAAGGTAGAAACACATAAAACACTCGGAGCAAGATTTATTGGCTATTTACAGACTACTTTACGTTCCATTTTCTCCTGGCACATCCAAGCAAAGTAATTGTGTTGGCATGTACATGCATGGCCTTGTTTGCAAAGGGTATGGCCACACATCCCTGTGCAGCTCGTTTGATCAGTTGGTTTATTGGCACACCCTGGCTGTACATTTCCCCTTCTAGAACTGACTGACAAAAAAAATCCCAAGACATCCCTGGAACCTGAGTTCACTGTTGTCCTGGAAGAAGAGAAGTTCAGGAACTTCTAACAGAATGAAATGTTCAGAAAAAAAAATCTGCTACATTGTGACTGTTTGTATTTATCATTAATATCTTAAAAACCAAAACCTATGACAGACAGAAAAAAAAGCCATTAAAAATTTAAAACTATTCATTTTTATGATTTCCTTTCACATTTGAAATAAGTGGATATTTTCCAGAAATTTTCTGATCCTTAAGATCATTTTCCCATGGAAATATGTCTTTTGGAAAGACTTTCATTATCCCCAATAATAGTAAGTTCAGTGTCCAGTTCACATACAGCAGTATCTCCCTTGTATGTACACTAATATTTATATCTTTCTGCCTCTCTGTCTACCTCTGCCCATTTGATAGACATCCTGAATAATGACTATGTCTATGACTATGACTAACTAGAATAGGCAGTCAGGAAAACAAAATTTTAGTTTTGTCACTGACTTGACATATAATTTTGTCTAGGCCACACATTTTCCTTCAAATGACTGTAAGAGGTATTTAGTTAGACTTCCAGTTTTTCAGCATAAAGCTTTTCTTTTTCTACCTGATAGGTTCTTGGCTTATAGATTGGGAACACCATCATCTTTTGGCCTCTCACTGCTCTTGTCCTACAAAAAAAATTATGTGTATTTTGACCAAGTTCTTACCACTGTTGTGCTCCTGGAAGCACCTGTCTCTAGACTTCTACTTTAAGCTTTCCATAATACTATTTAAATGCTTTTTTTTTTTTTTTTTTTTTTTTTTTTTTTTTTTTTTTTTTTTTTTTCCCTTAAATTTTGAACTGTGAGTACATCAGGATAGAGAGCCTGTGTTGGTGCTTGTGGGTACAGGCTTTTGACTTAAGTATCCCCTCTATGGTAAACAGCAGCTCCTTCACTCAGCAAGTGCTGAAGAACTACAGGTAAGGCAAAGGAGTTCTCTGTGGACTAAAAGGACAACAGAAGCATCCTTATTCCCTGAGCAGTTATAGTTTTTAGTCCCTCTTGTGTTTTTTCTACCAATTGTAGTGGGTTTACCTGGCAAGGTCTTGGTAGCAGGGGGCCATAGCAGTGGCTTCTGTGAGAAGGATCTAGAAGCTGCCCCATGTTTGGTAAGGGCCCCACTGCTGACCAGAGCTGAGCCAATAAATTATGTTGTTTTGCGCCTCTGTGAGTGCATATTTAAGACTGGGAAAAAAATGCTGCGCCACTCAGCAGCTGGGAGAGTGAGAGGAGTGAGGAACAGCCTTGCATCAAGGTCAGCGAAGAAGGAGGGGGAGAGGTGCTTCAGGCGCCAGAGCAGAAGTCCCCTGTGGCCTGTGGTGAGGACCATGGTGAAGCAGGATGTCCCCCTGCAGCCCATGGAGTACCACGGTGGAGCAGGGTTCCATGCTGCAGCCCGTGGAGGAGACCACGGTGGAGCAGGTGGACCTGCACCGATAGAGACTGCGGTCTGTGGAAGACCCCTGCTGGAGCAGATTCCAGGCTGGACCTGTAGGCCGTGGAGAGGAGACCACACAGGAGCAGCTGCCCCAGCAGGAGCTGCTGCCCGTGGGTGACCCAGGTTGGAGCACTTTGCTCCTGAGGGATGGACCCCGTGGTACAGACCCATATATGGAGCAGTTCTTGAAGAGCTGCTTCCTGTGGACAGCCCACGCTGGATCAGTTCAGCAAGGACTGCATCCTGCGGGTGGGACCCCACAGTACAGGGGGTGAGAGTGATCGAGGAGCAGCAGCAGAGAAGAAGTGCTATAGACTGACCATAACCCCCATTCCCCTGTGCCCCTGCACCGCTTGGGGGGAGGAGGTGGAAGAGGGTGGAGGGGGGTGGGGCCGGGGGGGGGAAAGGGGCGTTCGGTTTCTTTCCTTTGTTTCTCACTTCTCTAACTTGTTAGTAATAGGCAATAAATCTTATTGTCTCCCTATGCTGAGTCTGTTTTGCCCGTCACGATAATTACTGGGTGATCTCCTCAGCCTTATCACAACCCTTGAGCCCCTTTCATTGTATTTTCTCCCCGCTCCTCTTTGAGGAGGGGGAGTGAGAGAGTGGTTGTGGTGGAGCTCAGCTGCTCACCCGAGTAAAACCATCACACCAATCCTTTATTTTTTTCAGCTCTAATCAAGCTCTTCATTCAGCTTTTTCTGTACATAGTTTGACTGTTGCCATGCTGCGCGTAGTGCTCCAGGTGTTCTGTAGCACTGTCCTGAGGTCATTGAAGAAAACAGCAACAAATAAACAAAACAAAACAAACAACAACAAAACAAACAAACAAACATGGCACTCAAGCAAGTCAGATGCCTGCACTGTTGACTTTCATGTGGCCGCAGTCCAAAGAAGGGGATGCTGCTACCCCTGGGAAATCACAAGCCATTTTAGTGCAAGAATCCCTCAGAGCCCACTTGACAACCTCCCTCAACCTTGATTAACATGCCTTCCCTGCAGCAGGTTCTGTGGTTGGTAAAATGAAGGAACAAACATGTCTGTGAACAGTGGAACTAATACAGCCCAGTTTCCCGTGGATTTGCACCACCGAGTAGTCTCTTCTGACACCTAGCAAAGTGTGAATCCGATATGTTCCCCACTGCTGGGGTATTCACAGGATCGCTACACTGGGGATACTCTGATGTCTAATAAAGCCTGAATTAACAGAACAGCCTGCTTCTCAGTTGGGTGCACATATAAGCTGCATCTACATTAATATATTAAACAATACTAGAGAATGTTCCCAAGCACTGGAACTTGATCCACTATGCTGTTAAATTGTGAGAATATTGGCTGGCATAGTTCTGACCAGAGAAAACTAGCACTCCCTTAAACAGTTCCCAGGAACTGCTTAAGAGTAAGAAAAGGCTATGGTCCATCAAAATAGGCACTTGGACATGGCCACCCTTCTTGGGAGGGTAAAAGAGTTTAATAGTATGGAAACTTTGTTTGGTGCCAATTGGCTTCAGGAGCAGAGAACAGTACTAGGCATGTTTAACTCACTTCTGTAGATGTAGCCATAGTCTGTTTTTTCTCCACCCAGTTTCTGATTTTCATAACAGTTGTGGGAATAAAGTGCCTTTGAAATGACCCTGGTTTTGTTATATATTGGATTGAACTGACTGACAGGAAGATTTACACCCACATCTGTAAGCACCTACCCACCAGCATACATACACACCCATACACACTTACACATGTAACATAATAATGTATGTACACCTATGCATGCACATACTTAAACATATGCATGCATTTAAAGAATTGGAATATGTAGATGTCATTTCTTTACCAAAATATCTTACAAAAACCTACAAAATCTTATCACAGTTCCCTCTAGATACACAGTTGTGGAGAATTTCCTGTCACGGTGACAGTGATTGACAGTGTTTCAGAAAGTTCTGGACATTTCTTAAAGTAGGAGTTGAGGTTTGTTTCCTAGGATCAGATGGACATTTTAAAAATCAAATTCCTAAATAATCTCAGAATTTGCTGAAATGCACTGAAACTCTTGGCTCCTTGACTGTAGGACATTGGATTCTTGTGCAGTTTGGAGATGGAGGGCCCATTGCCATGAAGCATTTTGGACTGAACCCTTGTGTTGGGGAACCTGGTGGACCCGAGTCCTGGTTTGAGTGGTGCAGAGAGCCCTCTTCAGCCTTCCACATCCCTGTGCAGTGCTCTCCTCCTGTCAAGTGATTCACCAGCCAGGAAGAGCCCAGGGTGATGTCATATGCCTCCTCTAGGCTGTGCAAGTTTCTACAGGGCTGTAAAACAAACAGAGTAAGATTTGCAGACTCCAGACCATTAACAGATGCCATGTATGTAGAAAATGCAGAAATTTAACTTCCCAGAAAGCTTTAAATGAGATAAGTGAGCTAAAACATTTGAAATTCTTTTGACCCATTTGCTATGACAAGACCTTTCTCTCTATTAACAGTGCCAGGAATTACTCTGAAATCCCTGTGTGGTACTGATTCAACATAAAAGTTACCACTTTTACAAACTCACACTCGGTTGTTTAGGTTCACTGATGTCCACAAACCCATCAGACTCCTGAGTCAACTTGTGTCCATGAAATCACTCCACATAACCCAGGTCTGCCTATGACTTGTAAGGTTCCTCAGATCCTGCACTGAAGATAAACCCAAATCAAAATGGAAGGAAAGATTTCTCAGGTTTGGTTTGTTCAAACACATCAGGCTGCAATGAGGATTTTGTCACTTAACACTTTTCGTTAAAACAAGGAGTAATAACCTGCAGTGTGAGCAGAATACAGAGTTTACCCACTCCTCACTGTTTTTGTAAGCAAATCAAGGCTTTTAAGGCAAGTTAATGATAACCTTTCCTCTACAGCACTCAGCCCTGAAGACACCAAGTTGGAACACATGGGTAATGCACTGGTATTTCACAATGTGTTCAGAGAAAAAGCTGCACCCAGAAATTAAAATAAGGCTTTAGGTGCCAAATAGCAAAGTGTTTTTTTTTTTTTTTTTTTTTTTTTTTTTTTTTTTAAGCATATGTTCTTGTAAGCAAGCAGAAGAATTCCGGCAGCAGACTGGAGGGCTGAAACGCTGGCTGTCAGGCAATTCCTCTGACACACAAAAACCATTGCTTTACCACGTGAGCAGCACTGGTGAACTTCCCAAGGCCTGCAGCTTCCTAGGTGTTTTGCATATCTGTTACGGGGCTGAACTGCTGCTCCAAACTCTGCACAAAACAACTGCACCCTGCCCACACAAGAGGAATTCTGAAGCTGAAGAGGAAAGAGGCAAATCTGGGTGATTTGCTTCTGTTTCACTTTACAAAGAGACCTGAAAGTCACCTCACTCCATTTATTTCACTTTAAAAAATTTGTAGTTGTGGTGGATTTTTTTGTGCTGTTAGTTAGTTTATTTGTTTTATTTTGATTTATCTATGGTACACAGTCCTATTTAAATAATATATGGTGATTTTGGAGCTGTTAGTTGCTAAGCTGGAGATGACTACTTCACAAAATTCTGTTTTCCCCAGTCCTTAGTCAGGCTTCTGAATTAAACATACTTCTATGTGCATTAATAAATCTTGTAACAATATTTATTATCTATTCTTCTGTTTGTGAAACTTTTATGAAAACAGAAAAGTTTATAATATTTGTTATCCAGGCAAGATATGCAATATAAAACAAGCAAATATGTTTCAAGAGAAGAACAAAATATTCACTCATTTTCACATATGGTAAGAAAGCAGCAGATATTTTAATTCCTTCAAGGGTCGCTATTTTTAAGAGTTGATTAAAAAAAAAAAAAAAAAAAAAAAAACTGTGGAAAAAGAACCGGTTGAGATAAAAAAAGAAAAATTAGATTTCAAACACTTGCATGAACTTTGTACAATCTAGATTAATACAAGTAGTTTCTGCAAAAGGAAATAGTGACAGGTACATCTTTTGAACACATCAACTAAAGAGTGGAAAAAGGAACAGTAGTAGTTACATTTCATTAGACTTTCTAAAGGTCTCAGAGAGAAATCTTTGCAGGAGAATTTATAAAGAATGGAAATAGTCATGCATGAGATATCGGACATTTTCATGAATTTGGAACTGTCAAAAAAGTGGGAAACAAAGAATAAATACTCTTTTTTTTCTCCAGTATGGCATAAAGTTAAGCAGTAGGCAACCTAAAACTCTACATTATACTCATGATATTTGTTAAGTGTCGTGGAAATTTGGAAGAAGACGTGGGTAGTAATCAATGAACCAGTAAATATGGAAGGTTGTGCATGTATTTACACAAGTTGTGTTACTTGTTGACACCAGAGCTTTGTGGGGGTGTAATAAATGACAGCCAAAGAGTTTCTGTGATTTAACAAATGCAAAGTTAATGCACTCTGGAATGAAAAATTTGAACTATATGTTGTGAAGTTCTTACACATTCAGGAATTAGAATATTATAGCCTTAGGCTCTAGAATTGATTGTCAGAATGACTGCAAAATCTCATTTGTAGATATTTAAGATCTTATACAGAAAACCTCTCCCAAAGATTGCTTGGTCCCAAGTCAAAGCTTGGGAAGAGACTAAGTGATCTGCCTAAGTCTCTTCCTACTAAAATATGTATGCAGTTCCATGTAAATATTTGCTGTATAAATAGCACAATTCAGAAGAGCAATTCAGTACATTCGAGATTTTTTTTAATATTTAAATACACAGATATGTATTTATACATTTACATGGAAAGATGCACAGGCACACAGGCTGACACACTACTGCACTGCTGTAATCAAGCTCTTGTGGCTCACATACATGGGAAATGTCTCCAGGAGGCCTACCATTTCAGGGAAATCTAACCAGCAAGTTAACGAACCTGCCTAAAATGTGATGTAACATTAACTGATCCTCATTTCTGGCCAAAGGTTGTTCTGCAATGGTTGTCCCTCACTCACAGTAAACTCTCTGATGACATAGACTTCAGTACAGGCTTTCTCAGCTTAAATGCCTTCATAGAACATCAGCAAAGAGTGGGATGAAGAAACAATTGATTTATTTTACCCTGCCTTTATTGCTGAGGATTTTCAGAGAATAAAAACACCTAAATAATAATGACCTGCAGGAGAATGTACTTGCTGTACTATAAACAACATAAAATTGATGCAGTTGTCACTCAGGATCTTTCCTGGGCCTTTTTTTTTCATGTTACAAGTAAGGATTAAATTGTTAAATCTCTACCTATAGCTACAATTTTGTGTTTTATATATGTGAAATACACATTCAGGTGTTCATATGTGTAGGGATTTCTGTTTCACCAACATTAGACGTGCCATAATGTAATGAGGGACACAGTTCTTGCAATACATGCAAACCCTAATATATGCACATACATCATAGAATCACAGAATGGTTTAGGTTGGAAGGGACCTTAAAGCCCATTTGGTTCCAATCCCACTGCCATTGGCAGGGACATTTCCCACCAGACCAGGTTGCTCAAAGCCCCATCCAGCCTGGCCTTGAGCAACTCCAGGGATGGGGCATCCGCATCTTCTCTGCACAACCCGCTCCAGTGCCTCGCCACTCTCTGAGTGAAGAATTTCTTCCTGGTACCTGATCTAAATCTACCCTCTCTTAGTTTAAAACTGTTACCCCTTGTCCTATCATTACATTCTGTGATAATGTCTCCCAATCTTTTGTTTTTGCAGATTACCTTTAAATACTGTAAGGCTGATATAAGGTCTTCCAGAGCCTTCTCTTCTCTAGTCTGAACAACCCCAGCTCTCTCAGCCTGTCTTCATAGGTGAGGTGATACAGCCATCTGATCATACTCATGGACCTCCTTTGGACTTGCTCTAACAGGTCCATGTCTTTCTTGTGCTCGGATCCCCAGCAGTTAAGTGCTACTCCACAGCTATCTATATTTTCAGTTTTTATTAAAAAATAAACCTGCTCATCTGTTGAAATAGGCAGTCTGGGTCAGCTTTTTCACTTCTGTTAACTCTGATGTAGTTCTGCCAATTCAGTGGGGTCGTACCAGTGTGTAACACCTGAGTAGCTGGCTTTTAGAAATGTATTTGTATGTCTACCTTGAATTCAAATGGTTAAGAAAATAACTAATCCTAGATATATATATATATATATATATCCTGGAGTGAGTATTTTCCCGTCTGGATGCCTACCTGGACAGCCTGCTCTGAGGAACCTGCTTTGGCAGGGGGGTTGGACCCGATGATCTTTTGAGGTCCCTTCCAACCCCTACAGTTCTGTGATTCTGTGATTCTGTGATTTTTCATTACATTTGCCTTCTCCATTAGTTACATGTATTTTTTTTTTCTCTGTAAGGAGGAAGCTTCAGGCTTTTACAGAAACCTCATTAATAAGTTACTAAGTATGTGAATCCTCTTTCCCAAGGCAGCACTGAGCTGCGAAAACATAGATGAAATTCATTAGCTAAGGAAAGAAAAAAAGGTTACTAAAACATAAAGGGCATTGAGCAAGACTTCCATAACTTTGTTTAAATACATGGAAATTTCCAATCTACTTTGAAGCTTGGTAGAAAGATATCAAAAGTATTATGTTGCCTTCCGTGTGCTTAGGCATCTTGATGGATAACTCTGCTATGAAGTCTGGTTTATACGGCGGGTTATTATTGTAGATTGTACTGGCAGTGGACTGCAGTTGCAGAATTAGACAGCGTTAAGGTACAGCATTCTGGCTCATAGACACTTGCAGCATACAAAATTATGCCAGGTAAAAAAGCTGATTCTGCACTACCTCGAGGAGCCTATTCCTCTGTCTCTTCATGAGTGTAAATCACTAACTATTCATTATTTTCAGCTCGTGGAACAAATACTGAAGCCCTAATGAAGAACAAACAAACAAGCAAACAATAACAACAACAAACCCACCATGATTCTTGGTATACTTTACTGGCACCAGGCCCTCTTTTCTGTTTTCTTCCCAGTGTTTTTGTTTCTTATCTTGTTTAGTTACTGACCAGTTCAAGAATACTAGAAAATGTTCAGAGCAGATTTCAAAGGCTACAGTTGAGTGGGTGCAGAAAAATCTCCCACAGAAATCATGGGGTTGGAATTGTGAGGACTGCAGCAAGGATTTATGGCTTTGAAACAAGCACAGCATAAGCTGGTTTTCATGGTGTATAACCCTAACCAACCCTTATATGCAGTACCCAGGGGTGTTTTCTGCCCATTGAAATTTTATTTTTGTTACAGTTACATTGTTACAATAAGTCCTGGCATGATCTGACCCAAACCTGCAAGCTCCCAAACAGGTCCTACACACCTCCAGAAACTCACTTTGTACCCTGTACAATCCCTTTCTCAACATCATACCTTCATAACCTCCATCAGTTTCTTACTCAGAATTTCCTTCTGAAACAGTGGAAAGACTGATGAAAGAAGAGTTTCTAATTAGATACTTGACAAGGAATCACAGTGCTGTTTCATTGTGATTTTCTTAGAATCATAGAATCACAGAACGATTTGGGTTGGAAGAGACCTTAAAGACCATCTAATTCCAACCCTCCTGCTGTGAGTACAAACATTTACAAGAGCAGAGTAGAGGGGGAAAATCACCTCCCTCAACCTGATGGTCCTATTTCTTTTGATGCAGCCCATGATACCCTTGGCTTAGATTTTCATAGAATTTTCATCCTGGTTCAGGACTGCTCCGCTCTTTGTCTCCATGCTTCTAATCTCAAATTTTCCCTTCTGGCTGATTAGAAAATAGAACTAATTGCTAATTGCTTACCACTGTGTGTATATATATATATATATATATATATATTTTAAGCTGAATTAAACTAACACTTAAAAATAATTTTAAAAAAAAAAAAAGAAATCAAAAAATCCCAGGATTTTAGCAGATTTAAAACCTACCCACAGTAATTTTTTTCAGAAGTTTTGTCTTCAGAGAATGTATCTGTATATATTTTTTCATTTATTTTTTATTATTATTTTTGCAAACTACAAAATAGGAGGATAACCAGTATGAAATAATAAATAAATATATAAATAAATGAATAAATAAATAAATACCAGACTTTAGTAAGTTTAATTCTATATTTGCTAGGTTTGCTAGGAATAAATTTCTACTCCCTGATAACCTAATTCTCATCCAGAAACAGCAAAAGAAAGAACAACTGAACTACTCAATGTCTGCTTATAGCTAAGATCCACAGGTCCTCCCTAGGTACAGTAATCTGATTTGTGTCAACCTATGAATGAAAAATCATCTTAACTTTTTCTTTATAATTTCCTTCCAAAGATAAGGTGAGTCTTTGCTTCTTTTTGCTCCATATTTCTGTTTTACTTATAGTATTCTTGCCCATTTGAATGTACTTAATTATCTTAAGAATAAAGCCTGTGGTACACTTGATTAAACATCTTTGTTTATTTTGATAGAAAAGTAATTGCACGAGGCTCATTTGTTAGATGATGTAAATCAGGGCCTTTCTGTTCACTTGAGCAGTATTGTCACAGACCCATACCGTACACTGTCATCTTAGGTTTTATACAGCTTAAGAACAAAACTGCAAAGCAAGTGTTTATAGCATATTTCTGAATGTCAAAGCTCAGGTTGCTGGTCTGACAAGTACAACTCTAGTTCCAAATCACATCTGTTTACTTACTATGCTCCAGCCCTGAACTGAGACACGACAGTCTGGAAAATAATTTGTGTAACTCCAAATGTTTTAGATTTACTGTGCTCTGCCAGAAAACTGACAGGACAAGTTAAAGATAAAGAATGGTAACTTAACACAGACATCGATGCTGTCCTTGAAGAGATCTCTGCCAAACTATTTCCACTGAAAAACAAAGTCACAATATATAATGCATTGAGTTTTCATAGTGCAAAGGAGCCTGCACTTCAATTACTAATGAAGTCTCCTGACATGAAGGAGAGATAGAGAAGTTGGAAAGGTGTGATGTAGATAGAGGCACAGCCAGAAGTTATTCCCAAGGTGGGAAAGGAAGTGCAGGTACTAACTCTCCATTTCTACCTCCAGGCACTCCTTATTCAGTTGGATAACTCGAGGAGGGTTTTGTTTTCACCACATATTTGATGAGATCAGAGGAGCCATCCAATTCATCCAGGAAAATTAAATGTGAGGAATTCTGTAAAGACCCTTCCAAAGAAGTGCTAAATAAACTCCACCTCCCATTTGTTTCTCTAAACTGACATTTTTAATTTAAAAAAATTACTTTGTAAATGGTGTAATGATTCACAGGGAAATATTAAATTTGGCATAATTGTAATTGAGAAGTGTTTTGAAGTTTCAGGTAGGGGGCAAATGAACTGAGAGGACAGACTTCCATACCCGATAATTAGGCAGATCTAAATTTGTGACAGGGCTTTCATCCCAGGTTTCCTATTTAAGGAGCAGCTTGACTATCCCAAGGAAGATTTATTGCTTGGTCTTTGGTTCCACAGATTCATTCTCTTGCACTCTTTCTTTTGTGTAATCCTTGCAGAGATCTCATTCTCATTTCACATCCCAAAACAAAGGCTAAGAAAAATAAATAAATAAATAAAAATCCAACATATGTCTAAGTTAGACGTATTTTCTTAACATTAATATTAACCGAGAATGGAGCCATGTTTCCACCTCTTACTGCCTGGACCACATAAAAGGTTTTGACTTTGTTTCTGCCTCCCAGCTAGCAGACCTCTTGATGTAAGAAGGAATGCTTTATATTTACTGCTTCAAAAGAGTTTATGCAAAGGCATAAGGAATCCAAACAAAAAACAGCGTATTTCCTACATGCAATTAAACTGCTGTACTGTTCAGATTCACAGCAGTATGAACACACACTGCTGCTCATCCCCCTACTATTTCTTGAAGCTATCTTTTAGATTACCTGCTATTCTTACACTTTCAGCATTTTTTGCCAGACTTCTCCCGTTAGTGGTTTCACGGGTGCCATCAGGTTGTTGTATTTGTGAATAAAAAATGACAAAGTGAGATGTGCTAATGGAAGACAGGTTAAAAGAGTGTGGTCCCCTCCTTGTATCAGGTGTCATGGAAGCAGATGGTGGTGTGCAGGAAGACATACCAGTCATAAAAGACTTCTTATAATTTATTTCCCTAGACAACCAGAGGATATAGAATCACAATTTTCAAATAAAAAGCACATTACTACTGAAATCATCACATACCTATGCATTTTTGATGATCTGTTAATTCATACAATATAGTTTAAACTTTTCCTTATTAGCTAAATTGTTCATTTCACATTCTGTAATATTTCTCAGCCCACCATTTAATAAATTAACCACAGGTTATGTTATCAGTGAAATTCTTGTTTCCAAATGACTTTCAGAGGTGATTTAAAAACTGCAGTGAAGTTCTGTCCAGAATTTATAGATTTTAAACAGCATCATACAGACTTGATAGAAGAGCGTGAACAAGTGATTTTTCAAGTGAAAAGGTGAAGTTCAGGCAAGTGAGACAGAGGTAACTAGGTAAGTCCCAACAGTATGAGGACCAAAAGACAACAGATCTCTCTGCTCCTGTCCCTTTGCACTTTGATGTGGCTTCTACTCTGCTCTGTTATGCCTTTATTTATTTATTTATTTATTTTTTTTTAGTTCATCTTACAGATGTTCCTGGCTTCCACATGACATGTCATCTACTTGGACTTCTGTAAGACTTTTGACACAATCCCACATACATGACATCCTAATCTCTAAATTAGAAAGATACGGATTTGAAGGGTGGACCATCTGATGGATAAGGAATTGGCTCAATGGCCACAGCTAGAGGGTAGTGGTCATTGACTCTCTGTCCAAGTGGACACTGGTGATGAGTGTGTCCATCAGGGGTCTGTCTTGGGACCAGTGCTTTTTGGTATCCTCATCAATGACATAGATGATGGGACTGAGATGATGGGAAAGTCTGTAGAAGAGAAGGCTCAGGGGAGACCTAATTGTGGCTTTTCAGTGCTTAAAGGGGTCTTATAAAAAGGATGGAGAAGGACTCTTTACCCAGGTAGATAATGATAAGACAAGGGGAAATTGCCTTAAACTAAAAAAGGACAGATTTAGATTAGATGTTAGGAGGAAATTCTTCACTGTAAGGGTGGTGAGGCAATGGAACAGGTTGCCAAAGAAGCTGTGCATGTCCCATCCTTAGCAGTGTTCAAGGCCAGGTTGGCTGGGGTCCTGGACAGCCTGATCTAGTGGGTGGCATTCCTGCCTATGGCGTGGGGGTTGGAGTTAGATGATCTTTAGGGTCCCTTCCAATCCAAGCCATTGTATGATTCCAATGAAATTGGTCTAAGAAGCTGTTTCTTTACATTAGAATAAAAAGTGCATCTTGGTAGTTCCAATTGTCTATGAACTGCATGTAACATCTGCAACTGTTGGAGTCATTGACTTCTGGCAAGTAAGACAGGAAGGCAGGAGCCATTGGGAGAGTGATCTTTGGAAGTTCTTCTGTTCTCATTTAGGTTTCTGTAAAAGGAAAAAATCCTTTCCTTGCTCTCCTCATAGTTCTCATTATAGTCTGCCCTCATCTTGTCGTATTTAACCAGTGTTTCAAAATCACTTATCACTTAAGGTAATCTCTAACTTAATCTTGTAAGCATGTTTCTTTGTTTGAAAAGGGCTGGTAGAAACAAAAATGATGGGCTTAGACCAGATGCTCTTCTTTTAGACAGTTAAAATGAAGTGAAATCAATCGACGTCTTAGTGTCTAAATCCAAATTTTAGTCCCTTTACTTTTCTTTACAAAGTTTGTCTCCTGAGCCATAGGGAATTTAATTAATGTAACTCATTCTTAGCACTTAGTCTACTAATACAGAGGAAGAAAATTTGTGCCAGAGGAAATATAGGTTAGACTTTATATGTGGTTGATTTCTTTTTTTTTTTTTTTTTTTTTTTTTTTCTGTAGCAACTGATGGTGCTGTGCTCAGTAGACATGGTACATAGTCTGAATTGTCCCTGAGAATGTGAAATTTATGTATGTATTTTTGCATCCCTTTAAGATGGCCAGCAATGTGAAGGTGACCTTTCCCTGTTCTTTTGTTTTGGAATGTAACTTGATAAGAGACAGGAGTTCATGACATATTTGCTTGTTCTGTGGTTGATTAAGTCATTATTCAGTATATAATTAACATTAGACAATGATGGGAAAAAGTGAAATAAATAAATCTATCATCCAAGAATCTAACATTTGGGAATCTTCCACAAGGGAAGAGTTTTTAACATCTCTGTCAGATACATGGTGGCACAGCATATTAAATACACTGTGATGCCTTCTCATCAGCTCCTATATTTTGTATTGACTGGGGCCTGGGAAGTACAGGGAATGGACTTTGAATCAGAAGTTCCCAAGTTCTGCTATTCCAGAAAGATCTCTCACCAGACACCTGAGAAATAGTTCTGGAACAATACAGAAAAGAGAGCACTGTCCTAACAAAGAAGTTTCTCTGTTTCAGGCTTCATACAACTCTGGAGCTATGAACAACTGTAAATTTTCTCAGTGTGTCTCTTATTAATTATTGTGACTTGGAAAAAATGGCAAGTACACCTGCTCCTGATTTCTTGAGGAATGCATGGCTGTAGTCACCAGAGAACTATCACAAATGTTCATGGAAAGCACATTGTGCATATTCTCAGCAAGTCTGAATACTTAAGCTCCAAGTCAGCTTTCTACATATGTTCCAACAATTAAGATGAAATGCAAGATTACTGATTGGAAGTGAAAATAGCAGGGCAGGAAAGTGTGTAAAATCATCAAGGGATTGTAAATTCTGAAAACTGTTGCAGGAGTTCTCCAAGTTATTTGTCAGAATCCAGGTAATACGGAGGTTGGTTAGGGTTTGATCTAACGCACATTAATGTCAATAGCTATCTATTCAGAGCCTTGAATAAGGTTGTTTCTGAGCAGAACATAAGATAAAAAATCCTGTGCCAAGTAACGTACAGCCTTAGAGCATCATTCTGCAAAGCAGTAGTCTTGTGAGTAAAGCCTGCACACTGAGATTGTTCCCTTGGGCCATAAACAGGGCATAAATGGACAACAGATTGGTAGCAGATGTATAAACCTGTGTGAAGCCACTATCAGTTTGATGTTTCATTGGATCCTGTCCTGCTAATTGCATTAGTAGGCATTTCAGGATGATGGAATATGCATTTTTCAGTGGCAGAGCTGTTTTCTTCAGAGCATTCTGCCTTTCTGTCTCTCTCCTAGCCCAGCAAGCAGTGCAAACAGAATGAGATAAGTTTACTGAATAAATGTGTTCCTCATCGGTTTCACAAGTTTTAAGTGGATGCAGTAAATATGCTTTAATTGCATATTGTGTTTCAATTATTGCTGTAAAGCCATTTAGAGCAAATATAGTATTGCTGTGCTGAAAGCCTCCAGTCTGTGTTTGCCCAATGGCAGTGGCAGCCAACTGTATTTCATTAACTACTAACACTCAGCACATTTGCTCACTGTTTTGACTGCGCTGTTTGTTCCTGTCTTGGCTGCTTGCTTGCCATGATTTGGGATCAAACTGGGAACTAGATCTTCACAGCTTTGTCCTTTGCTACTGGAGGTAGCACAGCAAATAACATCACAAGGGTATCTGCTGAGGAAAAGCTAAATGCCTTTGGGATCACTCCTTTCCAGGTGTGCAGGGAAAGCAATGTGGGGAATGGATGCCTCACCCACTGAATACTTCACAATACATTTTACAGAAATGCTGAGCCAGAGATGTAAATCCAAAGTAGTATATGTTAACAGCTGCATTGTCAACCACAAGCAGGAAGGATCTTTGCACTAGACTATGCAGTTGGTGGGAAGCAGGAGGAAAAAAACGGACAATTGGCTTTTCCAGGTGCTCCATTTGATTTTTATATCAAAATTCTTGACAATTCCAGATAATGGTCTTACTGACCAGCCAGTGATACTGATCAACTTACTGACTATGAATTGGTGGGAAAGAAAAGAATCAAGACAGTACTACCTTCACTTCTGCTTTGGAGCACTTGCAACAAGATAGAACCATGAGTTCTGCTTAAATGCTTAAATACACATATCCTTGGAGTCCCCAGAGGGCTTCTGTGAGTGACAACATAGTAATTTCCATGCATAGCATGGAAGTCACCTCTGCCTCCACATCACCTCTCACCCAACCTGACATTATCCAGTGGGTCTACACTGTGGTCAGCTGGGAGACATGCCTAGAAAGGCAGTGAAGCAGAGTCACAATGGCTTTCAACAACATATAACTTCTCACAGCCTTTTTCAAGTACAGTGTAAGGCATGGCTTTACATCTAAAAAATGCGCGTATAAGTGGCTCAATTATATATAAACCAGATGGCTCATATTTTTATAGTCTAAAATTATACCACTCCCCAGAACAGTCTGAGAAATGGAAATAAATAGATTTTGAGGAGCTGTACTAGTAATTCATTTGTCACTAAAAATAAAATAGAAATTAGAGACCTATAAATTGCTATTACATTTGAAATGAAATAGAGAATTTTTGCCAAAGCTTTCACTGAAGATTTGCTTATTTTCTTGTCATTTCTGTGACTCAACTGAGTTTCCAGAGCATCACTGATGTAATTTTTTATTGAAGATGTGCCAACTAACTCTACAGTCATTGGGACAGTGGGGAATTCTGAGCATTCACCAGCAGCCTGGAGTCTAAACACTCTTGTTTTCTGTGTTCGTTTGCCTGATAAATTCAAAGCAGACACAGTCTGTCTGATTTTCCCAAGCAGGCCTCTGTATATGAGAACCAGAAAGCAAAATGAACCCCATGCAGGAGGGAGACCTTGTCTGGAGAACTTTCATATGCCTCCAGATTAGAGGCCTGTTTATCTGGGTGGTTTGGTTTGTTGCTTTTTTTTTTTTTTTTTTTTTTTTCTTATGATGTTGGGTTTGGATTTTTTTGTTGTTGTTGTTGGAATGGTGGTCTGATGTGGAACTTGCCCCTCCTACAGCAGAGATCATGCCATGATACAGAATAAAACCAAACAAAGGCAAATAATTAATAAGAAAAATAAAATTCCTTGGAAATCAGGGCAAGGAAAAAAGGGAGTTAAGTTCAAAGCTATGTAAAGTGATTTGCATGAAGTACAATTCAGTTCAACATGTTTGCTTATTCCACAGAGTTCAGATCCACTGACTGATAGCTCTGTGTTATAGCATAGCTAGCTTTCAACATTGCTTTTAAGGTATTTACTCAGAGAAGCTAGACCCTTCTGTTTTCAACAAGTTTTTATTCCACCTTTTCTTCAGAGTGCTCCCTTTGGCAATCCCTTTTAACCTCAGCTCTTTTAAGAGTATTACACTGGATCAAGAGTCCAACCAGATTCAGAATTTAGACACTGGGAAATCAAATGTTTGCAAATATCCAGCCATGAAAATAAAGAAAAATAAAGTCTGTCCCCAGCCACAGTTCCACAAATGAGAAGATGGGAAAGACAGAGATGTCAAAATTACCTGTCAGACAACAGACACTGAGCATTGCGTACCACCTTCAAAAAGTCCATTTATACTTCTCTCGCTACCAGAAAATGAGACACTGGATCCTGAACCAATATGGTCTTCACCCAAATCAGCTTAACTGGAACCTTATTTCTGAGGGGAGAACAAGAAAAATGGAACTGGGGCAAGAACAATTGTCTCAAGCCACTCCAGATCACAGTCAGGGAAGCTGAAGGTGGACAAAAATGATGAGCTTTTCTTCTCCATGCCTGCAGTAAAGCAAAAATGTTTCTGTCAGGGTGTTTCTGAGGAATTTAAAAAATCTCATTTCAAATCATGCAGCTGACAGGACTTTTCCCACTTCCCTGAAAATGGGTATAATTTAATTCTATAAAGAACCTTGAGGCTTGTGAGGGGTATGCAAAGGTATTAATAATGATAATAATGCTAGACTTATGTAAATTTTAACCTTTCAGGCAGCACCTTTTCAAAGCCTTATTTCTTCTTCTGCAAAGTGACCTCTTTGGAAATTTTAATGAAATAAGCATATGTCACAGCTAAAATAGGTTTTTTTAGAGTTTTGGATTAATCTGAAGTTTCCGCAGAGAGATTTATGGACCAAATTCTGTAGTCCATGTACGGACAAAACTCCCATAAACTCAGAGGTCCTTGGGGTAAAAAGCTGAACAGTGTTAGTTAATGTTTGCTTTAGCATCGAAGAAGAGTTCACTCAGACAGTGACTATGACCACTTCTATTTATTTTTTATGAATATTTGCTGAAGTGAGGTTTAATTCAGAGAAAGTTTAATGGAAAGAGAAGGCATGAAGGATATTTGCAAATGTATGTGTATGTGCCTAGAATATTTACACTAGTTTTCTCATGGCCACCTTGAAGGTGTAGTGTAGATAAGAACAAATACATCTGGGGAGTGCTTTCAATGACATAGAGCTTATATGCCTCAGGCAGTAGCTGCTAAAGCTACAGAGTGGGAACTGGGAAAACTTTCTAGATGATGGATGAAAAAGTGTTTTTCATGACTCCCATATTGGGAAGAGACATAGGTACTTGCAAATGTCACCCCTTTTTCCAAAGCTTGGTTCCCATGGGAAGGAAAGCATGCAGGCTGGAAGGGGCACACAGCACATCTGTTAGTTCCCAACATGGGAAGAAGATCCTATCATGGGTTGATGTTACTACACATCATATGCCTTTAGCTAAGCCAGGCTCCATCTTCCTCAAATAAATGTTCATTAGAGTAAAGAAGAACAATTTCAAGTGAATCTCTAGAGTGAAACATATTACTGCAAATTTTTCATTAGATACATACATTCATATAAATTAGGAAGATCATTGACAAAACAAACAAACAAACAAACAAAACAAAACAAAACAAAACAAAAAAACCACCATGTTAAAATAATTAGTTTATTGTTTTTCCAACCAATGAGCCTTGAACTACCTCTGGCATAAGGAAGACGGATGCTAACTCTCTGGGTTTTCCTTCTCAGGATTCCCTCATGGATTTGTCTTTGCTTCACCCGCAGAGGAGTGTTTTATCCCAACAGCCTCTATGGGAAAATCTGTGATGACTAAGCATAAACCTGGCAGGCTTCCCAAGTATCGTCAGGAGTAAAACCCATAGAGAACAGCTGTTCTCTTACCTGTGCTCTGAGCCCATGAGCCTGGTTCTCCATGCCTCTGCACGGCTCTGCTGTCAGTCAGCAGCACTTCAGGGAAGGGGGCTGCTCTCTGTGCCCAAACAAGAACATGAGGGCATGCACAAAGCAGTCATCACCTTAGCAGAATGCTTTCCTCCCAGCATTAGAATAGTTTCAGCATCTTATGATGTCAATAAAAACCACCTGAGAGAAAGCATCTAATTCAAACATGTTTATAATTTCAATGTAAATATACGCATTCCAAGGAAATTGTATTTCCTTATTTCTTATGTACCTTATTGTTGTTTCCAAAAATTTTGCCCAACTCCAATGATGACAGCCACATACCAAGTCTCAGCAGCTAAAAGAGGATTATATAAACTGTAATTTGCATAGTAAAGACAACTATAATGAATTGACAATGAACAATATGTGTATACATATAAAATCAACATGTCTGCACACTCTGCTTAGTTTTTCTTTCTAGCAGACAATTCTAACCATGTTCAACAGCAGAGCACAATCTTTTATCAAATATGTGTTGTTTTTGAAAACACACACTACAAGAAACAGATTGTAAATGTAATTAAAGTAATTAAAGTAATTCATTAAGACATTTTTTTCTCTTTTTTTTTTTTTTCTCCTTTAATATTTATTTTTTATTGTTAGTGAAGCAAATCCCTCTAAAGAATTCATCAGAAAACAAAGATGTCAAGGGTTTTTAATTATATTGTGTTATTTTGTTGCTTGTAATATTGATGCCTTCAAAACTACAGCTCTTTTATTTACATGCAACCCAATGTAACTGTTACTAGATGTGTCTCCACTCTTGGTCTCATTCTTCCAAACATGCAATTGTCATACGTATTGAGTTTCAGTTCAATAACTTTTCTGATGCTAGACTCCAGACTTCCTCTTTCTTAGCAACTATGAAATGGCAATCCATCATCTCCCACAGACTCCTGCTATACAAACATTATAACCTCTGTATGGTGACTTCCTTAGCAGTTCCTTCTATTCTTCCAGTTCTGCTCCAGCCCTGGTTTAACTCAGGTATTCTGTCACTGTTTTTATTTGTCTTTCAGAGCTCCTGATGTTATCTACTTTATTACTTGGAACATCTATCTTTTCAAGCATGTAGAGTGATTCAAAATGGACATCAAGGACAAAGGTATGACCAGAGATGTAGCCCATTACAACAGATGGGTCTACAAAGTCCTGTAATTTTCCTAGCTCCCTTATCATTCTTTAATCATCTTACCTAATCATCTCTCTAGTGCTGTGTTCTCCTCTCTTTTGTCTTCTGCTGGAACTTCTTCACATTCACTTCTCTCTGCCTTTCTCATGACACCTGTCTTTGTTTATTTGCTTTTCACTTTGGACCTTTTGGTTATTGGCTTAACATCTGTCAATTCAAAAGTCATTTTAAATCTGGGCTAAATCCTCAGCCTGTGGAATTCAGAGTGACTTTGATGTAGTCTATAGAGTGGTTGTTATTCTCAGCAAAGGATCTATCCTTTTATATTTTCTTCTCCTTGAAGGATAGATCTGTCTCTCAGTTTACTCATACAGTTACTAACATTTAATTGAAGACAAATATGTCTGGCATCCTGAGGAAATAGAGTGTCCTAATCCATTCACTGGTTGTAAAGCACTTGGAGAAGATCACAGCCTAAATATTCTGATTTATTTATTTATTTGGCATTTCATTATCTAGCTTTGGGCTATTACCATCTCTGATGGTGAAGCCCAAGATTTTAGCTACTCAGTTACTACATTTATTGAATTCTTTCAGTCTCAATGTTTAGCAGTGATTACAGCATTTTCATATCCCCTAAAAATATCCTTTCTCATTCAACTCCCTGTACCATTCTTTGCCTATAGCTGTGTACTATACACATAGTCGTTCCATACTATATACGTAGTCATTCCATTATCCCTACACACTGCAGCTTCTAATATAAATGTAGGAAGCAGAATAAATTAAACTGGTGAAATAAAAATACTGCACAATGAGATCTGCAAAATGCTAAAAAGAGCACTAGAAAAAAAAAAAAAGTGACTGCACAAGTTAAAATTAAAAAAAAAAAAAAAAAAAAAAAAGGACATTAAATTTGTTGTATGAAGCTTTATGTTTTTAAAAAGCCAGATTTTACTTTAGCTTTGATATATGTTAATGCCCAAAACTTCTAAAGCAACTAATAATGGCCAGCTTCATCACTTCAAAAAATGCATATAACAATAGTAGGTAGATGATGTGTAATTCTCCATGTCCCATGTCACCACAGTTTAGATAGCAGTTCTTTGGAAAGACCAAATGATAATAATAATGCACATGTATTTCAGGGAATGAAAATAACAGTGATATATATTTTATCCTGATATGTAGAAAAAAAGTTGTTCCACTTCACCTCTCATGAAGGAACTTCCATATATATATGTTTATGTATATGTGTATGTGTGTAAGGGCAGCATCTGGAAGAAGTGCAGTGAATTATCTCATTTTTAAACTATTTGTGACTCCGACCTTTGCTATTAAAGTTATTTTGTTTCTTTTGTTCCTTTTATAGATGTTACTCCTTTTCTGGGTCTGTTAGGTGTAACTGCAATAAAAATACATAATAATAATAATAATAATAATAATAATAGTTTTCTTTAGTGCCCAATGAAGCTTTTGTTTGTTTATAAGTCCTGGGAGACCTTTAATCAAAGGCCCTTACAAATGAATCCCATTATGTCATTTAAAGACACTCTGCCTTGCTTCTGCAAATAGAACACTGGCATGTTTTTTAATTGTTTTGTGTCCTTTTTTTTCCCCTTTTTTTTCTCAAACCCATTAAGCTGTAATATGTGTTTTCTCCTTTCTGTGTTGCTTGTCAAGCTTTGTGTGTATCTATATCTTGGGGACCAGCGACAGTGAGAACGGAAGAACAGGAAAAAGCTTGGCAGTTTAATGAGGCTTGTATAACATATGCCTTGCCAAGGGGACCTCATGCATTTTCTTCCAAGGCAGTCCTTCCCTGTCTGGCCCCCAGGCCAGGGGGGCAATCTGAGCATACTCCAGTCATGAACATTGTTAAAAGGAAGAATGGGCCCAAAATGTGACGTGAGTGGGACAAGGAATGGATATACTGACATGACTAAATATAACAACACTGTGAGGTGGCTGCTGGTCCTCAGACCAAAGAACTCAGCAAGGTTCCTGCCCACACTTTCAGGACTGGCCCTTCACAATGTGCTGACTTTCTCCTCTTTACTGATCATTTGATCTAGATCTCATTCAAGTCATGTACAACACCCCTCTGGCCTCAACATATTTTTGGTAGTTTTTTTTTTTTTTTTTTTTTTTTTCCAGTTTCTCATAATGTAAAGAGCGATATATATATACATATATATAAATTTCTACTGTGATTCATACAACATGTGCTGTACATTCCCAGGAACATGGCCTGAAGGTATAACGGGGTGTTGGCAACCTTCATAATTTGGAAGAGGCTGAACATTGTCAATCCTTGTCCGCCCCACCTCTGAGGAGTAGTTCTGGGACTGAATGCTGCACATCAGAGATTTATATTGGAGCGAACAAGTTAGTTTACCCAGGAATGAACTAATGTATGTTTAGTGTAGGTAGTGAGGATGCCAAGACCTAAGATTGAACCAGTCAGATAAAATATTTGACAGAAATAGACACACCCTGCCAACCATGTGTTTTCAATCTGTGTTGGTGCTTTATTGTGGCTGTGGAAATATTCCTCCAATACAAAAGATCTTCCTCAAACATATCATCTTAAGTTAAATCTGGTGTTCACTGTATTTGTGTCCAAACACTGGACTGGAGCTGGAGATTTACTTACAAGTTAAGAAACACAAATCCTGTTTCAGGTGCTTGTGTGGTTCATTCACTGAACTCACAAGGAATTTTTAAAAATGATTTGAAGAATATTTCAGTCCTGGGCCTGAAGTTGCAGACATAAAATGGATGGATGGGTGGACGGATGGATGGATGGATGAGGTACTCAGTGAAATGTATTACAATTATACAAACAGTAAGGAAATCCTTTTTTTTTCTTGAACTTTTTGTGCCATATAAAATCCATGCATGAGACTGCTGTATAGCTCTAATAATGTCATTTATTTTGCCACTGGAAACCATGTCTAAAAATGCTGCAAAGCAGCACATCACACGGCTACATCTGCTTGTTCTGAATGTTAAATAAATGGTGTCTCAGCTCCAGGGTGTTTGATGCCTGTAATTATATTTGATAACAATGAATAATCTCTTCATTATTAATAGGCTTCTGATGGGTGAGGCTCCAAAGGCTCAACTTAAGTATTTTTGACCTTCTAGTTTCCACACAAATGAATCCTACATCATACTGATTGTTAGGAGAGATTTTTGGTGTTATTTTTCTGATTTAACCAATGTGTTAAGAAGGCTTGTACTGATAGATCCTGGGTTTTGTGTCATCAAAGGCAGCTGTGGCAACAAGGCTAATTTCTGCTTCCAGACCCTATGCATCCATTGAACAGTGTGGTCAACTACTTGAGCAAAATCTGTTCCTGCACTGAAGAACCTCTTGTACTACCAAGATAATGGTAACATAATTAGAAAACCTCAATTTTACCAAGATTTTCCAAAATTGCTGATAAGCTTGAAACCCTCACATCTGAGAAACTCATTTTGAGACAGCTCAAAATTGCAGGCTAGCCCAAGTATTCATCCCTCTGCACCAGCACAATGCATATGACATCTAGGGTCACCAGTGTTATACAATTGTTTTCCTATTGTGTACGTTGGTCTATGTAGGAGCTAACATGGGCACATCTTTCCAGTAACAGATAAGTGTGTTAAGAGTCTATGTCACATGGTAAAGTAGCAAAGTCCCTTTTGAGATGTGGGTTTCTAAACTGCAAAGATGCCCCTGCACATTTTGATGTGATCAGTGCAAAAATCACACTGATAACTGTTGCAAATCATTGTACTGTCTCACAGCTTCCCCAGTAAATAGTCACAACATGATAACAACAGTATTCACCAACTCAGGAGTTCATCCTTTAAACACAACAGAGGTGCTGAGGCCTTCCTTCTTCCATTCTTGGAACACACTGTCTCTCTTATAGACCTTATGGGAGGCCTATAAAATACCAAATTTACATGCATAAAAAAATCAGAAAATAATATTATTGTGACTTGTTGAATTGCAAGCTCAATGTTCTTTGTCCTTTATCAATAATGAGACTGTAGCTGTGGTCTAGATAAAAGGGACAAGAATTGCTTTGACCATTTTATGATCAGTAGAACTAGACTTCTAGCTGTTCCAAAGGTACCTGAAGATTTTCCATGCTTCAGCTTTTACTTGCTCGGTTTGTGATACTTTATGTTGAAAAGTGCCAAGAAGTGAGAAGTGCAGCTGAATGAGAGTTGATAGCACTAGGCCACTAGGCCAGTGAGAGTCAGCCTCAGGGACTCATATCAGCTTGGCACCACAAGGCACAGACTGATAAGCTTTCAAATGGTGCATTATATGACTTGCCCTAGGTGGCTGCCCAGCAGTCAGACCTGGTGGTTTTGAGATTCCTGACAGTCATTGGCTTTTGTTTACTAATACAAAGCATTGTTTTTTTCCACTTCAATACCATCACCCCCTTGTGCGGAGATGCAGAGAGCTGTCAGTGCAGCTGTAGCGTCTCCACATATGAGCTATGCAGGTGGCATAGCTTTAGCTATTTGTTTCCCAAATGTCATGACTACTCCCTTCCAAGAATTGTAGCACAGCTCTTAAATCTTTGCCATAATGAAGTGGTAAACACTACCATCAAACCTCATGAATATTCACACCAGAATAATTCAACTAAAATCCCAAGGGACCAAGGAGCCAATTGAAAGCACATATATACAGTTGTCTGTTTAGATGATGGATCTGAACAATGCTTCACCATCCAACTGACTCAACATGACATGTAAATAATTGCTTGTGATTGCAACATGCACCAAAGGTTTAGTTATTGATTCTTTAGCTTGCCTGTCGTCGCTAGTTAAATATTATAGGAAGCTGTCACAACAGATTTCATAGAGTGTGTCAGTGCATATGTGGGTGTAAGAGCCCATTTCTTGGCTTCTTTCAATAAGGCAGACTAAAATTGGATTCTTGTAAAATAAGTACAATTTAAGTTGCTGTTGAATGCATGAAATAACTAAAACCCAATTTCTTACAACTTTAGTTAGAGTTACATGACTATTCTTTTATATTAATACCGTTTTTATTTAATTAGTCAGTAAATCCTAGTTTGTCATAGCTACTGGATTAGGGTTTGATCCAGTCCATAATGAAGTTAGTAGAGACTGACACCATCAAAGAACAGTTCAATTTAATTTTTAATTAAAAAGATCCTCCACCATTGTAGCTACCACATTTATTTTTGTTTTTCAATCCACAGTATAATGGGAATGCATAATTTGTGAATATGCAAATAACATTCTGGGAAGAATCTACATATAAAGGCATAACACATAACATTTCCCTGTGCAATATTCATGTAAATTAATTCAGTTAAAAATTCTGTGCATATTACAACACATATCTTACCTTCAGGCAGAATTACACTGCTGCCACCTCTTTTTTTTTTTTTTTTTTTTTCTTCCATTGCTTCTAAAAACTTTTTTTTTTTTTAATTGTTTGATTTCTATCTCAGTTACAGGAAGACAGATTCCATTCAAAAAATAAAAGCAAGCTACTCAGTCTCTGTTGTTGCCTCCTCGCTAAGGACCTTATTTGGAAAAGCACTCAGAAGAGGCACCTAAGACAGGTGAGATGAATATTCCCTTGAAAGTGTCTGTAGAGACAGCCCTGATGGCTCAGGCTAGCCAGCTTAACTTCCAGATTGCAACAACCTATTGCTATGGATGTCACCACTTATATGCCTTAATTTCAAGGCAGTACAGTTTCCTGTTATGTAAATATTCACAACACACTTGTGAGTAAAACAGAAAGAAAGTAGAGTAGAAAGGTAAAGGTACAAGAATTAAAAGGAAACACACCAGAGAGAAGCTATTGTGTCGTGAGCAAAATCTGTACTTAAGTTGTCCTATGTGATCAAATCCCTTTTTAGCTACTCAGTTTGTAGCTCCAAAATAGTAAAGAAGAATTACTTTTATCAGCCTGTATACGTCCTGGTCAAAAGTGGGCCATAAAAAGGACTTCTCAATCCAAAGTTTTAGTGTAAATACAATTTTTGCGTATGAAAGTAAAAGTTTCAATAGAATTATCATTAGTGTTGGATATATTTTAGAATCAAGTTATTATAACTGCCTAAAACTGCAGGTTCAGGTTTACCAAGACTGTTTGTGAATGTTTTTAAAAAAGTAATGTATTGTGATATTTTATTTCACCACTTTTTACATATCTGCAACAGCAAATGACACAGCATGTTTGGGCATATCAGAGAGGATATATATCATATACCATATTTATAGCATAAGTAAGAAAGGATAAAGAATTTCCTTTCAATCCCGAACCTCTATAAATGTCAAATGGGTCACAAGAAAGGGAAAGCCCAATCTACCACCAGTCCATATTCACCTTATGTAAATTAAAGCACCACATTCAGATATTTCTTGGATAAAAGTATGAAAAAGAGGCACTGAGCATCTGAACTTCCTTCAGGATGTGTATATTTCTCCATTTACAGAGCAGGGAGCCTTCTAACACCCCGGTCTTATAAGTAAGGAAAGATGGATCTCTGCCTCAGTGGCTAGCTTTTATTTAATCACTCCTTAGTCAACTTATCTTCAAAGCCTTAAAATGTTTGGCCCTTTATTAACTCTACCTCAGAACCTCTGCCTTGCTGAATTAAAGTTTCTGGTTGAACAATAATCCACTCCTGCCATCACTGAAGGCTTATGTGCATCCATTTTGCAATAAACAAACAAACAACAACAACAAAAACAGCTCTTTCATGTGCAGGCCATTCTGTCTTTCTCCAACATCCAGTTGTGCACCGCACCTCAAAAACTGGCTGTGTATTTCATGACTTTTGGATTGCTCCAGATCAATGTCACCTTCCCTTTACCCCCTAGCTAACATGCATGTTGCTAGCACCTCAGTGCACAGAATTGTTAAGCTTGCATTGCGTTCCACTACTGAAGATTGCCGTTGGAGAATGAGACAAAAACATTTCAACACATTGATAAGCCCATTCTAGTGAGTTATGGTCACTAGTATCGGCATGACACCTAGCATCATTTTGCAACTTGCAATTTTTTAAACAAGGTTATTTAGCAAAGAGCCTTTATAAACCAGTATTTTGTAGAACGCCATTTGGCAGATCTGAGATAAACACGGAAATTGTTATATTTTGTTGTTGTAAGTAGAGTGTCATTTAACTTTATCACACAGACATAGAAACAAAAATAACCACCTAAAGTGAGTTTACGTGGCAAGGTTTTGGTAGCAGGTGGCCATAGCGGTGGCTTCTGTGAGAAGGATCTAGAAGCTGCCCCATGTTTGGTAAGGGCCCCACTGCTGACCAGAGCTGAGCCAATAAGTGATGTTGTTTTGCGCCTCTGTGAGTGCATATTTAAGACTGGGAAAAAAGCGCTGCGCAACACAGCATCTGGGAGAGTGAGAGGAGTGAGGAATAGCCTTGCAGGTGCCAAGGTCAGCGAAGAAGGAGGGGGAGAGGTGCTCCAGGCGCCAGAGCAGAAGTCCCCTGCGGCCTGTGGTGAGGACCATGGTGAAGCAGGATGTCCCCCTGCAGCCCATGGAGTACCACAGTGGAGCAGGTGGACCTGCACCGATAGAGACTGCGGTCTGTGGAAGACCCCTGCTGGAGCAGATTCCAGGCTGGACCTGTAGGCCGTGGAGAGGAGACCACACAGGAGCAGCTGCCCCAGCAGGAGCTGCTGCCTGTGGGTGACCCAGGTTGGAGCACTTTGCTCCTGAGGGATGGACCCCGTGGTACAGACCCATATATGGAGCAGTTCTTGAAGAGCTGCTTCCTGTGGACAGCCCACGCTGGATCAGTTCAGCAAGGACTGCATCCTGCGGGTGGGACCCCACAGCACAGGGGGTGAGAGTGATCGAGGAGCAGCAGCAGAGAAGAAGTGCTATAGACTGACCATAACCCCCATTCCCCTATGCCCCTGCACCGCTTGGGGGGAGGAGGTGGAAGAGGGTGGATGGGGGGGGTGGGGGGGGAAGGTGCTTTCGGTTTCTTTCCTTTGTTTCTCACTTCTCTAGCTCGTTAGTAATAGGCAATAAATCTTACTATCTCCCTATGTTGAGTCTGTTTTGCCCGTCACGATAATTACTGGGTGATCTCCTCATCCTTATCTCAACCCTTGAGCCCCTTTCATCATATTTTCTCCCTGCTCCTCTTTGAGGAGGGGGAGTGAGAGAGCGGTTGTGGTGGAGCTTTGCCGCCCACCTGAGTAAAACCATCACAGTCCTTTTGGCCCCACGTTGGGTGCCAAAAAGGACTGTGGTGGTTTTACTCGGACAGGCAGCTGAGCTCCACCACAACCACTCTCTTACTCCTCGCCTCCTCAAAGAGGAGGGGGGAGAAAAGTCAACACAAAGAGCTCGAGGTTTGAGATGAGAATGATTTAATTAAAGGGAAATAGAATGGGGAGAAAAAGTAACAAAAGAAACAACAAGGCCGCGTGGAAGCTCAGAGAGAAAGGAAAAAAGTTATCCTCTACTTCCCATCAACGAGCGATGTTCGGCCACGTCCTGGGAAGCAGGGCCTCAAAACGCATACCAGTTGTTCAGGAGGACTGCCCTCCCCCACGAAAGCCCCCTTTATTGCTGAGTGTGACATCAGGTGTTATGGAATATCCCTTTGGTCTGTTTAGGTCACCTGCCCTGGTGATGTCCCCTCCCCATCAATTGCCCACCCCCAGCCTGCTGGCTCCTGGGAGCTTGGAGGGAGTCCTGATGCTGTGCCAGCACTATGCAGCAATAAACACAACACTGGAGTGATAGCAGTGCTGTTCCAGCTACAAGTGCAGCACTGTGTGGGCTGCTGCAGGGAAAGGTGACTCCATCCCAAACAGACCCAACACACCACCATCACAGGCAGAGATGGTACAGCTGTGGTCTTTCGAGTACAGTTTGTCCTGTTGTCTGTCTACTTCATTGACTCTAAACTGACTAAAGCAATGCATCTGAGATGTTATGAAAGACCTATCATGAGCATGTTATTGCTTGAAATGGATACTTTTTTTCCTTTCCTTATTTTCTTCTGTGCATCTGAGTAGATTTGGATCATTAATGCTAGATTGTACCGTGAACATATAATTTTCTCTTAAATTATGTTACAGGATTTTTTGTTTCTTTTTCACCTCTGTGCCATCAGATACACCTGGATTGCTTTTAAGCCTTTCACATACAAAGACAATTGGATGATAACTCCATGCTAATTTTTTAGAGAAAATGGAACAGATGTCTACAATATATTAAACAACCTTTGGTTCCTTATTTTGTTTGGAGCTCACACTTCTGTTGCAAATATCTATGGCAAACTGTCCTTCTGGACCAATCTATCATTTTAAAGAGAGGACCAAAGAAAATACATTAATCAAAGGGCCTGGAGTTATTGTCTCCCCCTGTTACCTCCAATTCATATATCATTAGAGAAAAAAGCCTGTCAGCACTATGGGATGTTATCTCTTTGAAAAATAATATTTTCTCCAGCACTTTTTTTTTTTTTTTTTTTTTTTTTAAATCTGACGACAATATACAGGATTAAAACACTGACTTTCATAATATTTCTATACCATGCAAAGCCAAGTCAAAAGGTTCAATACAGAAATTTCAGAAAGCAAAATGTTTTCTTAAACAAGGCTGCAGCAAATGCAGGCAGTGCTGGTAGTTTCATACAGTGTTTTCATTTTAATGCAATGTCAGGCAAGATATAGGCTTTATTACAGATACCCAAAGGGCTTTGATACAGCTTAACCAAAATGGTAAATTTAGGAGGAGGAGCACTGAAAATTGCTTCTGAGTGGTCTCAACATTGAATTTCAATCATTTTTTTTTTCTCCCACAAGTGTTTTTCAATATTTTTTTCCACAGTTTCACTAGATGCTTGATCTAGTGAAACTCCCTTTGAAGTTACAAGGAAGAGTGATGGTCTTTGTTTCATGTACCATATTCATTAACATAAGAGGATGTGTGTTTCTAAAACGAATGTCACTCTTTGTTGAGACAAGTAGGTAGGAAATGCTGGATTTTCAGTTATGTGCAACACGCAAGGGTTGGATCTCTCAGCTAATCTTAGGCACCCAATAAGCTGCCCACCAAGGGTATCCATGTAGAACAACTGCTACTTCAGTGCCCCCAGCAAACTTTTAAAGTTATCTGAGACGCAAAAGCATGCAAAGCCTTTCTTTTTTCCATCCCACCTTTGCTCCTTCTGTCAACGTATTCTCAGGAGACAGCTGTCACTACTGTATGCTTCTCCTGGTGACATGGGTTTTTGTGGCAGCTAATGGGCTCAGGCAGTAAATGTGCTCATCTTTGAAAGACCTGGTTGTTCTGCTGCTGGTGGGAATTTACCTCTACCCATTTTCATTTGGGTGACATCTCATTACTCCTATGCTTTGCTCATGGCTCTGGCTTGTCTTGACTCTCCAGCAGAAAGTGACCTGAAAGTGGCAGCTCTCATGTGCTTGCTCCTTGATGAAGCCTTGAGCCTGTCTGTTCATGTTTGCAGGCTGCATGACAGCTTTTTGCAATTGCACTTGGTTTAATTTTCTTTTTTTTTTCTTTTTTTTTTTTTCTTTTTATTTTTCTTTTTTTTTTTTTGAATCTGTTGTTATCTTTGACATATGCCCCACTCTAGCTTTACCTTTTTGTCTGAATGACAAAATGATCCAGATCTTTTCTTCTCTAAGGAGATGCCTAACATTTTAGCTCCCTCTCTTTTAGCTCCCTTACTCTTTTATGGGTTTGCTTGTATTTTCAGTTTTCTGATCTCTGCCCTTCCTTCCACAAGCATCCATGAGCTAGTGTACCTCAAGGAAGTGGGGTGATTATCTACCATCTTCAGACTACACCTGAACTGTGGAGAGAATAGCTTTGCTCAGAGTTTTCCCAGAGATGTTTGGAATTTCAAGTGACTTTTGACATCTGAGAGCAAGAAACATTTGGATAACCAGTTCTGTTTCATTTTTTTTTTTTTTAGGGATACCAGCTCTTTTGCTGAAATTACTGCTGGGTTGCTTTAAACGTAGCTATCTTATATCCATGTGCCACCTCATATGCGAAGTTGCCTCCTATGACAGTCTTTACTATCATTTTGAATATTACTGGGATATAAACTACCATTAGTCAGCTCACCAACATCGGCCAGATGCCTGGCATTGTCTCTGGGGTGAGGCTCAGTTTACATGTAAACATTTTTGTAAATAAATTGATGCTTTCAAGTTTTAGGCCAACAGGTCTATGAAGAATGCTGATCTTTTGATTGGATGGCTCATTTAGCTCAATATATCAACAACTGGTTTTGGCACCACAAGGAGAGATTTTGCCCACAATAGACCTGCCCTCAGCCATCAGTAGTGGGTACTAATTTCTTACCAGTATGTTATTAAACAGTACAACTCCTTGTGTTATTTGTTGTTATGCCCACTACTAGGCAATTGCATTCTTTTGAACTAGTCTAAAGAAGTCCAACATTACTTCATCTTTGCAGCCTTTCCAATTCCTTTTTTTCAAAAGTGGAATTCTGCATTTCAACTGTCTTGTGGGGTAACTTACCATTCACTCTTGTTTCAGTGTTCTACGTCCCATTGCCTAAATTATTATTGAACTGCTAGAACAAAACCCACAGTAATAATTCTGTCTCCTCTGGTCAAGAAAGGATAAACATACAATGCCAGATGCCAGACTTTCTTTTCCCTTATCCTCCTGAGTATGTACATCAAGAGCTCCTGACTACAACATCCCACAGCTGATTGTCATTGGTCCAAAAATAGTGTTAAGGAGCATATGCCCTAAGAGGGATGCTTGTCACTGGTGCTAGACTGACTCCAAAACTTAGATGCAAGTTTAACTGGTTGTTGATCCAACATTTTAGCTGTTGATGATGAATATTGGCAACCTTTTCCAAAATGTGTGTAGGCTGAGAGCTTTTAGACCTGCCACATCACACTGTACTTGCCCTCTTCTTCCATTAGCACACATATGTCAGGAGTATTTCAATATTTTACTTTCTTAGCTTTCTTTCTTAGCTAACATAACGAGTCCCATTGCCCACTTTTTTCTTTCCCCTTTTATGCTGTTTTCTGTGTTTGTACAGTAGGGTCCTGCTGCTTGCCCTTCTACCCAGTCCAGCTTTCCTCTGTGGTTGACTATATGACTACTGAAGGGTTCTCTGCTACTGTAAATGTCTGGCACTTTTTATTTATTTATTTATTTATTTATTTTTTAGGCATATCTGCTTTGTCATCCTCAGGCATTTTTCTAGAGTAAGATCAGTTTCTCTCAGCTCTCTCTGCTATATTCAGGCATTATGTGTCCCGCAGCAATCTTGTCTCTAATGAGGACATCTTTTATGTTTCCTGAACTGCATGATGCCATTTCAAATGCTTTGTAAAAGGCATTGAGAGGTAATATTGAAAAGTGCTGTGAATGGTCCTTTGAGCTCTCTTGTTGTACTTCATGTTGGGTGAGCAGTGCTTCTCACCCAGTCAGTGATCATGTTTCAGTTGAGGAGTTGGTAAAGTCCACCCAAAGAGGCTCTAACTTCTTAAACTGCTCTCACTGGCTAATTTGGGATGATCTGTCCTTTCTCTCCAGTTTTTATACCTGTTGCATTATCTCCTATTACATCTAGCTATAAAGTCACATTCAGTTCTTATCTGCTCACCCTATGTGAAGCAGTGAAATGAAAGCTTTACTTTTATTTTCTTATTTTTATCTCCCTAGGCAGTCTTCTATACAGGCTGGGTTGTTCTTTCCAGTACTCCAGTGTTTTTGCAAAAATGTTGCCTGGAAGCTCTTCATTAGCACTGATCTGGATTCTTCCTTTACCACATTTCCAGTTACTGTTTTGCTCATCTGCCAGTCACCTACATTTCTTTAATTATTATGCAGTTAATCACCTACCAAATACAGACAGTGTGGCTCTTTGTTCATACTTTTTTTCCTAAAGCATTTTTTTTTTTAAACTGATAGAATAAAAACATATTTTCTGTATCTGCAGCTGTCATTTTCCCCATCTGTACAAACCTGATTTCGCCTAAAATATATCCCCCCTATATCTTATATTTGTCTCTGTAAGTCCAATTTAGTTTACTGGAGGCCTGTTATAGGACTGAAATGGCAACACATTGGAGGGCTGTGGAGTTTAAGAAATTATATCTTAAATGAGCTGGACAAATCCAGGACAAAGTGATGAAGTGTCTATATCACAGAGATATATTGTAGTTGTCTTTGCTGGTTTGTTTGCAACCTCTGTGGGAAAAAAAAATAAAAACAAAACCCACAAAGGTTGAACAAATTTTTAGGCTGTTCCAACTTCTAGGCTCTGGGCAGCTTTTTTGGTTCATTTTTTTCACTTCTGCCATAGACACAAATCAGTCTACAACAGAGAGAACAATGGAGGGCATGAAAGAATAGCTGAGACCCTCTGCCTGCAGCCCTTCCGCCCATCACTGTCCCTCTCTCTCCAGGAATCAACTCTGGCATTTTCTGTCTTTGAAGGAAGAACTTGAACTTCACAGTTCAGATGTTGGTCAATCTGTAGCTGGAAGCAAGTAAAATCCTGGGGTTTATCTTTTTTCTTTTGATACAAAACAAAAAATTGGCTCCACTTCATTCATAACTAGCCTCAGGTTTAATCAAAAGGCTCAAACCTTTTGACAAAACATGAGCTGGATACCACATCTGTAGAAAAAGCTGTAAACAGCTGAATTTTACTTTGCGTTGGGTTTCCTAACAAACATTTCACATTGCTCCAAAGTAGACTTTTCATGAGTTGGAGGGATCATCCTGAGTAAAGGTTAAGGGGAAGGAGTTTATATGACAAGCTTTGTTACCTCCTGCCATTTCTATTTCTGCTTTATATTCAAGGGCTAGGGAGAAAGGAGTAAAAGATACAGTAAGAACATATGGTTTCTAAAAGGAATCCTATTAGAAAATAACATAGTTAAATAGTACTGCATCTTGCCAAAATGACATTATTATAACATCATCCCTTACAATTACTAGCACAGCTGAATCAATAATGTGGATAGTTTAAAGAACAACTGGCTACAATGGAACTATAAATTCTGCAGAAATTATTGTAACAATTTTCTAGTGGTTTGTACTAAGCTTCCTAAACCTCTCAACCATTTCAGCAGATTGTCTGCCCCATACAACAATTCTGTTAAAACTAATGTTTGTTTGTGGCAAAATATTTTTTTGCTAGTAGACATGAGCCTGGGGAATTTGCATCCCATGGAAATATAGTTATGTCATTAAAAATGTCATTTTTTTGCCTGCAACTTGCATTTAATGGCTTAAAGTGTTGTAGTAGATTTCAACCTATTTATCTAGATACCTGGGTAAAACATACATTGTGAGACAGCTCTTTAATTTACATGAATTAGCAAAGAACAACTGAAATTAGAAAGAGTGAAGTAGTTTAGCTCAGGAACCATCCCTTGTTTTCATCTAAGTGCTATTTCATTTCCATTTTGTATGCCCCAGTGAATAAAATTTGGAGCAAATTATTTGCTGGAATGTATTTGGTCTGTAAAGTTAATCTGACATTATAGCAATTCTTTCCAATACTTCTTGCTGTTAATTAGCATGCCAGTATCTTCAAGAAACAGCATTTTTCTGCATTTACTTCTTAGGTGGATGAAACTAAAATATAAATTATTAAATAAAAATCAGTTCCAAAAGATGTGTTTTCAAATCTGTGAAGAACATGAGATTTGTGAGATTATATTGGGCTGGTTCACCTAATGACAGCACTCATTGGCCCATAGCTAATTGTGTATTGAAAAAAAGAGAGCTGATTTTCAGCTAGTGTAGAACTCTACCAGCATCCCTGTGCTTCTGCAGAGTTGCAAATGTTCAACATCAAGCCAACAGATGGTCACAATTTAAGGAGACCTATAGGCAAAATAACCTTCATGTGCTTCAGGCTCACAGGCTCTCATGATGTTCAACATTGATGTGCTTGCTTTAAGTGTTTTGTGGATGAAGAAGCTATTATATATTACATAAAATAGGTGAAGTATGTTCTGTTAACAGATCACAGCACACAGATACACTCCACTCCACTCCACTTCACTTATTATAGGCCTAGTTTAAAACCTGTTGAAATTGATGGAAAGATTCCCAGGGGCTTTAACTTGGTTTGGACTGTGGTCTGTGAACAGACCTGGTATTAATAGTGGTCTTTTTAGTCTGTGGGCTTCATGAAATCTTTTTTTTTTTTTTTTTTTTTTTTTTTTTTAATTTAAATATTGGCTGATATTTGGGCATCTTACCTCCTTCTGCTTGTTTATGGTCCTATAATTTGTACATTGTTCACATGTTTTAGTTAGTATAAACAACAAGATATACATATATATATATGCATATATATGTATATATTTAAGTAGCTCAGCTTCTTGACCCACATCATTCTACAGGCACAAGAACACTGTCAAAGACTGCTCAGTAAAGAGCTCAGCAACAAAGGGTAATAGAAATAAGGATAGGTAGGAACAGAAATTAAGTGGAAGCAAAAACAATTTTGACATAATCTTTTAATGTGTTTCCCAGTTTCTGAAGGGAACAGATTTATTCAGAACTACAAGCCTTACTCAGAGAGGTGATTCTATATGCTGACATATGGTTATCCCATAATGAATTACAAATATCATGTTTTCCACTTCTTCATTTCATGCCATAAGAAATTATCTACATTATAACCTTTGAAACCTTAGTTGGGGCTATCTACAGTACAATTGCCCGTACAGCTTAGAAGACCAAACTGTTTTACAGTAAAAAGAAATTCCTACTTATAATTCAAATGAACACAGGCCATCATGAATTGTCAAGGTTGAATTCTTGCTGCTTCTTTTATGCTGTCTAACTGACATGACTTTTGACATTGCGGTAAAATATGTTTATATTTTGGGGTTGGAACAAAAAGACAGTGGATCTAGTGGGTGGGGAAAAGCCCTCCAGTGGAGCAAGTCTCAAGATTCATTACACTCTCTAAACAGTGACATTTCCAGATCAGCAGTACAGGAATGTTAGGGCATATCATATATTTGTCTGCTGACATGAGAAGATTAGACTCAACAATCAAATTAAAGAATCGTCAGTGCCACAGTTCTGTTACCCATGGATGTAGGAATATTATTTCTTCTCTAGCACACTGTCTCCTAAGCCATCCATCTGAACACAACAGATTCAAACAGACTTTTTTTTCTCACTAAAATATATACACATAAGTAAATAATACTGTGCTCTACTATGTTTGATATTGATTCATATCCGTAGTAGTAGGGATTCATATTTGAGAAAGAAATATTGAAAAGCTTTCTTGCATTCATGGGTGTCAAATAAACAATCACTACACCTCAGGCAAAGTGTTTAGGCTGGTGAAATTGTTCTTTATGCAGTTAGACAGATTACTGCTTGCTTTAAAAACTTCCTTAAAACTTCCTAGGAGTCCCAGCCAAGATGCAGATCTGGATGTTTGTGTGATGTGTCCTGGATCGGAGGCATCACAGCCCAGCTCACAGAGATCGGAGCTGTTGGGAAGAGGGAGTTTGAAGACATTGCAGGAAGTCTACATGTCTAATTAGGTAATGTCCATGATGGTGTCCAATTGTCCTTCTTGACAGAAGTTGTCAAGATTTTAAAAGGTGTGATTTGTGTGTGTGTATGTATGTAAGATGAAAACTGCGCTTTACTGCATTTTTTTTTTCCATGTGATTTTATAATCCTTTAGAATCTGGCAGTTATGAACCTTTTAACCACTTGTACAGTCCTGAATTAAATTTCTACACAAGCTTAAGCATTGCCCATTTGTTACTCTGATGGTAGCCTGAACATCTGTTTTTTAAATCATAATTATCCAACGGTGGATACCATTTTAGTGTTCTGTTAGACTAAATGTGACATTATACTTTCCTATAAGAGGCACCTAAGCTTAGTGAATCTTGAATCATAGCAGATCATCCCCCTTCAGACCTATGTAGCAAGTATCTTTCTCTTAGCTAAATTCTACCTGTAGTTTAAGTTTTCAGTTTCACTTAAAACTATTTTTCAGCTTTCTTTATACTCTAACTGCTTGCATGTTATGCTGAAGTTGTGTTTTGAGTGTTATGCTGGTACAGAACTCATACAGATATCTGTTAGGATTTAGTGTATTTTTCTTCTAAAGAGATGATGATGATTATTGAGTTCCTGTGTAAAGTTATGGTGAAATTTTCTTCCTCACACGACACCCAAACATACAAACAGTTCTTTTTATAAAATACATCAAACAATATGATTTTATTCATACTAAATATATATATATATAAATTGTTGTATAAAATTAAGATCCTAATAAATAGTAAATATTATTTTTATCATAAATATCATTTTTATCATAAATATCATTTTTATCATAAATATCATTTTTATCTGTTTCCAGTGTAACTGAGAAACACATAAGTTTGTCTTTCCTTCAGGACTTAGATACAATATCCTTTGCAGTGAATAAGAAAGTTGTTCTGACTTTGGAGAGCATGGTATCAGATTATGGCTATATAAACAACGAGTCTTCAGTTGTAGGAGATACTATAGAAATAATGGACAAGTGAGGCACAGACTGAGAGGTCTCTCTGCAAGCTTGCTGACACCTTTGGGACCTGCACATTTCCAGTACAACCATCATGATTTACAGACTGGATATTTCTACTTTCCTTTATGTCTGGGCTTGTCCCATACTTGTACATGAAAGAAGTTTTTTCTTGCATTTGGAAGACTAATATTATTCTCCTTCAGGGTATCGCCAGACCTTTACTCATCCTGATTAGATTATTGGATAAACATATTTCATAAGGACAGAAGGGAGTATTATGACCAGCTATTGTGATGTTATGAATAATACAGGAGAAATAATATTTATCCTGTAGTTCCTGAATAGAGCTTAAACATTGCTCTTGTGACCATCCTTGGGTACGTCTCTCCTTAGTCCCTTCTTGGTATGACTTTCAAGGAGAGATTGAAAGCTAAACACTGTCTTCTGTAAGTTATGTCTAGTGTATGGAGACAGAATAAGAAGGTATCTATACTCATACATGAGAAGAAGGAATTTCACCCAGGAAAATCATTTCTACAAAATGATATTATTAAAATATATCTGTGAAGTTAAAAACTATTCATTTTATTTTATTATTATTAATATTATTATGTATCATTGATGATTGAAATTATTTTGTCCAGCTGTACTCACTTGTGCATCAATTTAGTAAAAGTATATATTGGTTCCTGTCCTGCCTAGTCTTTTATTGAAGTAAAATTAAACAATTTCAGCTTCAATTATTAATACCTTCCATCTATAAACCATGTCTTCATCTATAAACCATATTGACATTCAGTCTAGACATCTCAAGAGGGGATTCACTTCATGAATATCAATAAACAGGTTGTAAGAAGCCTGGGAATATTAAATTATTTCAAAGCATTTGACAGTTGACAATGTTAATACAATAATTAAAAGCTCACATCCCTTAAAATAATGCTGCTCAGCATTCCCATGTAGGAAGCAGCAAAGTCCTTAGAAAGTACAAATCAACATTGCTGTGCTGCCATTGCCAGATCTGTGTAGTGTTCCACCAACACCTTCAGAGCCTTCACAAATGAAGAAATACTCTTTTTGCCCCAATCTGGCTTAATCTAATTTTATGCCCGTTTTGGCATTAACTTTTCAGCCAGGAGGAAGTAAAAATTCATTTGAAAATGCAAATCACATCCTGCATTAGACCTTTAAAGAGGCAGTGGCAGATAACCCAGTACACCTAGCTCCCCACTGCACCTGCAGTTTGGAAAGCACGGAGACAGAGGGCAAATGGTAAAAATTCACAGCAGAGTCTTTCTGCCTGTCTTGGTGCAGCATGTGTAAAGCTTCCCTGGGTAGGAATCCATCAACTCAGAAAAATCTAATGATGAAAGACAGCAGATTTCTGTCAGGCATTTGTCTTAGCAATGACCTTCTATGAGAAAATAGAACAATTGACCACAGGAACACAAATCACGTCAGGGGGCTTCTTTGAAATTGCTTCTTGAGGTGTCTGGAAACTAATATCAATATTCCATATGTTTGAAAATAGGGAAGGCAAAAAAAGAAATCATAAAGCATTTAGGGTTCTTAAAAAAAAAAAAAAAAAAAAAAAGTAATGCAATAAATGTAAGACTGTCCTATGGGAAATATTCCACTACTTTTTAGTTTAATCTGTTGTAGCATCACTAGTTTAACACGTGTACAGATTTTTCTGCATAGTGGACCAGTAATGGGATCACTCTGTGCTTTCCTCTTCCTGCTGCTTGAATTGGAGACAGGCTAAAAATTCACTGTAATTTTCTGATGGAAGATGGGCAATTATATGGGTAAATAAGAATCAAAATTACTGTTGTTAACACAAAAAACTTGAGAGAAATATTTGGCCTTAGGTAGTGGTTAGCATGTTCTTTATTTCAGTGGGATCAAAACTTTTGAACATTTAAATTGAGCAGACTGAGAGCTTTTCATCCCTCGCTGTTGTAACCCAAACTTGCCATTGTGCAACACATCAATTTAAACTGGCTCTAATTTTTGCCATTTGGAACTTAAGTGACAAATATCAAAGACAATGTCATGCATACCTATTTTGCATGTAAATCACATCTCCTACAAAAGACAACCACCAATTTCAGTTGCAACCCATGGTTTTGCTCAGGATGTTGGGGCTGTTCAGAACCAGGCTGTATCCCTAAACTGATGACCCTTTAAGAAACTGCAGGAACAGGCTGAGGTGTGAACTCATCCTCATGACAGAAGCATCTCAAATCCAAGTTAAAATGTATGTTCAGGATCAACATTGTCATTAAGTCAGTGAACTCCACTCCCACTTCTGCCTCTTTTTCTTTCTGCCAGACCTCCACTGCTGCCTCCATGGTGCTTCTCTCCTCCTTCGTTCCTTTCTCCCATTTTCACTTCCCCATCACTGATCACAAGAATGCTAATACAGAGCCCAGTCTAATGGATTTATCTGTTTGGGCTCTGCCCAGGATCCTGTTTCACAGAAGTAATTGCTGTGTCCTGCAGATAAGGAACTGCTCACACATCGGTAATGCCTGATATAATCCTTGAGATTCATAGCAAGTCTGCGTGTGACTTGAAGACCTTGGCTGTGATATAGTAATCCCACTTGCCCAACATGATGCTTGTGAGTGGACATCAGCACAACCTTCACATTGCCCTTAGCTGTGTGTTGAAGTGGAGCCAGGAAAGGCCTCTGATATGTACCTTTTGACTATGCATGGAGCAGAGTCTTGGACAAAAACTAAAACAAATGAGTGTCTATAGCATTTGACAACAGCTAGCTTCATGAAATACCACTGACAGCACAGGATTTACCACCTGCTGCAAGCTACTGGGTGATACTCAAAGTCCAGGCACTCTCCCTAGCAGGCTGTGCCGTGCCAGGGAGCCCCTCTTGATTGCCCACTTCATGGAAAGAACTTCTTGTAAGAGGACTCTCAGTAATGCCAGTGCCTGGAGGGACCAAGGAGCAAAATGGAAGAACAGCTCTGTGGTGTCAGTGGTGCCCCTAGATCTTGCCTGGGGTGCTGGTCCATCCTATTCCCTTCCCTACACCAGCAAGGGGATGCCAAGAATGCACCACTGGCCCTGAAATTCCTTTCAGATGAAGGGCTCTGTTTATCCTGTTGCCCAAATTCTCCCGACGGTTACTTCAGATTTCTGTCTTAACCAGGGTGGCAGTTTGTAGCACTGTTTTGGAAGAATTACTTTTGACCCTCCGTGGTCAAAACATACTAATGACTGCCCTGGTACTTACCTTCACTTTAGAAAAATTGTTCTTCATTGTGAGAGAAATGCTGCCCTCCAGCTGTCAGGGCAAGTTATTTGTAATTCTGACTGATTTTATACTTCAATAAATACACTTTATTAAATATATACATATATATCAAATAGAATAATGAGCGCTTCTCATCATCAATGACTGGTCAGGACTAGAAATTACGGTCACCAAAATATTCATGGGGTGATACTGGCTTTTGAGACAAATCTAAAAACAAACAAACAAACAAAACAAACAAACAAACAAACAAAAATACTAAGCTTAATTTTAAAAATGATCTAAAGTGTATATATGATAAATATTACAATAAGTTGGACTGGATGTACTTCCATTTTATTGATCCTGGGGCTGTTTTTCATTCTGCTTTTAACAGAATCTAGGTGAATACCTGTGTTAGAATCAAGACAGTTTTCTTTTAAGGAATGGCATCCAGTGGAGCATTTACATACTGAATGGGCATGTGCTCCAAAAAGTGTCTGCATATGCAGATTTATTTCAAATCAGTTAGACTGAAAAGTGCCCTTTTTGCTTGGGGCTGGTAAATTTAGGTGTGTGTATACATGATTCTAAGCATGGGCTCCTGAAATTCAGAACTGTGTCAGAAACACATGCAGGGTGCATGCTGGCTCCCTGCTGTTCTTCCTACACCACTTCCCCTTCCTTCTGTATGCAGTCATTGTAATTAAACATGGAAAAGCATGTATTGGGAGATATTTTTTATGATTTAGTAACTTTAATGCTATCCTATAATCTCTTAGTCATGTTTTTCCCACTTTACTATCCTATATAAGACAATAATGTTGAGAATAATTTGCAGACATAAATCCTTTCCCCTCCGATTTACATTTTCATTTAAAAGAGGCTGATAAATCACTTTGTAACCAGTAATCTGTGTGGGTATCTTCTGCATCAGGCTCTCAAGTAACTCTCTGATGCTAACAAAAAACAATATGTCAAGGTCCCTGTCATTCATCTTGGTTGCTGTGGTGTATTGATGGCATCTAAATGTCCCCTTGGATTGACTGCTGGCAAGCGTGGGGCTGGTATAGGGCTTTGATCAGGATGCTGAAGATATTCAGAAACCTTTTCATTAACCTTTTACATTCTCTCTTTTTGCAGTACAGAGAAAATCCTCTTATATCACAGACCAGGTCCACTACTTCAATGTATTGAACAGTATCAACTCCAGCTCCCCCCCAGATTTGGATCTGAACCATGGCATTTATAAGTTTTTTGAAAGGAGGAGGAATGGTGTGTGGTGATGCTGGGGGAGCGGATGAGTTCCCAGCTCCTGTGCTGCTGTAATCAAGCAGGGGAGAATGCATACACCCTTTATTTTACAGATCTGTGCATCCTGCAAGCACAGATCTCCCTGTTTGCCTCCTCTGATACTTTCTTTGCAGGACATTGCTTAAAAGAAAGCAAAACTAAACAACAACAACAACAACCAACCAACCAAACAAAAAAACTTCCTTTATGCCTTCCTTTATTGCTGCAATTTTACACCAACAGGTACAACCCCAAAAATGCAGAAGGAAATTCCCTGTTAGTTTACACTCCATGTTTTGCCACATTTTCTCTGACTAGTGCATAAGATAGATGCAAATAACCTATGTATTCATTAGCCAAAATATTATTTTGATTTTGATTGCACCTGGTTTCTTTCTTGCAAAATGCCTCTGAACAAACCTTAGATGATATTAGAAAGAATTATTTTAGCAATTTTAAAACCTATGTCTGTATCAGTCACAAAACTGATGCACAGTATCTTGAAAATAGAAATTGGACAGTAACAGAAGGACATCGCTTTGGAATAAGACAGCAATTATTTACAATGCTTTAATCCTCAGCACATTTCAGAAAACTCCAAGATGTATCCCAGTACCAATCCCACAGGGACCAGCTGGACCAACAAAGTATGTATTGACTACGTTCTCTGGAACCCATAAACTCTTCAAGCCAGTTTTAATTGCTCAAAGGAGGAAAGGCAGTAATTGGGAGAGAGAAAGCTGACTGTTATTTTCTGGAGGTGTTTTCTCTGTGTCTCAGCAAATCAGAGGGTTTTTTTGTTGTTTGTCTGTTCAAACACCCTGTCTTGGTTTGGAAGAAGACAGTCAATTAGGGTAGGTAGGTAATCACCAGGGATTAAATCCACTTGTAATTGGGAATGTAATTTGACAGGAAACACTTTCTTTAGGGGAAAAAAAGAAAAAATAAATAAAAAAGGAAAGAAAAAAAAATAAAAGAGAGTGGAAAATAAAAAAGAGAGCAGTGCTGAGCTTTTCAGTGCCTGGAGCAGAACATGTCAGTGTCTCAATTCCAAGGGTGGGGAAGTCCATAAATAAGAGGTATCTCTGGTTTCTGTGGGAATACTGAACCTGCTCCTCAGTGACGCATTTGAGAATTAAAGAATCCCAGAAGACTTGAAACTGTTTTCAAAAGGTGCACGGAGCTTAATTACTAGAGGGGTAGTTTGTTATCAACCATGAGAGGCTCCATGTTGATCTTTTTGTGGGATATGATGTGAATATTAATTGTCAGACACCCTGAATATCAGACTGCCAGACCTTCTGGGCAAAACATGTTGCTTTTCAGCAAGATGTCTCATCAGGGGCAGGCTTTGCCTCACTGTTAGCACTTGCTGTGGGGTACCTGTTACTGATGGAGCTCTCACAGTTTTCAGCTGAGTGCGTGTGGTGCGTTTTCACTCCAGGGCTTGTCTCCTGGAGAAGGTAATGTGCTGAAGGGCAGGGTGAGCATTCACAGCCAGAGTTTGGATGAGGAGTCAGTTACCTCATGCTTTCTGTGCACAAAAAGCATCTGCATGGAGCATTAGTGCACTGTAGCTGGCATATGGCAAATCCCAGCCCCAAAATGCTGCAACAGCTCTTAAAGAGCTCTTTAAGAAGACAGGTTTGAAATGATGTCTTGAGATTTAGTGATGTAAACTTTCCCACACTGCTAGAGTTCACAGGCAGTTGGCAACAACACAGAACAAAAAAACAGTATGCAGACAGCATGAAACATGCCATCTTTCATTTAAAGATATTCATTTTTCTCTAATTGTGAATCAAAATGAAGCTCAAAAGCACTGCCTAGTGCCTGCACTCCTGGGCAGCATTAGTCAGTGCTCTGCAGCAGGTAGAGGGATGTGATGCTACCCCTCTGTTGTAAAGGATACAAACTTGAGTTAATAGAAAAATATGTTTAAATACAAGAAAAATCTTTTTCACTGCGAGGGTGACCAAGCACTGGCACTGGTTGCCCAGAGAGGCTGTGAAGTCTCCATCCATGGAGATATTCAAAACCCACTTGGATGCTGTCTTGGATAACCTGATCTGGGTGTCCCTGCTTAGAATGGGTGGGTTGGACTAGGATGACCTCCAGAGGCTCCTGACAACCTCAACTACTGCTTTCGTGACTGTGTATTCTGACTGAAGGAACCCCCTGCCTCTCCTATCCCCAGCAGTCAAGGGCTGCTTTCCTCCAGCCCTTTTCTGTCTTTCCCCATCACAGTCTTTGTCAACCTCATGTTTTACACCCCCCTTGCAGTGTCATCACAGGGCCTGGTAAATGCTACCAAGCATTGCTGATGTGCCTAGCTCTTTCCTGCCTCCTTACTTCTCTGGTACACCCTTCATATTCTCCTGCAGGGTTTCAGAGAGCTGGAACAATGAAAAGAGTGCCCCAGCATGAGGGAATGTTGCCTGTACTTATAATCCTTTGCTTTATCTTAATTGAACCTAAAATTGATGGCAATCATGAAATGAGCAGCATGTATGTACTCTCTTCCCTCTCCTTCGCCCCCCTCTAAAATGATACATTGTACTGGGTCTGGCTGGGATGTTAACTTTCCCTGCAGCAGGCCACACAGTGCCACGCTCTGCACTTGTAGCTAGAACAGCAGTGTTATCACACTAGTGTTGTGTCTGCTGCTGAGAAGTGCTGGCACAGCACCAGGACTTTCTCCAACCCTCCAGGGGGGTGGGCCAAAAAAGTGAGAAAGAAACATCACCAGGGCAGCTGACCTAAACCAACAAAAGAGATATTCCATACCATATGATGTCACACTCAGCAGTAAAAGGTGGGAAAAGGAGGAAGAGGGGAGGGGTGGGCTTTTGTTGCAAAAACGTCTGTCCTCGCAAACACCGGCTACGTGCGTTGAAGCCCTGCTTCAAGGACATGGTCAGGCATCGCTCATTCATGGGAAGTAGAGAATAATTTCTTTCATCTGCACTTCCACATACCCTTTACTTGTTTTGTTTTGCTGTTCCCTTTCCCCCTCCCTTTTCCCCTTTCTCTTTTTTCCCTTTAGTTGAATTGTTAATTAATAATATTTCCTTAATATATATATATATATTTCCCTTTAATTAAATTATCCTTATCTCAACCCGTGAGTTGTTCTTTCCTTTACTTCTTCCCCTCCTCATCTGAGGAGGGGGAGTGAGAGAGCGGTTGTGGTGTTCAGCTGCCCAGCACGGTAAAACCACCACAGACATCCTTTCCCCTAAAGAGAAATTAGATAGTTACAAATTGCATTGATGCAATGCTGACACTACCATCTTTCCCTGTGCTGAGGGTGCAGGATGTGATGATGACTTTGTGAGAATAAAGGACCAGTACCATGGTAGAGCAACATGTCCAACAGGGCTAAGCCAGGGAGACCTGCACTGGATCACTGTTACTGATGCAGGTACCTGCTCAGCCTCTTCACATCAGGGTTCCTTCTGCAAAACCAACTCCAAGAGAGCTCCGGAGAAATCTGTGTGATATCCTCCAAAGAGCAGCTATACTGGGAGTGATGATAGAGGGAATGATGAAATGAGGAAGTGATGAAAGAGGGAAAGAGCCCAGCTCAAATGCAAATTTCAGCAATGAATGACTCTAAGGCAAACACTGCTCAGTGGTAATGGTAAGACTAGTACATGTCATGTGCAGATCACCAAGAAGACATTAACTAACCCCACAAAGCTAAGGTGTAGACTATGAAAGGTAGCAGCTCAATCTGGAACAGTCCCTTCTGAATTTCACCAGGCTTTCAAAATAGCTGGTTTTGGGATGCAGATTTTTAGCCAGGTTCAACAGCACAGAGCTATATTTCTTTCTTGACATTTATATTACCCATGGCAATGCCAGAAGTTTCTTAATTTCTGCTTTGGTCCCATAACTGCCTATCAAACCATATGTACAAGACATGCAGACACAAAACGGGTACTTGCAGGAGTTGTGCAAAAGGTCCCCAGCAAAGTTAGCACAGGGCTCATGACTGACAAATGCCCCTGCAGCCTGGAGCATGCACAAGCCAATGCAGCTTGTGTTGGCTCTGCTCAGCTGAGTTTCCAACAGACGTTGTTGTGAAGTACTGATGGCAGGAGGAATAAGGAGGAATGTTCTAGGACAAAACCGTGACAGGATTAATGTTCCTGCTTGCTTTGCATTGATTCAAAGCATTTGGCAGGAGACACGGTGAATCACAAAACTCGCTGCCGTGCAAGAATTACTCTGGCATGATTATGCCTGATGGTTCTTGATGCTATTGTTCCTCTACAAAAAAAAAAAAAAAAAAAAAAAAAAAAAAATCTCCTCCCTGTACCAAATACAAAGAAACCCAAATCCATGGTAAACCAAATGTGATGAAAGCTGAGGATCGGAAAGCAGTGCCTTAACAGGAATGAGAAAGAAGTTTGTCAAATAGTGGAGCCTGTTCTGTCAGGACAATGTGCTGTTGCAACACAGGTTTATCTCTTGCTCCAGATGCTTCTCTGCACAAAACACAACATGCCCCTGGTGTGCATAGTGCCTCTTTAGCTGGGTACAAACTCTTCTGAAGGTGCAGTTAAAATCTGAGGAGGAGGAAATGTGGTTGAAAGCCTGAAGCCAGAGGACACAGAGTCCAGATTCCTTGGTGTTACATAGAAAGGGGAATACTCTGTGGGAGCAATCCACCAGTTTCCATAAAACATGGCAATTTTCTTGTGAAACAGCAGTAATTCTACCACTGTCTAGTAAAAACAAAACATTTCCAGTTAGTTTTTCCTGGATTAAAATATTATATATATATAGATATAGATATTGCTCTAAATCAGAATGTATCAGTAAATAAGCCAAAAGTTTTATTTTGTATCTGTGCAATAAATCTTTGTCCTCCATTTCCCTATTACCACACTGATTTATGCAAGGTGTGATCTAGGCCCCCCTTCACTCCTACTGCCAGAGCACTGTGTTTCTCACAACTCACCATGGATCTCCTGTGACTCATGGGTGATTACCCAGGTTCCAATGAGGTATGAAAAATTAAGATATACGAATACTGGCTTCTTCAAGGCATCTGACACTATGGAAAATTGCATGTAACACCTGAAGGAAAAGTTTTTAATGTTCAATAAATAAAAGCAAAACATTTACAATTTGTGAACATTAAACAATAATAATATCATCCAATAACTATATAAAAATAATATCAAAAATATATATTTTAAATATATTAACTTTTTTTTCCCCCAGATTTTAAAGTTGAACTGAGACCAAAACAAGTCTAATGCTGGTGTACTGCTGGTTATCCAGTGCAACTTTACTTGTTCTCAGTGTTTTTAAATTAAATACTGGTTTAATCACAGAAAGATCATGGAGAATTTATTAAAAAAAAAAACGTAATCCCAAAATGTGTCCATAATGAGGCAATTTAAAACTTGACTTATTTTCAGTGAGTTTATTTCTTGATTTAATTTCTACTACTAATTAGATAATTAACTGCTTTCAAAACAATTTGGTGAAAAATATATTCTTAATTTAAACATATGATATTCTTCTAACTCCTGCAGTCCCAAATCTTTCTAAATGGTTTTGTCAAGAATAAAAACACTTTTAGCACCCTCCACTTTCTCTTGAATGGCATTTCTCAGGTACTTTACTGGAGAGAAGAGCACCTGCTTTGCTAAGCCTTACCATCTACCACACTAATTTTACAACTAATTTTAATCTGGCCAGGATGTAGTTATACTAACAGACATAAATTGGGTTTTGCCTGTATAAACTAAATGAAAATAATTTCATAAGTCATTAGGGAGCCATATGACACTTTTAAACAATTGCAGTTGCAGAATAGTTCCTTTGGTCATGATTTTAATAGGATCTGGTCTGTTACACAAGAAAAAAAAAAAAAAAAAAAAAAAAATCTGAAAAAAGTACATAGTAATTTGGTTGTAATTATGGTGTAGGCCAAGCCAGCAAGAACAGAGGCAGGAGCAAAGTTCGTGGTTCCGTCCACAATGGAGGAAATTCTAGATGAGGTTAAGGTAAACTTAGGACAACTTCAAGTATCCATTTTACGTCTTGTTGCCACTTGCTATTTGTTGCATGAAAGCACTCAGTATTTAATAGTCCAGGTGCTATTTGTGCAAAGGAATATAGTCACCGCAGCAAAGAGCAGCCTGAATAGAGAGAACATAGAATTAATTTTTTAAAGATATTCAACAAGCCCTTGCCCTCTTTTGCAGAACTGGAAAGTCATCTTGTAACCAAACCAGAATACTAAATCTAATTGCAAATATCTTAAGGTCATTGCTGAATTAAGAAATTCAGACTCAGCTATACCTAGCGTGCGAATGTCTGTTTTTTTTTGTTGTTTTTTTTTTTTTTTGCCTAAGAGAAAATGTGGATCTGAGCAATACACATTCTTACAAGTACAAGAACAAATCCTGCACAAATCTAAAATGTCTTCATCTTTACTGCAGGTCAAGGTCTAAGAGTAAAAAGCATAGGCTGACAAGATTGGTATTGTCACTGTAGAAATGTTAGAGGAACTACTTGGAAGCACTGCAGAAGGGACAAGATAATTGTTGCTGAGTTCATTTTCTGTCTCATTTACTGTATGAATGCATTATGATGAAAGCTCACTCTTTACATCCAAGAAATTAGGGTATTTTATATGGACAATTAGCTGGACTGCACGTTATCTGCTAAAAATCAAATAACCTTGGAGAAGAAAATGCGAACTTCAACAAGAGAAGTGGCAACAGCTGAAGTGTGTTTCCTTTACATGGACTCATTGTCATGAGACTTACTCTTTTCAGTACATCAGTTGGCTTCATTATGGTATTCTTGATAGTGTATTGTGATTAAACTGCAGAATCCATAAATGGTTCAGCAGCAGGGTTATACAGTACTAAATTATGAAGGACACAGTGTTAAATCTATCAAAAGATAAAGGAGTAAAAATATCTTTTTATTATAAATTAACAATGAGATGTTAAACATTAGTTCTGCCTAGGAAAGCAAACCAGGCACATGGGGAGGCATATTAAACAGATTATAGACCAATTTTATGCAGCCCTGAAACATGGCAGCCCCATATGCCTTTGCTTGGTAGGAAGTCTGGATAAAAAATGGAAATTAAGACAGTGCTAAATTTGCTATAGAACTGAACAACAGGTTTTGTTTCATGAGATTTATGACAGATAATATGATTTGCAAAGTAGGTAATATTTGGTTTAATTTCAATTTTTAGTAGAGGTAGTGATCACAGTCTGTAGGTGTCCTGTAAGCATCAATTAACAACTCAAAACATGCTGAAATAGTTATTTATCTAATTCTGCAAATACTTGCATACACCGACATACCTATACAGGTCAGGAAAATGCTCAACTGCTTTGGACTGCTAATAAGTACAATCTTCATGAAGCACATATAACATACAGTCTGAGTTGGAAAAATAAACTCTGCGGGTGTATCTTTCATGAGAAATGCTCTGAAGCATGGGATCACAATGAAAGACTCATATGGAAAGTAATTGTTTTTTGTTCTTATGATTATTAATTATTACTTGTTAAGAACTGTAGGAGACAAAGGTCAGAGAGTTCTAGAGAGATTCCAGTCTGAATGGCAAATCCTTGCTTAACAATAGGGATAAAGACATTATGTAGGTTTCATTCAAGAGCTTTTGTTTTGTGTTAATCTACATTTGTGGTGTTATAAAAAAGTGTCAAACCAGAATGTAGCCACAGAATATAGCTTTGGAAAGTTTGTATTCAAACCCAAATGTTAACTATGGGTAGGAAATTTCCTGTGATGGCATTTCTCACTCCATTATCTGACCATTTTATTGTAACAAGAACTATATGAACAAAAACAGTCACACATTTTAAAACATATGTTATCATAGCTTCACCCACACATATAATTAAACCTCACTTTACAGAGATAGGTAATTTGGCTACTCCAAACAGATCACAATTTTTTCCCAAGGGAAAAGAAGTTTCTATAGATTTATATAATTGTTTCTAAATTAACTCAGTCATTTTGAAGCCTATAGCATTGAGATTCTTTGAATAATATTTTTAACTGCAAGTTGCTAGTATTCTAACAAAGGTACAAATGTCATAGCATATTTCATAATAATAAAAATAATAATGATTATAACAATGCTCTTTTTCCTAATAATAATAATAATAATAATAAAATCTGAAGAATTTATTGTCAGACTTACTTACTGCATGATTTCTTTGAGTACTGGAAAAATTCCTGCCTAATATTCATCTCCTTTTCAATCGGATTTTAAAGGGCTCAAGAAAGCATTTGAATATCAAATTCAGGCTTTGAATTGACCTGTTCAAATTTTTTAAAAATATCTTGTATTCTAATCATATAATATTACCAGTGCACTCTTTGGCTAACAGGATCTCTAAGACAGAGAGGAATTGCAAAGACAAAAGTAAAAATGACATTGGACTAGGAAATTGGGATAGCAGTGCATCCATTCCTGATGCTAGTGGACTAAGATGCAGAAGTAACACTTGTTTGCTTGTTTGTGCAGCAAACCAGGAGAGTGACCCCAGCTAGGGCTGCTAGCATGCACAGATCTTTGGTTCTTGCTGGACTGAAGTGGTTCTTTTAATATTTCTGAATAAACTTCAGTTCACTCCAGTGACTAATGTGTTATGCAGAAATACTCTGTTGGGAGTTCCTTGTATTTTCATTTTTGGAGGAAAGGTGAAGGATTAATCCCTATGGAAGGTATCGTAAGTAATTCTCATACATATTTGCATATGCATAGAGTAGGCAAAAATCCCTCTTGCAGAGCAGAAATTGGATTGTGAGGGACACCTAATAAAATTACATGTGATTATTGAAAACTTGAGTATTTAATTACATTTTTTAATGCATTGGCTCTCAGACTCCCCAATGAAGTTATAATCAAACTGTGTCCATACTGGGAAAAAAATAATAATAACAAAAAAAAAATCATAAGAACCCATATGACTGCTGTAAATGGTAGCATTTTATTACAAGAAATGCCAACTTGAAAATATTTGAGAACACTATAGCAAGAGATAAATACCTTGCAGAATCAGGATGAATAAACACTTTAACTATCTTTGCTGCAACACATTTTAGTCACACACTGGTTAAATTTTGTTCCAGGATTATTCAAATGTTAGTGCTGTTAGAAGCATGGGCACAATAGTCTCAGCCAGGCCATGTCATCTCTGTCTGGTGCAGGTGACTGGGCTCAGATGTCCTGGAAATCTTGAATTGTGGAACCAAAGCACCATTTCAGTATCTCCAGGCTGATACCATTCAGGCTCTGAGGATACTGAAATGGAAGAAGTCATAACCATCTTCTCCCTTTGTTACAAAAGGAGGAAAAAGGTAAATGTCCTTCCAGAAGATGCAACATCTGCAAAGGAAAAGAAAAATCTAATATTGCACTGAAAAAGCTGGAGAACAAGAAAGTGACTCAGGTAAATGGTAGGATGTCAGAGGAGACATCAGACAGACCATAGGTGCTGACTGGCTCCAGCAGCTTCTCATTCCAAAGTTTTCTCTGATGCTGTGTAGCCTACAATGATGCACAAAAAATATTCTTAGAAAGAAAGTGATGAGGATATCAATCACACTTCAAAGTCTTCACCTGCAGAAACTGGCTTTCTGGAACCCTTTTGCTCCATTCTTAGAACCATAAAACCAGACAAAGTCCATCAGCCCAAAGGTCCATCTGGCCCTGGCTCCTGGCTCAGCCAGCAGGCAGTGGCAGATACCTAAGAACATAAAAATTATACAGAAATACTTCCCTGCACACGTTTCAGCATTCAGTAATATGCAGCTCAGAAACATTTCGAGGCAGTGGTAATGTCTCTGTGTGAAACAGTTCTTGCTGGATTTTCCAGATAAGAAAACTCCTTTATTTTCAGGGGCTTCCTTCTCCAGACTGCCTCTTTCTATCAGGAGAGGATGATATCATTCACAACCTGCCATACAGGGTGACATACACAGGAGATAAAAATAGTCTTACCTCCACCCACAAGGCTGAGAATATTATGATAATTTACTGCTTTCTAGACTCTCTACACAGTTTTAGTTGCCTGAAGCGGACAGTGTATCCACTCTATGAACAGAAACTTTGAGAAGAGGAACTAAAGTAATCTCAATAGAAAAATCTTTGGTAAATTAAAATCTAAACAATAAAGCAACAGGCCCTGCTCAAAGAGGCTTCAACAAATGCTAGTGTGGAGGTATTTTTGAACCATAAAACAGGTTGTCTGATGAAAGTTGGATTGTGCCAAATAGACAGAAAATCTGTTTGACATGTGGTTACATTCAAAACACGAAGTAGACACTTATACAGAGATAAGATTGTTTCATACATCAAGGATATTTACGCTGGTAATAATCTTCCTAGGCATTTGTAAGTTAGGATATATTCCTACATTCCTGCCTTACTTACATCACTTAACCCATAAAAGTGGTGTTTACTTTTTTATTTATAATGTATACTTGCTTTCCTTCCACTACCTCCATCAGACACGGAAAAAAAAAAAAAAAAAAAAAAAAAAAAAGCTAGGGAACACCTAAGTACATGATGAATACTTTTCCTGATCAATATTTGACATTTCTATGCTCATTTACATTTTCTATTTGTTGTTCTCATAGTCTTTGGTTGTTTATATATGAAATAAAGCATGTTTTCCTGCCAGACTGATAAGTTAAGCAGAGCAGTGTATGTTATGAACTGGTACTGACTGCTTTCCCCTTGGACTGTAACATTAGATGATCACCAGATAAAATGTAATCATCTGTGTTGTGTGCATATTTTCATTTAAAAAAATAGCATAATAAAAATATTTGTAAGAAAGTAAAAGGACCCCTTCAACACATGGAGATAGCCCAATAGTCATTTAAAACAGGAGGAAGTATATGTGTTGGAAAAGAGAAAGTTACTAAGACTAAGTCAAAAAGGATTTGTAGTTTGAATGCAATGTCAGACCTAATTTGCCCTTCCTTTGTATGTTCTTCTGAACCGAGGAATGACAACAATGTAGGTTTCTGACCCTGGAAAATTGTGCTTTTTCATACATTACACACTAATTCAAGGCATATTCTCATCTTGTAGTTATTTATAACAGTTACCTGTCTGTCACTTAATGAATATGAAAAGAAGAAAATGTTGGCACTGCACTATCCATTACCATGAGAGATTTAGTATTCACTAAAACCCATCCATGATCACACTAGATTACATTGTTGTTTTAATTATAATACTTTAATTAACCCTTTAGTTCCACTGTCCATATATAGCACTGTCAATGTAAGACATTAGCCTCTCTATGAGAGCAACAAGTGCTTAGCTTGGATCAGGGTGAAATGTTTCAGAATGGCCATTAAGAACATTTAGAATGATGTTTTTTCTCAGTATATTTCAGTATTCATAAAGAATAGAGGAAGAAGGGGATGAAATTTGCATACTAGATCCTTATGATCATTCAGTAGCATCAAAATGTATAGATTTAACAAATTGGAAGTCATCTTACAAAATAAATAAATAAATAAATATTTTAGTTGTTTTCTTTAAGCAACTACTTAAAATTAGTAGGATTAGTTCTTAGTCTTATTGGGAGCCTTCCAGACTTTTGCACAACACAACAAAATGTGATTTGCAATCTGTTTGCAGAATACAAACAACACAGTACACTAACTAGAAGGAAGCAAAGCACAGTAGCTGATTAACAAAAGTCAACAGAGGACGACCTGAAACAAATTATTGGATACTTCTACTATACGTTTTTGTTCTGCACATTCCAATTTGTGACACAATAATAATAGCAATAAGTAACTTGGCATTTCCATAATGTTGTTCTTCCTTTGCTTAGAATGGTTCTTTTCAGGTTTACTTCAGATAAAACAGGTCAATACCCAGCTGACTGAGATCAGTCAGGCCAAAACTACTCATTCACCACTTCATTTTCAGGTGTGTTCTTGATGTTATCAGTTGCACACAACCCCACCTTCACCTGCTCATAATTCCTCTGAGTAAATGGAGCAAGAAGAAGTCTCTGGATTGGATATGAAATAGCTCTGAGAGAATATACTCATGACCTTTTGTTGGTTCTGTCTTTAATTTACCATTTGCTAATAGCTGGTTCTGTAGGTTAACAACGAAGCAAAGAGAAAGCTAGTTAAGAAGAGGAATGTGAAGATAAACAAAGTTTCACAAAATGTAAACAACTCCTTGCCTAAACAAATGTTGTGTGCTTCTACCACTCACTCTTAGGCTGAAAGGGCTTCTGTAGTGTGAGCCCAAATTACATCAGGTAATTCAAAACATGTCTAAGTTAACTATTTCAAAATTTCAAGGTGTTTGTAACATGATTGTGTGCTACTCTAACCAGCATCAGTCTAACAAAGCTTCTGTTGAGTGTAGTAGTAAAATTTCCTTCATCCCTGTTGGAAAAGGCCTACATCAAGGGTTTTGGAAAAGCTAATCACCATCTGGGGATTGTCTACAAGTTTTTTGTTTGTTTGATTGTTTTTTAAGCAGGCAATTAAGTCTAAAAGCAGTGAAAAAAATAACATTGAGCTTGATATGAGTTTGTGTCATGGTCAGATAGATCCTCAGGGGCTCTTGGCAATGTGGAACCTTTGCCACAGGAGTTAATGTTGTAGCATTTTCCTTAGCTGTCCTGTCAACAGGCTCCCTTTACATGCCCATCTATCCTCCTTTTTCTATTTGAGCAACATCCCACAAGCCTTGCTCCTTCAGGAAGCCTGGGTTAAAAAACATCTCCGGTGAACTTGATTCTTTTTACCTTCCCTGGATTTCAATTTTTCAGTATGTTCAGGATAAAACAGACAAAATAAGTAAGTTGCATTTTTTTCCTTGCTTAGAAGATTAGTTCATCAAAAGATGCTGTTTGGTTCACATAGCTGAAAATGAAATTTACATGGAGGGGAAGAGATGGACAAGATGAGAGGGAGAATTACTTCCAACAAGACCTGAAGGTAGGGCTTAGGGTATGAAGAAATTTTAGACCTCTGTATGGAGGTGCAGAAATCTGCCTGGTTAAAGCAGCTGTTAACTGTCATCCACATGGAGTGACTTACAGAATAAAAAAACTGTTTTCAAGAGCTTGATATGTTGTGTAGTGGGAAAATAGTGGTTGAATTCCTATTACCTATCTGGCTATTTTTTGGTTAGAGACCTACCTTTTTTGGATTCCTTAGCTGGAAAATGCGGAGTTCACCATATCTAGGAACATAGCAGGTTCTCTAGACGCAGATGACACACCTGGATCTACCTTATATGTAGGAAAGGATTTGAAAATGCTTCACATTCAAAAAGGCTGCCTATGGGAACACAGACTTTGCAAGAACTGTGTTGCTATTTGGAATCCATGGTTCTTCAAAGTTTTCCCCCTGTAACAATACGTTTTGCTGCACTATTGAAATTCCTGTAGGTTCAACCTGCTAAAGTGATAGATGTGTACTTAACTCCATTATGAATGGAAACCCATGGGAAATTCCTGTATTTTAAGCAGGTTTTTCCTGTACAGAGAATAGTGTGGCCCATTACTACTACTCTCTTTCGTTTCTCTCTCACATACACACAGAGGACATAAATATTGTTGAAATGTCAGTCTTTACCATCAGCACCTGTTCACACTCTGAGCTGCAGAATGCTTTTCACATTGTACTCCTCCTGATATCATCCCAGAACATTTAACTAAACAAAGAACTTAAATGTGTCATCTAATAGCATCAAAGAACATTACTATCTTGTCAGAACTAAAGGCACAACTATTGAGTAATTTCTATTTTCTAAAAAAATTCTCTATCTCTACTGATTTAAATTGGAATCTCATTTAGAACCCAAATATAAATGAACTGACATTAACAAAATGTGTCTTTTCTACAGAGCTAAGCAAGAAATAGGTTTTGGTATTCTAATAAATAAATAAATACACAACTTTTTATTATTATTATTTTAAGCCATGGCTGAAATTTTTCTAATGTTCACCACTGGTTTTTTTTGTTTGTTTTGTTTTGTTTTGTTTTTTTAATTTTGAAATAACACAACACAATTACCACTTTTTTCCAAAGTATTCTCATATAGAAACTTGTATCAATATCTCTGCCTTGTAGATCCATCAATTCTAAGTTAGGCTTTCTGAATTAAAATAAAATAAAATAAAATAATAAATGCCTTTCAACTCTCTACTCTCTTCAAATTATATTGCTTTATATTCAAGATAGAGTTCAAGTTAAGTCAGCCTCTCATTTCAGATTTCTATCAGTCCTGCAACACGAATATCTTCACTGACACTAGTGTTCTATGGGTTTCACACATCAAACTGAAGTTCTAGGTCCAACGCAATCTTTTAAAATTGCTGACCTCAAAGCACTGTCCAGAAAACAACTGAAGATGCAAAACTCGACTACTTTGCTCATTTCCAGTCAAGTGAATGACTTTTCCTTTCTGTTTTGCCTTTTATGAGAATTTTTTCTCTTTTTTTTTTTTTCATATTCAATATAATTCTGTACTTTCTAATAAAGTATCTGGAATTAAATTAGAGAAAAATATTAGTAATTTTATTATTCTATGAGCTTTAATGAAATACTACTACAACTAGTCTGCAATACAATTATTTTCTTCCAAAGTCTTCACTCCCCCTTACTAAGATTTTCACTTCTACTTAAGTGAAAAATTAATATTGAAAATTAACACCCATGAATTTCATATAGAGAATTCCATCTTAAACAGAATTTTCAAAGACTTGTTTCTAAGTAGTAATATGGAAGTGCTGAAGCAAAATTCTGCCAAGAGAGGGTCTAGAAGGACAACTTTCTGTTCTTCAGGCTCAAGCATACTTGAGTTGACTTCTAAAAATAATAGAGCACTTTTCATAAACACTAAAAATTTAATTGCCGACTTTTATTAAAAGACAGTCCCAAATCTTACTACACTGGAGTTTAGAAATGTTTTTTCTCATCTCCAACCTTAATGAGTTTAAGGATAACACTAATTTGTTCTGAGGCCAATGTTACCTTTACCATAAATAGTCCTTTGTAATTCTCATGCTGATCACCAACACATATTTATTGTCAGCCATTTCATCGTAGTTCATTTTGCTAGGTATCTTTTGGTTTCAAAATATGTCCCTACATGTCTTGAGTTAAAAAGTCTACCTTCTACATGGATGATGGTTTGGTCTAGTGGACTGAGCCATTTCACTTGGTAAAAGTGCTCTACCTTTAGTATCTGACAATTTAGGAATAAGTAAATCTTAAGAACACAAGGAATAAAAAGTACAGCTAATTATTTCCTTATAAATGATGAAGAATAACTTTGTAGTACAGTGCAAAAAAATGAATCCCTGTTTTGTCTATCTCTTTCTTTTCTTCTGTCACAGTATCATAATCAGTTGACTTTTACTTTCAAAGGCAGCAAAAGTTAGTGAGAACATTATGATTTAACAAGAGAACTAAAGATTGCTATCAATTAAGGTAATAGTTACAAAAATAAATTGGGAGTATGCTACATTTTTTTTTTTTTTGCAAAATTTTTCACGTAATTTAGGATCATTACTAGAATTGTTATTTATATTTTGAATATTTTAAAATTAACAACCTCTATGTTTTTCAGGTAGAGTGTGCAGTAACTGCTTTTCCCAAGTACTGATGCAATAGGCAGCAAGCATGTGTCTCTTGGTTGATATCAGCCAAATCTAAGTAGAAAAATGACTGATTTTGGAGAGGTGCATTCTTCATACTGTTGGGAAAGGTTGGAAAATACTACTGTTAAGAAAAGTATTCTCATTTTCATGATCTATAGAGATAGACTATCTCAGCAGTGAATTTCCTTCTTAGACAAGGACTTTTTGGAATGCGTTATTACTAAAGATCTGTTTGATGCATCTTTGACATACATTCAACTGAAACAGGTCACACTGACATTTTTGAGAACAACTCTAGGTTTTCATTCCTATGTATTTACCTCATTCTGATCTACCATGGTGTAACTGCAGCATGACTATTTACAGCAGTGGGGGCTATACTTGAGCAAAACTTGAGTAAGTGATATAAAAGATGAGTCTTAAAACACCTGCTTCTAATTCAAATTTTGAATGATCTCTGAAAAATTCGGATGTACCCTCAAAGTTACATTCCGTGAGATTTCTGTTGAAATAGAAAATTCCATAAACATTATATGGTTTCAACACAAAACATTGCACAGTTACAGTTGTTTCATTTTTTTTTCCACAAAATCACTGCAAAATTTGAAGCTCTAAAGAAGAGAGGAATTTGTAACAGAATAAAAATGTTGGTATCAGTGTGAGCTTTGTACTATGTCCCTTTGGTGAGAGCGTTCCCCATTGTTCCGAGGACAAGTCCTGAAAGTCTTCCTTGAATACCATATTGACAACTAAGTATGTTGGCATGTTACTTAGTGAAAATCATGTCAAGAAAGGGGTTAGATTCCCTAGTAGAAGTAGGACATGTATAAAATGGTAACAAATCCCATCCTAAAAGTATTCTATGATTCCACCTTATTTGCACACTGAGGCTCTATCTTGAAAGTCTGATGCCTGAGACAGAGCTTCCCCATGGTATTAATGTTTATCCAGCTGATAGGAACCTCCACAGCTCTCACAGGAGAGAAAGTGAGAAATGAAATTCAAAGGCTGTCTCCATCCCTGTGTATTCCTGTGTGCCTTTAAATCCAGGCCAAGGATTTTGCTCATTATTAGCTGTAGACTTATTAGTGACTTCTTTTACTGAGAATGACACATATTCTGAGTACATCTAAATCCATCCTCCCCTTGCCCTGAAGGTAGCTTATTCTCTACTTAAACTTTGCCTTTGGATAGTTTGAACAAATGGTAGCTCAGACTAGTTCAGACCTGTTTTTCCCGTTTTAATTGTCTTGCCAATTAGCTGGGTTTTTATTTTTTTATTTTTTCTCATATGATTCACACCTGTCTTTCTTCTGCCAAGCATGCTATGTGTATGTTTAAAATGACATGTGTGGTAGGAGTTAGCCATGCTTTTTCTCTTAATATAAAGGTGTAATATCCCAAAGTTATATCACCGCTTGTCTTTGCCATATAATATGCTGCAGTTAGCTTTATTTCTCATTACATATTTTCATTAGGTCTTTACCATCAACAATGTAACTCTTGCACTGGGAAGTGGGGGGAACAATTTAGTAATGATAATAATTCTGGATGGCTTGTTTTCTTCACCTAGGGCAGTAGTATAAGCTAAAAAAAAAAAAAAAAAAAAAAAAAAAAAGTAATGAAAATGAAGCAATATCTCTAAAGAAAATCTAAGTGTACGTTTAATAGTAATAATGATATGATGATAACGGTATACTAAATTCAGGGAGTGAGCAATCAACTTGACTATGGACTCCTAAGCAACAGATTTCTACTAGAGATGCCCATGTATAGAGACCCCATCTGAAAAGGTGACACATCATTATAAGTACTGTGCTAAGTATCAGAGTCCTCAAAAATAGACAGAGGTTGGTAAGTAAAGTGACTTCACTACCTAAAGTCACATGGGTGGTGTGTAGCAAAGCCAAGAATAAAAGACAGGTCTCTTAGATCCTACTCCAGTGGTATACATAACACTACCATCCTTCTATACCCCTCAAGACATTTGACAGATTTCTATGTGCTGCATACACAGCTAACTTTATGCTGTAACCAATTCAGTTTTTCCAAATACTAAGCTAACAAATAAGAGAAACATGCAAGGTTCCCAGTGCATAATTTTCCCTTGGCAGAATATTAGTCACAAAGATTTGGAAGGAGTTATGAACTCTTCAGTATGGACTGTTGTTATTATACAGACACATTAAAAGCATCATAGCAAGAGTATCTGGAAGCAGCAAATAATGTACTTTATTCTCTATGACATAGGTCCACCATCCACTTAAAAATATTTACTTTAAAAACAAGAGTCATTGGGTAATGTCAGGTTTTCAGAATTTGCAAATATCATCTCCTGACCTGTTTCTCAGTAATAAAATAGGGAGTCTTATCTGAAAAGTCCTAGCCTGAGAATGGAGTTGCCTTTAGCTTCAGGATCAAGCATTCATTAACCTTGTTCAAAGGTTCTAAGAGGAGTAATAAAGATCTGATATGGCTATGTGTATGTCTAGGGGTTGCATGAAAAGAGTCTGTACGTTGGTAAATAATTATTAGATAATCTGGATGTTAGCCCAGATAAACAAAGGCATTTAGGAGATGAAGCTACAGTGGTTTCATGCTGAAATGTTTTGCAAAGACTTTCCAAGAGCTGTCAATTCTTTTAGGATGACCTGTGGCAAGCTGAAATAAGATCGTGCATGTTTTATTTATGGTGTTTTATTTCTAACTGCTCATATATTTATTGCTTTGATAGACAATGTTATCTTTAAATGATTTTTGTTTAGCAGTATCCACTAAAGATGCTTTTTCATTAGTAAATGGCTTTTTGAGATGTAATCACCAGTGACAGTCAGACATCATCCCCACTCAGGAGAGTGCCCAAGGAGTAAAAAGACATCACCAAAATATAATAATAAATAATAATAAAACCAATAAAACTCTCTACTATCTTTAACATGCAAATATAGTTGTCTTTGAATCTCTCCTTGTTATCCTAGAAAGAGGGTGGATATTTTCCATAACAAAACCTCCATAATACTAATCCCAGAGCCCTCCATTCCAGAGTTCTTCTTGGGGTACCCAGCGACCAGCAGGGACTAAAGCTTGTGGTAAAGAAACAAAGGTACTATGGACCTCAGAGCCTGAGAAGAAATACAAGACCTGTGTATGACTGTCTTTGACAAGATATTAATCTGACACCAGGTCTACAGAGAGCTCATGAATTCTTAAAATTTTATGTAGGGTTGCTTGTCACTGTGAGAGATTTTTTTTCTACAGTATGTTCATGAATGCTTTTGTGGTTCTGCTGACATGGATAAGCTAACTCTAGATATCAAGTCTCAGAGACCAGAGCCCTTCACCATACTGCTTAGGGGAAAAACAGGATTGCTCCATTCCTTCCTTCCCAGATACATGGAGCAGGTCTGGGGGCAGTGGGCAAGGCCAGTTAAGTAGGATGCAGCACATTGCAAGAAAGACACTTCTTTCTCCTATGTATAGATGAGTTTTAAGGAGGCAGGCTGTCTCCCTTCAGCTGCAAGTCAGATGGACCTTTCTCCACAACAATGAAATTCCTAATATTCCTAGCACAGACTCCATCCTTTAGAGAATAATCCAGTCCTCAATGTAGCAAAATGCATTCATATGGTCAGAACCATAATGACTCCACAACTATCTCCGAGCTATTGTGTTTTAGCTGATCTATTTTGTGGCCTCTCATCTGCATTGTGTTAAGCTATATCTCTTAATTACCACAGTAGAGTTCCAGTGTATCATTACTGAAATCCTTCATATTAGCTCATACATGTATTGCTAAGAATGAAAACCGAACACAGCTCTTGAGAATTAACATTTGCATATCTCACTATAGCAAGTGAATTGCACTGAGTCACCATGAAAATTGACTGGGTAAGCTAAATGTGTAGTTTGGCTAGAGTCAGCAAGCAAGATACTTTGTCTCCACTCCCACAGACAGAAATCCACACTGAGATTTTTTGGTGTGCAAATGAGCCTGATTTACTTTGATTATAAAACAGACTCATAGCTTAATAAAAGAAACCAAATTGCCTTTACTTGCATGTGCATGTGGAACCTCCATAAATTATGGTCATATATAATGAATGGAATAAAGCCGCAAAAGTTACATGAAAGAAACTGTTCCAATCAAACTTATGCTATGGTGCAAAACTGAAGTGACTTCACCAATCCCAGTTAAATTTCTCTGAGTTTACATTGGCTTAAGTGAAGACAGATTTTCCTCATTAGCATTCAGCTGAAACTTTCACATGACAAGCAGCATCCTCAGGCAGATGTTTAAAGGAGCAGTGTTCCCCACACTAGAGCTACGTGTGAGATTCCTGATCTTTTTGCAGCCTTAAAATAACGTCTTTGATAAATATCACTTCCAAAGCACACTGTTCAGTCTTGAACATTTTGTGTTACTGTATACTTCTGTGTGCATGCTAGCCCCTTGACATATCTAAAAGTCCCCCTTTCATGGGTATAAAATAGCCAGCTTCCAAGAAATGGTAATAAACAGATTCCACTTGGCTTTCTGTTTCCAGTATTTATTTCAGTGAAAGCACTTAGTATCTCCACTGGATTATTAGTGTTGACTTTTCCTATCAAGAGCACAGAGAGCACTTCCTGAGACAAGATACTTGGAATGAAAGCACAAACCTGTTTTAAAATTCAGCATCCATAACAGCCATTGTTCAAAGCCTCAGACAGATGGAAATGACAGAAAACCTGTGAAACTCCAGACACCATGTATTAAGCACACTGAGGGACTGGCACTGTAGCCTTGTGTTACAGAATTGCTTTCCAAAGAGAGAACGAGCATCCCTTTATATGCAGGGCCTATTCCGATAGGAGTGCATTACGGGATGCCAGTGTAAGCCCACCTCTGTAGTAGGCAGAGCTGAGAAATATCCCCTGAAATCATCACCTGAGATGATACCCCTTCCAGCCACTATAACACTGTAACAGCTGCAGCTGCAGCTGATATGTTCTTCAGTGTGTTAATCACTGGGACAATTTACCAAAGGTGTTTATGTGTCTGGCATAGGAATGATTTCTGCTGTTGAGCTGTGAATAAAGCAAACTCACAAGCATAAACTATGTCCTTCTCTTACCCACAGTCTCTTGACTCTGAAAATTTGATCCCTTTTGACAGGAGAAGATAAACGTTAACTCTAGTTTCACATCTACCCATGAGCAACGGCATTGCGTGGGAGTAATTGCCGGCAAAAATTTTGACCAGAGTTAGGCCAAGTAAAGTCACTTCAGATTCACTTTTTCTCACGCACAGGAATGCTCCTATAGAAGGATGTTGTAATAAGGGCGTGACACAAAGTAATGTCAGAGAGAAAATTAACTTAATTTTTTGGCATAAGAAGGTCTGGGGTAAGGGTTAAAAAAAAAAAAAAAAAAAAAAAAAAGTCAATGCTCTTTTTTGGGGTGAAGAAAACTATTATCAAGGACCTTTCTAATTTATGAAGAAGCCTGTGGCTCTCCAGTGGGAAATTTGGCTTGCTGCCATGAAAGCTTGTCCCCTCATCCCAGCATTTTCATTTTAGAGAGGAGAAATTTTGACCTCAAGCAGAGATGTGAACTTCAGCAGGAAGCTGAACATAGCAAGAACTTGACAGTCCTGGTGTCCTAAATAAGGAAGATGCTTTGTGGAAAACACACAAGACCTAGGAGCCAAAAACACCTGCCCACCACTGCCAAGGAGGGCTGCCACAGTCCCCCCCAGCAGCCAAAGCCAGGAGCATCTCCTGCCCTGGAGGAAAGCATTCTGAGCAGGGCTTGTTCCCCCTCCTTTTCCTCTGCAAAAATATTTACTGATGTTTAAAAGTACACACAAAGGTATGGGTGACTGCCACATCCTTCCCCACTCGTAACCCTGTTTTTATCACAAGACAAGGGGCTGTGCTAATAGCTACCATTGTGTGATGGGGAATGCAGGGCTCAGTTCTGGAGAACAGCTTTGTTAAAGAAAAATACAAACAACTTCCTGGCAGAGGCAGGCTTTCTGTTTACTGTCTCTCCAGAGTTTCCAGCTCAGGAGCAACATGAACCTTATTCTGTCTTGTGGTTTAATGTTGTTTTTATTCAGCTTCACATTGTGAAGGCAGGTTCAAAGCTGTTCTCCTCTCACCTGAAGTCATGACTGAGGCTCTTCTCCAGTGCTGGGCAATGGGATTGAAGTCATCAACCTAATTCCAAGGAAAGCACGTGATGGGGACTATCATTTTAATCTGCTTACTGTTTACCAGAGCTCAGACTCAAAGCAACAGCAAAGAGGAGTGCCCAGGAGGACTAGCTCTCCTCAGAACTTTAAAACTGTTCTTCCTGAGAAACAGAGAGAATGAAAAAAATTCAGATGTTTAGGTACCAATCTACCCTTCTTCACTTTTTTTGCAGCTCTGTAGGGCCTCTGCTGAGGCTGTATTTTGTGTGTTGTGCTCTGGAGACAGCAAATGGACAGCTGGGTCCCAGCCTGGTGACAACAGATTGTGACCTCCTCTGTGCCCACTCAATGACAGAGGAGGCAGTGAGATAGCATAACACCATCTCCAGCTGGAAGGATGCCCAAACCTCTCCTGTGCAAGGTGGTTAGGAAGAGGCAGGCAATGAGGAAGATGCAGAATGGGTTTTGAGCTAAAGGGTGGAAGAAAATTTGATGAAATTGGTCTTGGATATCAGGCCAAAATATGAGTCGAAATAAGAGTAAGGGAATCTTGATACAAGGGATACCTTGCAGAAGCCCCTGGGATATCTCAGTACAGAGCCAGGAAGGGGTTTGCAGCCAGCTCTGAGCTCATCTTGACAGAGCCAAGAAGGGCAGTGGTAGGCTGTGAGTTTACTGGGGAACCTTACCCTACTGTACCTCATTGTCTGAAGTTGTTGAGAGCTGCTGGATGGTGCCAAAATGAGATCATAGGTGTAATGAGGATCTTTCATCTCCCAGCAGAATCACATAAGGATAGACAGACAAAGAGAAGAGGGGCGGACATGTACCCTAATACTGGAAATGTTCTGCAGCAAAAAATATCTCATACTCAAGTGTAAGGAGGACAGCCCATTACAGCTTCATTTTACTTCTGGAAAGTCACCTCAAGTGATTTCTGGTGATAAAATATTTCAGTTGCTACAGTTAGTGCCTTTAAATGATCAGATCAGATTTCAGATAGATAAATTGCAGCCAGCTAGATGGAAAACTGCAAAATATTTCATTTGACACTTCCAATTTCAAGTTCAACTCAATGTCACATCAATAGCCATGCTTAGAAAATATCTGTGAATCAAGATACTTAGTGCTTCAAAGGCATCCAAAAAGATCTGTCTAAATAGTTACATTAACAAAATGATAACGTGTTCAACCTCTGCATGCAATAAGGGAGAAAACACACATTTTCTGTCTGGTTCTTTTTACCTCTTTAATGAAAAGTGTTCATCTGTGTTTCAGGACTTTAGGAAAAAAAAAAAAAAAAGGCATGAGAATAAAGAAAAGTGATTTACAATGTACAGAACCTAATCTGCTGAAGGACAAATAGAAAAATCCCCTTGTGGTGGAAAAGATACAGCAGCTGCAACATTTTAATTTTAAAAAGTAACAGATAATAACTAGCCTACCCTTCCAGAAAACATCCATGACTTGCTGAACTGTTGCAAAAACATAGCCATTATGTTGCTGAAAGAGAGTTCATGTTTGATTTAAACACAGCTGCAAAAAATATCTGGGCAGAAACTTTGGGTCTTCAGTTTGATACTGTCGTCAAAATAAAGTAAGATGTCAAGGAAGACCGACCACATGTAATATTTCCATTTTATTCTCAATCAGTTTACAATGTATATGTAAATAATCATGAGACTTCTTGTTTTGTAGCTAAATTTTACCAAACTAATCACAGATAAATTTACAACATAAAAACTGCTCAAACAAACTTGTGAATCAACCTGCTAGTGAAGTTTGTCTCTCTGCAGGACATAGCCCTCAAATGTCTGCTTCCTTTCTCATATTTTAACTGGGACTCTGAAGCACCCTTGGACTATAAATTATTCCACCCAGCAGTTTATTTCATCCAAAGACAGACAGACATTCTGAAAACTGAATTTTGTGAACTACAGATCCAGAGCCCTCTGAAATGGAGAGGAAGGTTCCCCATGTGTGCCTGTGCTATCAAGTAAGTCAACTGCAGGTAAAAGCACAGAAATCCCTATCATTCATACATTTTCTATCCATATTGCTGACTGTGGCTTCTCAATTAATACTTGCAGTTTCATTTTACATGAGGGATATTTGTGACTAATTGTAGGTGTCTTAAGTGAAGGCATCTACGTCTGCACAAGTCACCCTGAGCTGCTTTCATAGAGAACAGAGAGTTAATTCATACAATCAATGCAGACTGCAAGTGATGTAGCTCAGCAAGTTGCCTCTAAGATCAAGGGACTGTATTGACACAGCCTCTTTTGGGAGGCTAGCAACTATTTCACTTGTAGAAACTATACTGTAGTCACCTAATGCTAAGAGAGATGAACGTCTTACACAGCCTCTGTGCTAGGCTTAGAAGATCAAGACTGGGATACCTGGCTCTATAATTTACTGTTCAAGGCTGTTCAAGTCCAGGCATCATGCATAAGAGACTGAACTCCTGTTAAGGTATTCAACATACCCAGGATTTGCTGCTCCGGGAGGTTTGGTTTGAGGAAGGCTTAAAGATGTGGGTGCGTCTTGAAAGATTTGTTGGCTCAGTCTTAAGTGACAAAGTACACATGCCCTTGTTATCTTCTGTAGATTTTTGATCAGATACCAAATGTACACAACCATTTAAAATAAAACGACCTTCTACCTTTTTGGCATTACCTACCTAGATGTTTGCTTTTTCACCTGTGTTGTCAATGCCTACAATAGCCTTAAAAGTCTTTTCTGGTTCCTGTACAGGTGAAGAAACTGCATGTTGAACACATTAGAGACAATGGCCTTGGTTCCTAATGCCAAGAAATAATAAAATTTGAAGAATGCTTGTAAACAGATATGTCCTAGTTCTGTGGATTATAACACTTCAGAAATTGAGTTTTTCACTTCTGTAAACAGTCATTGTCCAGCGTTACATTGGAATTGAAGAATGAAATTGTATTCAGTGGGAATAGAGGCAAGCAAGTAACTACTGAAGTAGCTTCTGGTTACATTGGGCAGAACAGGAAAAATGAGTTCAGCTTGTGGCAAGGAAGATTTACGTCAGACATTAGGAAATACTTTCTGATGATAAGATTAGAAAAACACAGGAATTGCCTGAGGATGCTTTAAAATCAGGCCAGAGGCACACCTGTCACGAGTGGCCTTGGTATAGATCTTACCTTGGGTGTGTGTAGGTGCTGGGTAACCTCTTCTCAGCCTTATACTGCCACCATTTGTACTAGTACCCTATAATCTCTTTTCGGGGGTTGTAACTGAATTGAAAATAGAAATACACTAATCAGGCTCTTTTTTTGATATTATTCTTAAAAGGAAGCTTACCAGGATACAGGGAAGTTTCCAGGAAGATCTCAGGATCCTGAAGCCCTCTAGTCCCTCCAGTCAGAAAAAAATTAGACTCAGATTCCCTTGCTTCAATCAGAAGAGACCCAAGATCACAGACAGTAGAAAGGTGTTGTCAGGGCTGGGGACTGGAATGGTGGCCATGACCCTTTGACCATTATGTCACCCAGTGTTTGGGCTCTGGATTATAACTGTGTGTGCTGTGCAAGTAAGTGAAAGAGTAGAAACGTCTGAGCATGCAGAGCTCAAACACAAGAAGCTGTGAGCAACACAATATGCCATTGATCAAGCAGAAACATTGCAAGGCCCACTGAAGCAGGAGAAGATAAGTCTTTACTGAGTGTTAACCACTTTCAAATTACAAGCCTAAATTCAAGCATATGTGGCAAATGCCAAGCACATGGAAGGCACTTTTCAGCCAATACATTGGGAGAGCATGATTTAGCTCTTGTCTACAGTAATCTCTCATAAGTTACAGCATAGTTGTTTCAAAGCTATAAATATACCAAACCTGATGCTGGCTGGGAAAATAAAGTTTCCCAAATTGAATTTTTGGTGTTTTCACCCACAAATGGATGACAGTTATACAAGATAAAAGGCATTGTAAATAGCATTGCACACAGACTTGAAGAGGTAATCATGGGAAGAGACTGTTCTAAAGAACTTATATATATAAAAGCTGGTCAACAGTACATAATGTACTTCAAGTGCTCCAGTTTTTCTCTTGCCACACTTCTGTCCTACACATAGGAGTTCAGGGACTGATACAGTGCAATCAGACACAGAGGTTATCTCTAGATTTTTTTTTATTTTATTTTATTTTATTTTAAAGAGGAAAGAATTAGGTTTAAATATCTTCATATTATGTAGTCTTGGTTATTTCCTACACACACACATGCATTCTCTTCCTTCTTCTTGAGCAGACTATTTCCCCATCAAGTTGCTGAGGGCTTTGCCAATTTATATATATATATTTAATAAAAAGAAAAGAAAGAAGAAAATATTATGTAGTTCCTTCCAGTAGCAAGGAAAAACAATACACACAGTGGCTCTGATTATTAGTGTCTGTGGTGTGTGCTATATGCAAACCGTGAACAGTCCTTGAGCTAAAGTTCACTTGCACAGTAAAACATCATTTTTAAAGGAATGCAAATAGCAAATAGAGATCTAAAAATATGCTGATTCCCAAACTAACCAGAACAAAAGGGAAATAGTCTCAGTTTTCTATATTGTTCATCATGATATCCAAAGCCAAGTCTTAATTTGCTTTAAAATCCAGAATAATCCCACAAATGCGGCACATAGTGAAGCAATTGCCAACAACTGCTGACTCCTTCTCCTAGATATTTACAGGGGGATTATCAGAAGCACTCAGCACTGTCTAAATACTGTTCTACTGATGTAAATGGGAGCAAAAATCCCCCAAATAAAGGTCTGAAAATCTTAACTAATAGTTCTGTGAGGAGAATGAAGCTTGAATGACATTTTAATTATCATACTTTCACAGTGAAATGCAGTCACTTCCAGCAAAGTCCCCTGCCCAGTCTGCTGTCACAGGGAATAACAAAAGAAGACTTTTTCCCTCATATCAAATGTGTTTGTAGTAAGAAACCCATGTTTCTCCTTAACCTTGCATTTAACATTTTGCACACACTACACAAACATAGCAGGAACAGTTTCTGAATACTAGTTAGTTCAAAGTCAAATGGGCATGGGCATAAGTACTAATAATTATCCATACTATAGCTGCAGCTCACTATTAAACCATTGTCTTCGTCAAAAATCCAAAGTAGCCGTGCAGATATTTCACCTTGAAAATACACATGCTTATCATCAGGACAGACCAAAAGGAAAGATATTCTCCAACTAAAGTGCAAATGAGAGGTATCTAATCATACTAAACGATGTTGCAGAGGAAAAATAACGTGTCCTTAAAAAGATAATGGTAAGCAGCTGATGGACAGTAGGGTTTTGTAACCACCCCCTGTGCTGCCCACGGGTGTTTCTGGACAGTTGTTTCATTAGGAGAAGCTTCACATTAAACCACACTGCTTTTTCAAATAGAAAACTATCCAATTAAGAATCCTATTTCTTCTGAGCAGCCAACTATGTAGGCTTAACTGAGCTGCCGCTGATGACTAAATCTTTTCAGCCTTCGTAATATATTTCTGCTGTGTGCCCCTGTGTGAGAAGGAAATACTTAAACTGATAATGACAACAGGGTGGGCAGGTATGTGTCAGGCAAAATGCTGTGACTAAACTCCCATTTACGAAGAGGCAGCAAACTCAGGCACTGGCACGAAAAACATCTCTTTGAATCAGCACTTCCCAAACCAGTGTGTGAAACTGAAACATGTGACAGCATTGCCAAGTTTTGCAGCAAAGAACAAAGGATGCCTGGGAGTTGAATTGGAATGTAGTATTTAAAATCTTGCTGTATGGGATGCTGCCCTACTTCTGATTCTTTGGGTAGCGTGTGCTCTATTGGCTTGGGTTTCTCTCCACAGCTCTACACAGTGCAGACAGACAGACTCCTACTTTCTTTATTCATCCTTTCTCCTTCCTTTTTGCACTCCTTTATCTGTTTTTAGGATAAATAAATAAACACTGCTCAGCTCCTATTGAGCTGTAATAATAGTCTTAACCATGAGAGTGGGAACATCTCCCCGTTTCTCTCGCCACATTTTGCAAGGCATGCTGCTGAAGGGGAGGGTGTTCACAGGGAACTCAGTGATCTTGGCTTTACACACAGAAAATTCCTTGCTCAATGGGAAGGTTTTGAGAAAAAGAAATCATCCTGTGACCCTGTTACTGAGAAGCTTCAGGCTGGTGTAAAACTACACCTGCCATACTTAGGGGGAGCCAAACCTTTTGCAAATGGCAACCACTGTAATGCCATCTGAGAGCATGCTTCAGATGTTCCTCTAGGAGACTGCACATGTCCTGACTGGTGAAGCAATGCAGTTATTACAATTGACCTAGACTTAACCTTTGATCTTTTGAGAAGAGCTCTTAAGTCATTTTTTATTAGTCATCTCTTCTGGGTCATGCCTCTGCATCTTCCTCTGTCACAATCCTTTGCTAACTCACCTCCAGGACAGATACTGACTGGCTTCTGGCTGAATATGCCAAAGGAGAAATACGTTCTACCTACTTCTGCTAATACCCCAAGGGCCTCACTTATCTTTCTGAAGGAAGCTTGGGAAAGTCTAGTGAAAGCAGGCTGGGCTGTCCTTTGTACCTCCACAGCATCTGATGAGAATAAGAAATGCAGCACGCAGCACAGCGTTGACTGAAGGCATGCCTCGAGCCCACAGACTCTGAGGGTAATCCCAGTGAGCAAATCATGGCCTTGCTCATCTCAGACACACCACTGTGGTGGCAATCTCCTGGTATGGGGATGTTTACATGTTTGCACAGCCCCTTGCAGACTGAGATCCTTGCAATGTGTGCTTGGAGGTTCAGGCGATAAACCATCCGAACAAGGATGTCAAAGCTGCATCTATTGCCATGAGCAGGGACACAGGAAGGACCTGAGCCTGTCATCTGGAGATGGCTTTACTCATTATTCTGCTTATTCTTGTGCCTCAGGATTCAGCACAACTCCCTGCCAGTCTCCTCACTGTAGTCCTTCATGTCACCAGTCAGGCTGTCACCATCATCACAAGCCATAGGCAGGCAATATCTCATGTGTGTTTGTTTTCAGGCCTTAAATTCTCCTCAAATTCTTTGACTGACTGTTCCTGGTAGTTTCTGAATGCAGCTGGCCAGTTGCTGCCCTTCCTGCCTTGGAAATGTCCTCTGGGGAAGATTAAGAATGTTTGGCTTGCTGCAATTTTCACATCAAAAGCATAAAGCCTGGTCATTCCTTACTAGCAGCCCTGCTCATTTTCGGGACTCAGAGATTTTGGCATCTCAAGAGTAAATTTATTTATTTATTTATTTATTTTTAAAGGCAGCATTATATTAACTACTATAGAACAGGTTGAGGGGAAAATACAGAAAACACACTAGGCATATAGATGGCTATAAACAGGACTGCAGCACTGCAGACTGTGATAGAGCTAATACATAAAACATTCAGGATTAAAACGCACAACATCTTGACCCAACTGTTAATGGAACTGGGATTCGCAGCACTTGTGACATGGGTTGTTAGTCCAGAAACAAAGAAATAATTCATCACTGACTGCATGCCACTGGTCTTTGGTTTTAAGTAAACAGAAGTAAAAGTGCTGTCAGATAAATGTTTTTGTCCTGCCTTAATTTTAGCACAGACATTTCCAATCCAGATCTGCTCAAGATCTTCCAGCAGAGAACACAGGATGGAACTGTGCTGTCCCCATGTAGAGGCGTGAGCAGTGGATACCCCAACGGCAGGGGGTGGATGTGAGCAGGGAGAGGCCAAAACAGATGAGGGCTGTGCTGCAGGAGGCTGCTGGGGCAATGACATGCAGAAAGACAACTACATTGCTTTTCCTTCCCCTTCCCACAGCGGAGGCCCCAGGTATGCCCACTCCTCCATGACCCCAGCTTGCCCATTCAGTATCCTGACATACCCAAGCTCCGCACCCGCACCATCAGCACTCAGCACTTTTGCACCCAGGAGTAAGGTATCTGCTGTGTTCAGCTCCTGATGTTGACCCTGAGTCCAACCCACTGGAAAAAACAACTTCACTAGCTGAGCCAAAACACATCTGAAAAGCTGAGTTTTGATCTGTTGAAAGGGTGGGGAGGTTTTGTGCCAGCCTTGGCAGCTCAGTGAATCAGTCCCCATGTGGCATTTTCCTCCCCCTTGAGTCTATCCCTGTGAAGGTAAATCACAGTGTCAGCTACCTAGGGATGTTTTGGTTTTAGCTTTGGTTATTGGCCTTGAGATATAACCTCATTCACATCACAAACATATGCATCAGACTCCTATACCCACTTAAACATTTTGTTTATTTTTTCTGAAAAGCAACACAGGGCAAAAAGCTGTACCATTTTAATGTGCTGGTCCGTTGTCAAAAGAGTTGATTAATATTCTCCTGCAAGGGCCAGTATTTACTATATGAACCAACTATCAAGTTCAACTGACAAGTTAATCCATTAACCTAACATTCATCTAATAAATACCAAAGAGAACAGATTCCCATTGATCTCAGCTGTCATAGGGATTTTGGACTCTTTAAAGTCAGTACTGCCTGTAGCTAATGGGTCCATCAGAGTTAAACCCATCATGTACATTTTCTGCTTTCCTATGTCTTATAAATAATTCTCTGAGCCGTTCTTATCTGCTCTAGCCACTTCTTCACTTACTTATTTGTTTATACTTATCCTGTGCTCTCACACTGAGTTCATCCCTGAAAAACTTCAATGAGCTCTTTTCTGCTTCCACAGGTATTAGCCCACCTAATCTGATTGCACATTCTTAAAGAAGCCATACCATAAAATAGGTCTACTTGTCTCCTGTGATCACCATTTCTGGACTCTGTCAGTGGCACACGAGCCAGGAAATGTTTGTGGAAACCTTACCCATCACTGGGAATTATGAAAGTGGCAGCTCACCTCTCTACTGAAAGGCACTATAGGTTTGGCAATTCGTGAACAGCAGAAAGCTGAACATCCGCTAACTGTCAGCAAGTATGTAACATATCAGAATTTTGCAGTTGGATTGTAGTTTGAAAGTAAAACTTTATTTAAAGGACTTTGCATTAGATCCTTCCTAAGAAACTCATACATGGTATTCCACCCACTCACAGACCCCCCTCAGCTTTTGGCATGCCAGTTTTGAGCAAACAACTTAACAGGTAGGACTTCAAGAGTTGCTGTAGTGTGGGAATCAAATTTCAGATGGGAGGAGTACCAGGAGCTGGATCAACTCCCATGTAACCCAGGTTGGCTTTGTAATCCCATCTCTATTTTACCAGATCTAATTGATTTTATTGAAAGAATTTCCTCTCCCATGGGTTCCTCCTTCTCCCACCCACTTTCTCCCTGGTCACTCCCTTTGTTGCCATGTAAATTTTGGATCTTTTGTGGCACCTCTGTTGTCACACATTTTCAAACTGCAGGCTAGGAATTTAATGTGAAGCAGCCCCCTTCTCCTTGCCAGGAGCCCCCATTAATAAAATAAAATAAAATAAAATAAAATAAAATAAAATAAAATAAAA